>JAWDGP010003041.1:65000-121410 GCA_033675545.1 Elysia crispata | reverse complement strand
TCTATGTGTCTGTTTATCTCTCTCTTTCCTTGTCACTATTCTCACTGATACTCACTGTCTCTGTCTGCCCCTCTCTATGTGTCTGTTTATCTCTCTCTTTCCTTGTCACTATTCTCACTGATACTCACTGTCTCTGTCTGCCACTCTCTGTGTGTCTGTTTATCTCTCTCTTTCCTTGTCACTATTCTCACTGATACTCACTGTCTCTGTCTGTCCCTCTCTATGTGTCTGTTTATCTCTCTCTTTCCTTGTCACTATTCTCACTGATACTCACTGTCTCTGTCTGTCCCTCTCTATGTGTCTGTTTATCTCTCTCTTTCCTTGTCACTATTCTCACTGATACTCACTGTCTCTGTCTGTCCCTCTCTATGTGTCTGTTTATCTCTCTCTTTCCTTGTCACTATTCTCACTGATACTCACTGTCTCTGTCTGTCCCTCTCTATGTGTCTGTTTATCTCTCTCTTTCCTTGTCACTATTCTCACTGATACTCACAGTCTCTGTCTGTCCCTCTCTATGTCTCTGTTTATCTCTCTCTTTCCTTGTCACTATTCTCACTGATACTCACTGTCTCTGTCTGTCCCTCTCTATGTGTCTGTTTATCTCTCTCTTTCCTTGTCACTATTCTCACTGATACTCACTGTCTCTGTCTGTCCCTCTCTATGTCTCTGTTTATCTCTCTCTTTCCTTGTCACTATTCTCACTGATACTCACTGTCTCTGTCTGCCCCTCTCTATGTCTCTGTTTATCTCTCTCTTTCCTTGTCACTATTCTCACTGATACTCACTGTCTCTGTCTGTCCCTCTCTATGTGTCTGTTTATCTCTCTCTTTCCTTGTCACTATTCTCACTGATACTCACTGTCTCTGTCTGTTTGTGTGTCTGTCCCTCTCTATGTGTCTGTTTATCTCTCTCTTTCCTTGTCACTATTCTCACTGATACTCACTGTCTCTGTCTGTCCCTCTCTATGTGTCTGTTTATCTCTCTCTTTCCTTGTCACTATTCTCACTGATACTCACTGTCTCTGTCTGTCCCTCTCTGTGTGTCTGTTTATCTCTCTCTTTCCTTGTCACTATTCTCACTGATACTCACTGTCTCTGTCTGTCCCTCTCTGTGTGTCTGTTTATCTCTCTCTTTCCTTGTCACTATTCTCACTGATACTCACTGTCTCTGTCTGTCCCTCTCTGTGTGTCTGTTTATCTCTCTCTTTCCTTGTCACTATTCTCACTGATACTCACTGTCTCTGTCTGTCCCTCTCTGTGTGTCTGTTTATCTCTCTCTTTCCTTGTCACTATTCTCACTGATACTCACTGTCTCTGTCTGTCCCTCTCTGTGTGTCTGTTTATCTCTCTCTTTCCTTGTCACTATTCTCACTGATACTCACTGTCTCTGTCTGTCCCTCTCTGTGTGTCTGTTTATCTCTCTCTTTCCTTGTCACTATTCTCACTGATACTCACTGTCTCTGTCTGTCCCTCTCTGTGTGTCTGTTTATCTCTCTCTTTCCTTGTCACTATTCTCACTGATACTCACTGTCTCTGTCTGTCCCTCTCTGTGTGTCTGTTTATCTCTCTCTTTCCTTGTCACTATTCTCACTGATACTCACTGTCTCTGTCTGTCCCTCTCTATGTCTCTGTTTATCTCTCTCTTTCCTTGTCACTATTCTCACTGATACTCACTGTCTCTGTCTGTCCCTCTCTATGTGTCTGTTTATCTCTCTCTTTCCTTGTCACTATTCTCACTGATACTCACTGTCTCTGTCTGTCCCTCTCTATGTGTCTGTTTATCTCTCTCTTTCCTTGTCACTATTCTCACTGATACTCACTGTCTCTGTCTGTCCCTCTCTATGTGTCTGTTTATCTCTCTCTTTCCTTGTCACTATTCTCACTGATACTCACTGTCTCTGTCTGTCCCTCTCTATGTGTCTGTTTATCTCTCTCTTTCCTTGTCACTATTCTCACTGATACTCACTGTCTCTGTCTGTCCCTCTCTGTGTCTCTGTTTATCTCCCTCTTTCTCTATGTCTGTACAAGCTTTACATTGAATCACCAAATGCAAGGAAAACGCGCCATTCATAAATCCAGGGGCAAAATGATGTGAAGATTAAAGAAGCAATTTTAGGAGATACCATTGTTTCATTTGGCCTGTTATGTCACTAATTAATTAATATATAACCTTTTACCCAAGGCCAAGCCATTGTTTTCTCGTGCCATCTCGTTTCATCTCGTGATATGCCACGCTTATTAACAAATACATATATAATTATGCAATTAAAAGGTAACTCACTATAATAACGGTCTAGGGGATAGCAGGAAAAGAATGAAATAATTATTCACCCAAAGTCAGCTTCTAAAATAAAGATGATCAGTTTAAGTTTGGCGGAATGTCATCATAATGCAAGCATTTTTATCACCTAAAGTCAAACCGATTTGTAGGTTTATAGGTTGTATCTATCTGTCTGAGTAAAAGTTAGAGCTTGCCTGGTGTGTATTGGATCTATTCATATTTTGTTCAGTTGTATAATGGTAATATCAGATGCATATCTACTAGCTTCTTACTGTATCTTTTAATATTTTGAAGATTTGTACGAGACAAAATTTTTAATGTCTAAAACTTGGGGTGTTCAAGAAGTCTTTGCTCTAAATGTAAAGCAATAAAGCTAGAGCGTTGTAATTTGGGACGCATACTTTTTTTTTTTCTACATACAGATTCACATATCTCAAAAAGTGGAGAGTAGAAAGGAGGTTCTGTGGAGAATGAAATTAAAAGAAACGCAATAAGTGTAACAATAAATGACATAAAACTAGCCCAAAAGGTAAATTAATCCAAATCAACAGCAGTCTTAAATGACCTCAGAGGATCTCTTACTCCTCCAGGGATAGAAGCGACCTACGTCTGCTGCAGAAAGTTATAAATATCTCTTACTCCTACAGGGATAGAAGCGACGTACGTCTGCTGCAGAAAGTTATAAATATTGATTGAACTGTGAGGGGGAGATAATTGAATTCTCCTGCGCGAAAGGAGAAGAAAGTGTGAAAATTCTAAAAAACAAAACAAAAACAAAACAAAAACAACAACAATATAGATTGTTCATGCATTCAGAAACTCAAGTGTAATTCTGTCTGAGTCTTTGTGATGAATCCGGAAACAGTCCACCCAAAGAATCTTATATTTTTTTTTACTGTTGAAAACTTGTAAATAACTGGAGACTGGTCGAACATCGTTGTGCTGAGAGCGATCGCTCTGAGACAAGCTGCGTGTTACATGTCGTAATGCTGCTAGCAAAATACACAATTAGGGCAGGAGTATCAACAGAATGAATGTGAGTTTGATCACCACTGGGCTTACACCAGCTGATGCTGGTGATCGGAACTTGTGCGGATAATTGATAGATTGGTCGCTTCATTACGCACTGCAGATGGTTTGGATAAACATGCCGGGACTTTACGATGGCCATGCTTTTATTGTGAGTTAAGATCTATCGATCACTACTTGTTTATAGATTCTGCCTTAATTTTCGGTATATTTTTTTTACCAACGTTCGTGTAATTCCACCGCCTTTACTGAGTTATTCCCTGCATATGTAATCTGTATTGAAACAGATCGATCTCTAACAATCAATAATCTATTGATACCAGGGCACGGGCGTTCATAAATCGGCTTTTTAATACAATCCTCACAGACGTCATAATTGAGTTTTTTATTTCGCCAAAAACTCAAACTGTCAAACAGAAAAGATATCAGTACAAAAAATGTGCTTGTAGATCACTTTATAAAATTCATATTATGTGTGTTTTCATCCAAACAGTCTATGCCATAATTTAGAATCGTTTGTTTCTCAAAAGTTATGCAATCCTTGCCACCTGAAATATGATATAAACAAAACTTTATGGCATTAGTGATAATTTTGTTTTTCGGATCATTTAAATGAGTATGTTTGTCACTAACCTGTTATTTTGTCTTTCGGATCATTTAAATGAGTATGTTTGTCACTAACCTGTTATTTTGTCTTTCGGATCATTTAAATGAGTATGTTTGTCACTAACCTGTTATGTTGTCTTTCGGATCATTTAAATGAGTATGTTTGTCACTAACCTGTTATTTTGTCTTTCGGATCATTTAAATGAGTATGTTTGTCACTAACCTGTTATTTTGTCTTTCGGATCATTTAAATGAGTATGTTTGTCACTAACCTGTTATTTTGTCTTTCGGATCATTTAAATGAGCATGTTTGTCACTAACCTGTTATTTTGTCTTTCGGATCATTTAAATGAGTATGTTTGTCACTAACCTGTTATTTTGTCTTTCGGATCATTTAAATGAGTATGTTTGTCACTAACCTGTTATTTTGTCTTTCGGATCATTTAAATGAGTATGTTTGTCACTAACCTGTTATTTTGCCTTTCTTCGGGTTCTTTCTCTGCTTATATGAGATAAGTTCAGACACCAGAGACTTAAAAAACCTGACCTCATGAGTTATCATCACCTCGGAGAGGACGACTATGTGACAATTTACTTTGGAAGATTAATGCCTCTTTGTGAAGCAGAGCTATTTTTGTTAGACTCGTATATTTGATACGTTTCGCACTTGATTTTTGAATGTAATACATTATTCATATTCGTGAGATACTTTTCAGTGATGGCAAAATCAAATTAAGGCATTTAAAAAACCAAAAGTAGCAAATTATACACGTGATGTAGTAACCTGAGAGAGAGAGAGAAAGAAAGAGAGAGAAAGAGGGAGAGAGAGAGAGAGACAGACAGACAGACAGACAGATACAGAGAGAGAGAGAGACAGGGATAGAGAGACAGAGAGAGACAGAGAGAGAGAGAGAGAGAGACAAAGAGAGAGAGAGAGAGAGAGAGAGAGAGAGAGAGAGAGAGAGAGAGAGAGAGAGAGAGAGAGAGATGTATGCAGAGACACTTACACCTTGATGCAATGTCTGGATCAGACAAATCTTTTTGTGCTGATGAGATATAATATGCCACCAATCGCTTCGACATGGAGGCAAACAGAAATCGGACGTTATGGTTTAAAACAAACCTCATTGGAATCCCTTTGGAGATAATTATATTGAATCCTGCCTCATCGAAATTCCCACTCAAATCCTCTATAACCATGCTTTGAACTGGTAATCTAAAAAAAAAAAGAAAAAAAAAAACACAAGAGAAAAACCTGCAACGTTTACGCTGGCAAGATAAGTCTCCACTGTGTCCAGACTCAGCAGCGATAAGACATGATGCTATTTCCGGTCCATCTGCAACACGAGGAAAAAACATTCTTTTTTTTTCATCCGTGAGGAAGCTAAACGCACAAAGTGTCCGCAAAAAAAGCAGTGGCTTGCGGATGTTAACCCGTTATCAATGAATCTGAGGAACAGAAGGACGCATGGTGGTACACAATATCCCAGTTTATGCCGGAAAAAACCCAGAGTTAATTTCTAGCCGGTGTCATTTTAGAGTTTGGATCAAGCTTTAGGTCGGTCTGTATGGTGTGTCCATCCTTAAGACAGAGGGAAAAGCTGTGTCCAGTTGAAGCTGTCACGTGGTCTCATTAGTGAAGCTATGGGTCTGATGGTTCGGTCTGTTGAGATGACAGTTTGATATAATATGTGGCCTTTTTCTCTCAGGCTGTTCTGTACTGTTATCTGATGGTTCGGTCTGTTGAGATGACAGTTTGATATAATATGTGGCCTTTTTCTTTCAGGCTGTTCTGTACTGTTATCTCACTCTTTCATCTCAATCTCAATCTCTCTCTCTCTCTCTCTCTCTCTCTCCCTCCCTCCCTCCCACTCTCTCTCTTTACAGTATTTCCTCTCTCTCTCTCTCTCTCTGTCTCTCTCTCTCCCCCTCCTCCCTCTCTCTTTCTTTACATTATTTCCTCTCTTTCTATCTCTTTCTCACTCTGTCTTTGTCTTTCTCTCTGTTATATAAATATCTCTAGTACCCTTTGTGGCCTTTTTCATTTTTATCTCAATTCAAAATCTGTCTGGACGGTATTTTTTGCCCCATCCCTATCACATTTGCTAAATGTAGAACAGGAGCTCAGTGGACAAAATGACCAGAAAGGTCAACTAGCTCTTCAAGCTGCCCCTACCGAGACTGATAGCCAGATATAGGGAGATCCAACTTCGGACTGAGCTGGGATCAGTTTAGAAATCCTATTTTACATTTACTGAACGGTTGGTCGCATATCTTAATATAGAGGGAAGGAGGGAGGGAGGGAGGGAGAGAGAGAGAGAGAGAGAGAGAGAGAGAGAGAGAGAGAGAGAGAGAGAAGGAGAGAGAGAGTATTCTCTTATATAGGAGATTGAAGTAGTATCGATATAGTAAAGAACTTATGAAAAAGAAGAAAAAAAGATAGAGATATTTTATTCAAAATTTTGTCTCAGCAGATGTATTAGGACCAAATTAGTTGCAGCTTTTTCTTCATTCTTTCCTAAATTCGATTCAAGTTTTTACACATATTCTGTTTTATAAAATTTATTTCTCTTATAGACTTTTGCTTTCTGGATGAACCTCCACATGGCCATACTGTTTTTCCTTGCTCGATCATTTCATATTCTCTCTATATTGTTTGAAAGTAAAATCAGCTCAAACCGAAACCGATACATGAAAAATAATGGGAATTTCCTGCCAAAATCTTCAGTTTACGGTTTGCTAACCCCCCCGACTCTGAATTTAATTAGTGAAGACATTTGCTATTACATTCGAATGAAAATGCTAATTAAAAAAAAAAAAAAAATTTAAAATAAAAACATAACAAGTAAGATTTAAAGAGACACTTCCTACAAAAAAAAATCAAAACAAACAAACAAACAAACAACAACAACAACAACAATAAAAAAAAAAAGGCAAAACAGAAAAAAAAGAAAACGTTATAAATCAGATTGTACGCGTAGAGCCTACTTCCCGCCCTGCCTCCGAAGCTCCGAGCACTCTAGATGAGGAACGATCGCTAAATTTCTCCCATCTCCATTTTTCTGGAGCGGAAGCGGAAACATGTTGGACCGAGAAGACAAGCAGACAAAACTGGACAAAGGTCAGTCCTTTATCGACTGGTGTCCAGCGTGAGTCGGTCTTGCTGCCAGAGAATGAGCGGTCAAGGAGAAACACTCAATTATCATGGAAGAAAAAAAAAAGGAAGAAAAGATGCAACAAGAACCAGTTTGACTTATAGAAATTGACTTTTTTTTTTGCTTTATTTAACTTAGCTCTATAGTAACAGTATGACTAGCTACAAAATTAAAAAAACAAAAAAAAACAAAACAACCCCCCCCCCCCAAAAAAAAAAAAAAAAAAAAAAAATGATCAACTCAAGCGAGATATCAAGATGTTTAAATCTACGAACACTCTTTCCTTTCAAAAACAAGCAAGGCACATAACAACTAAAATGAAAAAAATAAACAAGGAAAAACAAAACAAAAAATAAAAACGAAAAGTCCAGCAATCGCCATGCCTATTGTTCAACATTTCAAGTAATTCTGAACTGCTGAAACTCTATTGAAAATCAATGAAATCTCCATCAATCTCTGTCACAGGAAACTTTCAACAAACCCAAGAATTATGGTCTAAACGCCACTCAGCAGAGTCTTTACGAGGGGATAAATTAACACTATTTTTGCCAGGCATCTCTGAAACTGGGAGGGTCTTTCATCGCCTGCTCTAAAGTTGGCCTCAAGGGACTAACCACCATTACTGTTTGATAAGAGAAAGGTTTCACACAGTCTCTAAAAGCTTCACCGGTTAGCACCTCGTAGCACCGCCTAACACCGCAGTACAACCCCTAGCACCGCTTAGCACCACAATAAAACCCACGACGTGTCAACTTCTCTTTTGGAAGCGGCGCAGCTTTTTGGTTCGATCAAACACCGAACACAATCACTCAGATCGCCTGGCACATCTCCAGGCCATTCTGTTCAAATCTAGATCTAAATTTAGGGAAAACTGTTGTGAATTCGATTGATGGCATTATGTTGCTCTTTCTAACTACCAAGCCTGCCAGACTTTCTTCCACGTAGCTTTGATTCGTTCATTCTATCCTGTTCTCACAAAATTGTTTCATAAATTAAAAAAAAAATCGTAATTTTGAAATAACTATTTTAGACAGATAAGAAAGGAAAAAAAATTAAAAAGTAGTCTGGGGCACATTTTGGAGTTATAGAATTATAGCGAGCGAATGCAATTTTTTTCAAGAAAGACAAATTTGAAATCATCAAATAAAAGAAAGCAGTCCAGAACCACAACGTTTTGCCACACACGATTCTAAACAACCTATAAGTCTGCAGAATTTATATACATATTGTAAAATAAAATAAAAAAAAATTACAAAATATTTTCTTCAGTTAAGTAATTGATTGATTTTCATTCACATGTGTACGTATACAAAAAGGCCTATCAAATAAACGTAACAATATAAAAGGTTATGAAACAAACGAATTTCAGACTTAACACGCTAGCAAAAGTTACCAATCTCTGGGTTTCTGCGACCTGCTGTAATGACATCAAAGACACCGACGTCAAGCTGTGAAGAAATAAATTCTTCCGACTCTGTACCGACCCTTAATAAATTTGATCGAACCAGAGCTTTTTAATAAATAAAAAAAAGTTTCCACAACAGACACTGCAGAATACAATATTCTTCTTACAGTCTATTGGGGCCTCGGGATAATAATTTTATGGGCATAAAGGGCACATTCTCAGTCCCAAGTCATGCCCTCTGCTGGGCTGTTGTTGTTACTGTCGTCGTCTTTGTCGTAATTTCTTCTTCTTCTTCTTCTTCTTCTTTTATTATTATTATTATTATTATTATTATTATTATTATTATTATTATTATTATTATTATTATTATTATTATTATTATTATTAATATCACCATTGTTTTTCTTCTTCTTCTTATTTTTGTTTTTGATGTCGTTGTTGTTGTAGCCGTTGCTCACGTAGCTACTTCATTAGTTCTATTACTTCTGCTTCTGCTCCATTCTTGCCCCCCCCCCCCCCCTCTGAGAGGGGCATCTGACCCAATCGCAAGACAGCACACAGCAGCTTCATCCATCTTGCATGGATCGACTTAGATCGTCCGTTGATAAAGATAGCTCGTAGAGGTCACGTGACCTCGACCTATCAGTTCACCTTGTTGTAAGTGGCGGAACACATTGAGAAACATTGTCCTCCCGGCCCCCAGGAAGACAAGAAGCTTCGAGACACTGCTCGGGCTAAGTTCGGTACTCCAATCGTTTCAGTGCCCGGCGAGAGGGGTGGACCACGGGAAGTAACTAGGACCGTTGATAGAGATCTGAGTACTGGAGCTCTCGCTAACCTGGAAGCCGAGAAGACTCTCAGATTGCGAGGTGAAGCCTTGTTTTCTAAGTTGTTTCCTTTCGTCGTTATTTCTAGGTTTTCTGTTGATTCTTTTGGTCGGCGTTGCATTTTGATGCTCAGGTGTATGGTTTCCTTTTTTCTTCTGTTTATTTGTGAGTTGTCCTGGGTCTTGAGTTGGTTACAGCTCTGGTGGTGTTTTGTTTCCAACTGGTTGATAACAGAATGATATACTAAATATCATGAATTAAAGAGTGAAACAGAACTAAAAAAAAAAAATGGCGCATGCATGTGATAAAGAGCTAAGGATGGGATAGAAAAAAATGGAGACAGAGAATGACAGAGAAAGAGAGAAAAAAAAAGAGATAGAGAGAGAAAAAGAGATAAGAGTGTGGGAAAGAGATAGGGGGAGAGATAGGGAGAGAAGGAGACAGAGATAGAGACATAGAGAGAGACCACAGAGAGAGGCAGAGAGAGAAAAAGAGAGAGGCATAGAGAGAGAGACATAGAGAGAGAGAGTGAGAGAGAAGAGAGAGAGAGAGAAAGAGAGAGAGAGAGAGAGAGAGAGAGAGAGAGAGAGAGAGAGAGAGAGAGAGAGAGAGAGAAAGAGAGAGGAATGTCAAATGAGAGACAAAATAATGCAGGAACCAAACCAAACCTGCGTAAATAAAGCATAAAGCAGAAAATCAAAACATTTTGAGAGTTTCGAAATTTGTATCAAACAAGATAACATTAAATCATAATAAATAATGAAAAGCAATTAGCAGAGGGAGAAAGCTTGGTTGATTTCTGTTTTTTTTTTTTTTTTTTAACAATGAAATGTAAGAAAACGCAATCTCTTATCTTGGTGATAAACAATAGTTGCGGCAAAATTTATGTTAGGAAATCTAATGTAGCGCTTCGATTCAGACCCATACATGTCGGTCTAATCTATATCAGGTATAATTAGCGTATAAAATCTGATCTAGCCACATAACTCTGAGCGTGGAAGTTAAGATAAAAAAAATAGGTTATTACATATATCAATAATAAGTATAATATTCAATAATAGCATGAAAAAACTGAGATATTGAGATTGAAACGTTATGACAGAAGCTAATATTAAGGCCGAGATGGAACTGGTCAGTGCTGTTTGGTTACTATTAAAAGCCAAAAAGAAAAAAAAACAACGGAAATTGATTTATTAAAACAAAATTTTATTTAGTTATTTTCAACATTTCATGCGTTACTTAAGCTCGGTAAAAAGCTTCCTTTAATCTTCGCACATCAAGCAAATCAAATTTAATTTAATGTCCTGTGAAAATGAGAAACATCTTAGAAAATCATGAAAACTGAACAATTTTATTTCCCAAAATCGAATGTGGAAGTGTCGTTCAAATTGGCCTCTAAGCCAACCTGTCACGTACGTGATGAAAAGATGACAGTTTGAATCGATTTTGATAGCAGAGGCTGATTGCATGGCGCCTGCCTCGGCCACCTCTCTCCGGTTAGGATAATCACATCGGGCGGAGAGAGAGAACGGAAGAAAGACAGGATGGATAGAGAGAGGAACGGGAGAGTTAATCGAAGATAGAAGATGAGCATTGAGGAGTGGCGACTCAACTCATGAATAAAGGTGAATTAGCAAGAAGAAGAGAGGGATAGAGACATAAAGAAAATGAGTGAGAGAAGGAAGGAGTGAATCAGCATTTGAGTTGTTATGGTAAAGAAAGTGTTCGTGCCAAAGAAAGAGAGAAAGACTGAGAAAGCAAAAGAGTTCGACGAAGGGAGAGACACAATGCTCTGAAGAGAGTAGGTGAAAAAAAAAAGGTGTGTGTGTGTGTGGGGGGGGATCAGTGTGTTAAGGAAATAGACAAGAAAGGAGGTGAGAGGATAGAGAAGAGAGAATTTAAAGAGAAAGGAAAATAAACTTGTAAATCGATACCAGATAAACAGCCCAAATGAAGGAACTTCTAATTCTAATCTGTGAGGCGCGAGATACCGATTTTCTATATTCTGCCATCTTCCCTGAATGCTGAAAGGTCTACTCAAATACAACAAAGCATGTCAAGACTCATTAAAGAAGATTAATCGCAATATGTCATAGAAAAAAAAAAGCCATAATCATAACAACAGCCTTATTATATGCTTTTAGATTTGTCTTTATGTGTCTTTATCTTCAAAATTTCTTATCGTGAATATTTTGATACGTGGCGGCATCTTGTGAAAGCTTTATCGATCCATCAGGTAAATAATGTTCATGTTCAGTATCGACGTTTAACTCTCGTTCACAGGGTATGTGAAACACTTCCACAAGCCCGAGACCAAGATGTACCTGGTCCACTGTCCAGAGACCTACGCCAACGTGACCATGATGAGTGAGTTGGACTGTGATTTTTCCCCTACTTCTTAGTTTGTTATAATTTCATCATTTTTCTTCAGCTCCAGAAACTGAACAAGAACATCCGCAGCAACGCTCTAGTGCTTCAAGCTAGACATCATAGCCTAAAGTGTATCCGCGCTTCAAACTGGTGATATCTTAGGGTTTCTTGATACACACAATCCTACTTCTGACACTTTCAATTACAATTGAATTTGGTACATAGTCGAGTGGTCTGGAAGAAAACTTAGCCAAATGTTGGTTTGAAGAAAGCCTCTATTCAGATACTGATATATAAAAATATTTTATTTGATCCAAGAGCCATATATATCGCTATTTATAGTAGTGGTCAGTCAGAAATAAGTTGAGAAAAAAATAACATTGGAGGAAAAAAAAATGATTGATATCTTTTTATTTTTCTGGGCACCGAACAAAATACAGAATAAACAAAAATCAACAACAACAACCAAAACCGCCCTATTTTCGCTCCTCCTACATCAGACAAAAACGAAACTAGACCATCTGCTGACAGCATGTCCCTGAGATGGACTAATCTGTGGCTTCTGGTCCGACTTGTGTAAACAAATGTTTCCCTCCATCAGGAAGATGTAGGAGACGTTGAGCAAACTCTGGAGCTACTCTGTCTCCCCGCTGTTTCCGTTGAGTGAAGTACTAGAAAAACTCTGGAAGCCATTCCGGACTCTTTATTCAAATAAATTCCTGTTAAGACAGACAGAAAGAATAAACTTAAAGGAAGAAAAGTGAGGAAGAAAGAAAGTGTTTTTTTCCTAAACGGATTTCGAGTGTCTCCATCAGTTAACTCAAATGAACGCGACCAGAGCAGATGGTCTGTTGCGCATGCGTGAAAAGCAAAGAGGGTTCTCTAGTAGAGTAGCACTGTGAAGATATGTCACCGGGAACCTGGTCTATACAACAGAATCTTAGTTCAGCTCACACCTCATGCTTGTTTTTCATTGATTCAAAAAGCGTGCCTAATTAAAGTTATCTTTTATCTTCAAAACTACAAACAAGCAAACTAACCTAAGAGAAGAAACCTTGTTTTCCTAACTTTCTGGATATCTACAATGGCGAAAAAAAAAAATATATATATATATATATATATATATATATATATATATCATAGAACCATAGTCTTCACTATCTTCCAACTAGAAGTTTCCCAATCACATACGATTCCTGTGCAGGGCACTCAAACCTCTCTAAACCTGGAGCAAAGCGTGAAGAAGTTAAACTTATCTGCACATAGAGCCTCTCATATATTACATATTGGGATTATCAACTTTGTCTCATGGAGGTTGCTGCGAGCACTTTTATCAGAAACTTAGAAAAAAAAAGCAATGTAACTTTAGATTATGTGTGCCATTTTGCTCATTGGGTAAAAAAAACCCGCCTCTTCTATTTTCGAACCATAAAAAAGAGAAAAGGAAAAAGATGATTGAAGTTATCTTCATAATTTTTTTGCCTTTTTCATTAAATTAACCAACAGGTATGTTCTTGTGACAGATTTTTAACGAAACCCAAGAGACTATTTCTCACACACCTCATTTTCACAGGTCCTGGTAAAGTACAAGAACTCATCAAAGAATGTGAAAACAAGGTGAAAAACATCCAGACTAAATACCTGGCCAAGATGAAGGCGAATGGGGTAAGTATGGGCTACTGGAAACAAACATAATGACGAAGTTGAAAGAGGCAATCTTAGATATTTGTCTGTAATAAATCAATATTCCTATTCAATTTTTCATTTCTTACAGTGATTGAGGTTTTTACAGCCAGCAAAAGAAAGTCTCTTTTATATGAAGCTTTCGTGATATAAGTGTTAGCTACTTAAATCTTGGGAAAGAAGGAGCGGGGTTCGAATCCTGGCCTGAAAAATCGCGATGTTCTTGAGAAATTCCCTTTGCATGCATTTTCCCACCACAATCACTGGGTACCTGCAGAGCTGTTAGTTCACTAGGGTGACGCAACGTTTTCAACAGCAGGTCATCTGTGAGTTGTTAAAAGTATATCCGTTGATCATGAGTCAAGGCCTGGCACTAAACCTATGTTAAACGCTTTAAGCTCCAACGATGTACAAAATGTTCACTTTGCATTTACTTTTTGTTTTAGAAGGAAATCTAGATTTACATTAATTGTTGATGCAAAATATTGACAGTTGCTGAAAAGAAATGTAGATCTTTCTACATTGTGTAGGTTTACCATTTATTGGTTTTCTGAGTGACTTCAAATGAAGCAAACACATCTACTTAGATCCGTTAGAGGCTAGTTTGTTTATGTCCTGTAAAAATATGGACTTGATCGTTCTTAGCGATGCAACCTCTTAGTCTATTCAAGCCAGCATGAAAGTCACTGTTCCTGAAGCATCTATTTTTTGTAGATGCGGATAGCTCAGTGGTTAAGTGCTTGGTCTTGTCTCGGCAAGGCGATGGGTGCCGCATCGAGGCGCAGGTTCGATCCCTGTTCATTCCATCTGTTGTAATGTTTTCACGTCTTTCATCTTATTTGTCGGTCTCGAGCTAGATCTAGGTTTGTGGTTGATTTTTCTTTACTACTTATTTCATTATTTTCAGTCACATGCATCTTTAGATCCTTAGATCTAGCTTCGTCTGTCTCAGCCTCTAACGTGGTTTGACTGCTTTCTTTATTTCTATATTCTCTCTCTCTCTCTCTCTCTCTCTCTCTCTCTCTCTCTCTCTCTCTCTCTCTCTCTCTCTCTCTCTCTCTCTCTCTCTCTCTCTCTCTCTCTCGTTCTTCTCTATTTTCGTTCTTTTCTAGATAAAACATGTGAGCTGCACCAAAGGTGTTTCCAATATGACAATCTAAGCTTCGAAAAATGTTTTAGCCTTATGACTCAAATATAAGAAAAAGTCTGACCGTCTGACCTCACCAACTGGACATCCATCCTGTCCCCCCCTCCCCTCTCCACCCGTGTCGTCCTCACCTTGACCAGATCCGGGGTGAGTTCGAACGTCTACACGGCGAGAAACCTGGCCACGCCATCATAGACTGCGCCATCTCGAAAAACGTCACATTTATCGTCACAGGTAACGTCTGTCAATGTGACCCTTGATGCGTCTGATTTTGGTGTTATACTCGACATATTGCTCATTCCTGAACATTTTTTTATAGTTATAAAAAAAAAAAATCAGAACAACTTCTGAAGGATTGCATTTAAAAAAAAAAAATCAGCATTGAATGATGATGATGATTTTTTCAAACAGATAAAGATGTAGAAGAAAAGACCTTAACATTGTTAAGATTGTTCTGGAAAAATCGGCAGGGAATGTTTGCCAATCACCAAGAGAAGTGGTAATACAAGAAAAACAGTTGAAGTGGCTGTTTTTGGCTTAAAAATAAAATACAGGAAAATAGGTTTGTCTCGAGAATTTTGATACAAGGGAGACCACTGCTACAAGACGCTAAAAATTAAAGGAACCATAGTAGTCTTCTCATTGTATTTCATCTTAAATTTAACTATTAATCACTTTAAAGGAATATCTGTCTATAAGCCTTCCTACTATTTTGATCACATTTACGAAAGAAAGACTAACCTTGTAGTTGTAAGACATTATCAAGCAAACAGAGTTTAAATATTTAATACTAATCTAGGAAACCGATTTTACAACACAGAACTGGAATTTGTCTGGGCACCGGCTCTTCATTCATATTTCGTCATACAAACTGGGCTGCTGAAAGCATGTCCTCCAATTAAGATTGACTCGTGAATTTTTTTCATTTGCCTATAAAACTCGTACAAAAATTGATACAAACAAAACAAAGTTTTAAGAGAAATGTTCACATGTAGATCCCTCTGGTGCCTGGTATCATCGCGCGGTGATGTCACGGTGCAGACAAAAGCTCTGAATGTCGAAAACAAAGAGACACAATTGAGACAAGTTATTATTGGACTTGAGTACTTGGGAAGGAGGACAGCAATAGGAAAGGGTGATCATTAGGTTCATAACTTGAGGCGAAACGAGAATGACGGAGAACAGAAAAAAAGGAGAGAAAAAAGATTTGGGGTAGAAGAAAGGAAAAGAGAATAGAGAGAAAGAGAGAGATAGAGATACATAGACAGACAGATAGATAGAGATTTTTAGCGAGAAAGAGAGAGATAGAGATTGATAGATAGATAGATAGATATAGAGAGATATATAGATAGATAGATAGATAGATAGAGATAAAGAGAGAGAGGAGAGAGAGAAAGCGAGAGAGAGAGAAAGAGAGGAGAGAGAAGAGAGAGAGAGAGAGAGAGAGAGAGAGAGAGAGAGAGAGAGAGAGAGAGGAGAGAGAGAATAAAGAGAGAAGAGAGAGAGAAAGCGAGAGAGAGAGAAAGAGAGGAGAGAGAGAGATAGAGCGAGAGAGAAGAGGGAGAGAGAGAGAGAGAGAGAGAGAGAGAGAGAGAGAGAGAGAGAGAGAGAGAGAGAGAGAGAGAGAGAGAGAGAGAAAGCCAGCGAAACAGAAATGCTCACAAGGAGAGACAGAAGGTTAAATAGAGAAATCAAAATATGTGAACGACTTCGGTGTATACCAAATATGATTTGTTTCTCTATAAAACCTCATTCTTAAATCGCACAAATAAAGCGTTTCTTCGCTTGACCAGAGTGTGTGTAAATACTTTGACCTATTGGAGCAATTCGTTATCTTTCTTCATACCTCTCTTCCCACCGTTTCTCCCCAGGAACCAGGGGTCAGAGCAAGGTTAGGCGGACCATCATGGGCAGCGTCAGTGATTACGTCATCCACCATTCGCCAGTTCCGGTACTGGTGTGTCGCCACAGGTCTGACCACGAGAAGGAGAAGGAGATGCAGAAACTGCAGCAAGAGAAGGAGAAGATGAAGAAACAGCAGGAGAAAGACAAGAAGAAATCCGAGTCGGGATAGACTCCGCGTCAGAGAGAACCTGGCTTCCGTGACAGATTGTTAGATTGGGACAGGGGGGGGGGGGGGTGGGGAAGGGGGGGAGACAGTGAGTGGGAAGATAAGGGAGCTTTCGATGGTAGTGTGAGGGGGGAGGGGGGAAGAGGATTTTGCAGGAAGAAATTTTGTACCTCCTGAAGTAATCGTTTTTCATACATCTACACCAACTCTCCTGAAGTGAAAGCCTCAACAGTTTCTCACAACTGAAAGACACTCGACCATTTCATTCAACAAATTCTTCCAATTATTGTTTCCTTTTCTTAATATCATTATCTAACAAATTTTAAAAGGGTCATCAAAGTTTAAAATGAAAAATGAAAGAGCGAAATATTTAAAAACCTGACGCAAAAAATTAAATAAGTTTGATAAACTGAATTTGCGAGAATGTTTGTGAATTTTATATAAAGTATATTGTGCCATTTGTTGTATATATAGATGATGTAGAATATTAAAAATATCAATAATAGACATAATTGCATTATGCCTCAGTCAAACAATTAAGAATTTTTATATATATACTTTTTTGTTTGTGCAAAACAATTTTTTCTGTATTGAACGCTTTGAAGTAGAAAATCTACCAAATAATTTTAGAAAACAAAAGATAGAAGTTTAACAAAATCAGAAAACCTGAGGTAAAATAATATGGACATCTAGAGCGAATTTTTTTTCTCCGAGTCTATAGATATTTTTTAATGAAATTATCAGACAGCTTTATTGTAGAGATAACGAGTGTGCCACATAATGATGTAGCACAAAGTCTGTGTATATCTGATGTAATGAAAACATTTTGTTGGCATGATTTTTGTGGACCATGAGCGCTGATACTATAACTAGGCTGTGAAATTCCCAGTTTTATTAATTTTTATATTATAACTTTAACGCCTGAATTTTTGTTATGCATTATTTTAATTTCTTAAGTTTCATAAATGCTACTATTTTTCTTTCTTGTACGTTTGAATTAAATTATGTTGATCTAATACTCTATTTGAACCAATAAATGTGTAAACAATATGAGCCAAACGATGAACAATGTTGCACAATATTCTTGACCTACTAAAAAACTTCATCTTAAGGTTATTTTTACTCAAGCCCTCTACAACTAACCATTGTATACATTCTTGTTGTTCGAAACCCATACAAAACAATGTAGCACATACTAGAGATTAGAGTAGCCTTAATAATGTAGCAAATCTTAAAAGTTAGAGTAGCCTAAACAATGAAGGAAACCCTGAGCATTAGAGTAGCCTAGACAGTGTAGCCAAACCTGAAGATTAGAGTAGCCCAGACAATGAAGCAAACCCTGAAGATTATAGTAGACTAGACAGTGTAGACAAACCTGAAGATTAGAGTAGCCCAGACAATGAAGCAAACCCTGAAGATTATAGTAGACTAGACAGTGTAGCCAAACCTGAAGATTAGAGTAGCCCAGACAATGAAGCTAACCCTGAACATTATAGTAGTCTAGACAGTGTAGCCAAACCTGAAGATTAGAGTAGCCCAGACAATGAAGCTAACCCTGAACATTATAGTAGTCTAGACAGTGTAGCCAAACCTGAAGATAAGAGTAGCCCAGACAATGAAGCTAACCCTGAACATTATAGTAGCCTAGTCAGTGTAGCCAAACCTGAAGATAAGAGTAGCCTAGCAATATAGCCAAACCTGAAGATAAGAGTAGCCTAGCAATATAGCCAAACCTGAAGATTAGAGTACCCTGGACAATGTAACATATCCTGGAGTTTAGAGTAGCCTAGTGAAGACAGACACATCGGCAATGATGCAATCTGCTTCAGGAAATAAAATGCATTCCTGCAAGTGGTCCGAGGTATTTCTTCAATACTGAATTCAGCCCCATATTGTAACCGATCACAGATTTTGGGAAAACAAGCTTACTAGATATAAGATTCACTTACACAATATGTGTTCTCCTCTGACCAATATTTTCAATGTTGTTATAGATCCTACAATATCAGAAGTGAAACAAAGTTTTATTTATGATCACAATCATGCAAACTTAATTAATGTTTTTACATCATTATCAAAATGTTATAGACGTCTTGCGTGCATTAAGTTTTCTCATCTCCAGATCTCCATTTTGATTTTTTTAGATTCCTCACCACAAACTGCTGTGCCATCATTAACTCCATATTACTGATCGTTTTGCTTTCTTTGATGTTCCTTTATAACATACATGTCTTACTCAAACATTAAAGTAAACGCATTTATGTGTTCTGGCCTTTTGTTTTTATTGCCAATCGAAATAAAATGCTTTTCTTCTGTTTTTTTTAATGGATCTGGCTAAGTCTTGTTGGATTATTTTTTTATAATCATCTTTGCTGTTTGTATTACTTTTTGAAAGTACCATAGATGTTTTACTAAATTGTTGGTTATATGTGGTTATATAAAATAAATGAATTAAAACAAGACGACATAAACTCTGATAAAAAATAAACGAATCAAAAAGGAAGCATACAAAAATTCGATTTTTGACATAATAATTTGATACAACAAAAAAAAAAAAAAAAAGTAGATTTTCTGCCCTGCAAGATTGTGTAGAATAATTTTCATTATCATTATTATTTTGATGTTTCTTCTTCTTCTTCTTCTTCTTCTTCTTCTTCTTCTTCTTCTTCTTCTTCTTCTTCTTCTTCTTCTTCTTCTTCTTCTTCTTCTTCTTCTTCTTATTATTATTATTATTATTATTATTATTACTCTTCTTCTTCTTCTTCTTCTTCTTCTTCTTCTTCTTCTTCTTCTTCTTCTTCTTCTTCTTCTTCTTCTTCTTCTTCTTCTTCTTCTTCTTCTTCTTCTTCTTCTTCTTCTTCTTCTTCTTCTTCTTCTTCTTCTTCTTCTTCTTCTTCTTCTTCTTCTTCTTCTTCTTCTTCTTCTTCTTCTTCTTCTTCTTCTTCTTCTTCTTCTTCTTCTTCTTCTTCTTCTTCTTATTATTATTATTACCATCATCATCATCATCATCATCATCATCATCATTCTTCTTCTTCTTCTTCTTCTTCTTCTTCTTCTTCTTCTTCTTCTTCTTATTATTATTATTATTATTATTATTATTATTATTATTATTATTATTATTATTATTATTATTATTATTATTATTATTATTATTATTATTATTATCATCATCATCATCATCATCATCATCATCATCATCATCATTCTTCTTCTTCTTCTTCTTCTTCTTCTTCTTCTTCTTCTTCTTCTTCTTCTTCTTCTTCTTCTTCTTCTTCTTCTTCTTATTATTATTATTATTATTATTATTATCATTATTATTATTATTATTATTATTATTATTATTATTATTATTATTATTATTATTATTATTATTATTATTATTATTATTATTATTATTATTATTATTATTATTATTATTATTATTATATTATTATTGTCATCATGATATTCTTATTATCATTCCTCTTCTTCTTCTTCTTCTTCTTCTTCTTCTTCTTCTTCTTCTTCTTCTTCTTCTTCTTCTTCTTCTTCTTCTTCTTCTTCTAATCATTATGATTATTATTACTATCGCCTTTATTGTCATTATTATGGTTATTACAGCTATTTCTTCTGCCAGGCTAGCCTCAGAAATAAAACAAGCGTGTTGTATTCTCAAAATGCGCACCTTATCTAGGTCGCACTGACCTGTGCCCTTTCTCTTGTGTCCTGGTGTCTCCTCTGCCCAACCCGTGCCTGTTACGTCATCTTCGTCACGATACCTTCGTTCACGTGACTTCTATCTACCAATTGTTGTACTTCCCAAACCAGTGGAAAAAAAAAGAGACAAAGTGAAATCAGGGTCTAGTAGAAAAGTTAGAAACAAGATGAGGCAATTTTATGCTCTTGGAAGAAAAAAATGAACATCGTAGAATGATTAGTTGTTCTTTGCCGATTGTTTAAAAGTCAAGCGAACCTTATATTGCAAGATAACGCTGGTTTTGTAACATCTTTGGCACTTACAAGGTAGCACAACTACAACTAAAATATTTCTTAAAAGAAATAAACCGGGACTAGTTTTACGGCAAAATGAAATACAGTCCCTCTCAATATTTTCACAAGATCCCATGCCATGAAACGATCTTTGGATCTGCCAAGTTTTATCCCGAAAATCTTGAAGTAACAAACATCGACACACCGATGTGCAGTGAAAGAATTGAATCTTAAACCTATTTAACAAAGCTAATACCATAAGAAATATAAATCATGTCAAAAATGAAAGGCACCAATGATGTACCAAAGAAGAATACATTCTGTTGTTTTTCTTTTCTCGATCTCTACAATTAAGTTGTCAACAATACTTGCCCATGCAATTGTTATTACAACTTTATCATCACTTCTTAAGATCAGATATTTAATTATCAAAGTAATTATGAGCAAAATATGAGAGAAAACTGGATTCGATAGTTAAAAAAAAATGACAGGTGTGAAGAAAAGAACGAAATAAAGACGCACAAGTAAACATAGAACTACAAATTCGGGTTTTTGAATGCCGTCTACACCAAGGAACATATGAGCAAAGTAACAAACAACCACCAGCGCTTAAGTCCTTAGCTTCTTTCTACCGACAAGACCAGGTTTGTTGCACAAAGCTCTAATCTCATGAGATTCATGGATTGCTTTAAAAATCCGTTCCCGCTAAACCCACCAAGACACAAAAGTTCTGTCCTTTCTTGATCTACCTACTAGTTAGTCTTTGGATTGAACCATTCTATACTGAAAATTATTTCCCTTGCATTACTGACGCATGATTGGTAGAAAAAAAAAGATGAGAAATCCCAGACTGTACATCCAGTTATCAATAATCGAGGAATTTGAAATTTATTATAATGCGCAGAAAAGACAAGAAGCCAAAGGTTTATTTCACAGTTAAATTGCAAAAGGAACTTGTGACGAATATTGAAAAAAAAAGTGTTTTGGAGTGCACGAAAGTTCCAGATGGAAACGCTTCTATCAAAAGGAAGACAACAAGGTGTGAGTTGTCTGCCCATGTCTGTTGGCTGCTCTCGAAAGAAAAGAAAAGAAAAAAAAAAGATCTTAACGTTATGAGGAAATATCCGAATACATTGATGCTGACCTGATGTAAAGAGATGGTGACATTTTTTTAAAGTATCAATACATGAAGTGCACTAACACTGAACTTAACGTCCGGTGGTCGGAATTAAAAACAAAAAGAAATGGAAACTAGAGACTAGACAATTCCAGCCGAGAAACCTTTACCTGGGGGTAAGTCCTTACGTCATACCAGATCCTAGACAGGGCAGGGAGCTTGCGCGCAGGTCCGGCAAGTCTCTGTCGTCTGCTGTATAATCCTAACCCTGAGAATTCCATAACTGCAGCTGGAGTCTCCCACAACCGTCACCACCAACCGGTCACTTCGTGATGTCACGAGATTCGAGTACCCAGAGAACCGGTAATCCGAATACTAGTTGGGGAACCAAATATCGCATGGAATTTATATTTTTTATGTTATATTTCATATCCATTCAAAGCATCTAAGAAAGGTTAGTTTTTAAATGTCTTAAAATGATGGAGACACAATCAGACGGAAAACTAAGAATAAGTTATAAATCAATTTAAAAAAAAGCACCCACAGATTCACTTGAATTTTCAACCGAATCTGTTGACGTTGAGGGGCGGGGCGTGGCTTGGGTCCAGGTTGGGTCCGGCAACGGATCTGCCTCGTTTTCGTGCCGAGATCCTCCAGGTCGAGAGGCACATCTGAATGTTTAGCTGGAGTCAGCTCTGCGGTCAGTCAGTTCCAGCTTGAGCCGTGTTCAGGGTAGCAGACGTCACACCACAGTACACCAGGTACAGCCAGCACTCTCTGTGAGGCGCAGTCACGGAAACCGACACTGGTCAAAGTTTTTCAACTCGTGATTCAATGTAGTTGAATTTCTTAAAAATTATAAAACTGTTTTAGCTTGTTTCTATAATTCAGTACCGGTACCCATATATTTTTCCACTTGAACAAAATTATTGCCATTTTGTGTGCGAGAACCGATAAATATGTTACTGTGTTAAATCTTTTTTCAAGGATTAGAGGCTTCTTCTCTCAGAGCAGTAAATCAAGGCAGATTAGATACCAATCAATTCAGCTGCTCTGTACTTGTCTCTCAAGTTCTTTTATTGATTAGAAGTCAAGAGTTTACCAGCTATTTCTCTCATGCTCACAAAGACAGATTTGACCTTAGGTGAAATACTACTAGAAGATTACTTGTAAATAAGTTCAGAGGCCAGTGTATATGGTTGTAGCTTGCCGGGGATATAATTAACTCATGTTATAAAATATTATATCCGAAATATGTAAGAAACACTATCCTCTTGCAAAATTTATCATAGACCGCAAGGAAATCTCACGCCAAAAACACTTATTTTCTCAGAACCATTTTTTGTTTGTAAAAGAAATTCCCGGTAACTTGCTTTTAACTGCTTCCAATCTTTACCTTTTATTGTGAGTGTTGTGTTGAAATAATATGAATCAAAACAATGTTATACCGAGTTTCCAAGTAAAAAAGAAAAAAAGAAAGCTAGTTACTACAGAGTTACATGTATTTTAGCTCCACGATTACTACAAAACGTTAAAACAGGTACTCTATAGTAGTCATAGACACAAGTCGCGCTCTATAGTAATCATAGACACAAGTCGCGCTCTATAGTAATCATAGACACAAGTCGCGCTCTATAGTAATCATAGACACAAGTCGCGCTCTATAGTAGTCATAGACACAAGTCGCGCTCTATAGTAATCATAGACACAAGTCGCCAAGTACCAAACCATTTCGCAGTATAAACCCCCCATGTATTTTCCTCCATCTCTCAGAACCATGAGATCTGCCAGCCTCTTGATCGCTTTGTGCCTGGGTCTCGCCTCGGCTACCATGGTAAGGTTGTCCTGAGTCAGACACAAGAGTCAGCAGCTAGAAACCAGATCCTTGTTCTGATTATTAAATCATGGATCCTACATGAGTTAGACACACGAGTCAGCAGCTAGAAACCAGATCCTTGTTCTGATTATTAAATCATCGATTCTACATGAGTTAGACACACGAGTCAGCAGCTAGAAACCAGATCCTTGTTCTGATTATTAAATCATCGATTCTACATGAGTTAGACACACGAGTCAGCAGCTAGAAACCAGATCCTTGTTCTGATTATTAAATCATCGATTCTACATGAGTCAGACACAAGAGTCAGCAGCTAGAAACCAGATCCTTGTTCTGATTATTAAATCATGGATCCTACATGAGTTACCAAATGTATTTAAGATTATATTGAAGGAAGAAAATGTGTTTGGGAAACCACTCGTTGGGCACTAAACTATTCATTATCAAAAAAATTTATCTCTCTCTCTAACAACGGGTCACTCTCCTCTTCAATTAATATTTCAAACGGAAAAAACTATTACTAAAGTAAGTACTTGCAAAAAACTTTTCTAGCCCTTAAAATTCCTTGCTTTCCTCTTGTGTCCAGAGACGGCAAGCCAGCGATGCCCCAGACACCATGGCGCCTGATATGGGTATGACGAGCGACATGATGGTAAGAACTCCACTTTTCGTTTCTCTCTTTGATGATCTTTAAGTTTCCCTGAGAGCTCTTTGGTGATATCGTCAAGAACGTCAAGAACGCCAAGAACGTCAAGAACGTCAACCAAACCAGAGATCGAACCCGAGGGCTTGTAGTGATCAGATCAAATGTTAAAGGCATAATTATTGAGTAGCTTATGGTTTCTGTTAATGATAATATTTCTGAAACAGGTTTGAAGAGTCTGCCCATACCGTTTCTCAACATGAAACACAATCGGTACATGACAGATTTGGAATCAGCAACTCATAAACCATCTCAAATGATAAAGAAATGTGTCAATCGGTAGAATTTTTATATCGAAATATCTAGAAACTTACCTGGGAGCTAGATAACAGAGAGAAAACAACTCTTTTTATAATGAGTGTTTCGGCCCTGAACTTCAGACACTCTAAAGGAGCCGGGCCACACCCAGGTGTCTCCCTGCTATCTGTTTTTTCGCACAGAGCCGGATTCGAACCCTCACCCTCATCGAATCTCGTTACCAAAGTCGGTAGTTTCGCCAATGGTTCTCCAAGGCCGAGACACGGCATGTCAACAAATGTATGAAAATGTATTTTTTTTCAATATATATATATATATATATATATATATATATATATCTGAATTACTAATAACTTACACTTTCCCCTAAAGATTAATCTAATTTTTTCGTATTATGCGCGTTCCTGTACGTTTTAAATGAACTGTACTTAAGTACTTTATCTGCCATGATGATTTTGTGTAACCTTGTCCTGATCCGGAAACCGTCATATGACAAGACAGGAGAAACCTCAGTAGTGCAAGAATCGAAACAAACGCGTGTTTGGCGAGGCCTTTTGACGTGTTGATAATGGTGTGGTTTTAAACCTAGAGGAATAGTTAATCAATTTTGCAAAATCGAAATCTATTTACAGGTTTTTTAAAACATTCATTATCATATAGGTTTAAATAGCTGCGCGGCTAAGAATTCCCGCTAGGCAGTGTGCACTTTTCTTCACTTAATATGAATAATAAGCATTTAAAAGGATCTAAAACAGGTTGGGAAAGAATAGAATTAGTCGATTTCCTGTATTGGTAATATTTCATTGCATAGAGCCATTGTATGTGCAGTACTCATCTCACGAGCTTGTGTTTATCTGATCCAGTCCAGCCCAGCCGACCCCCAAACAACGATGATGATGACAGATCCTACACCGGACCCCGTCACCACACAGCCTCCCAAACCTACAAGTGAGTCTCACGAGCTTGTGTTTATCTGATCCAGTCCAGCCCAGCCGACCCCCAAACAACGATGATGATGACAGATCCTACCCGGACCCCGTCACCACACAGCCTCCCAAACCTACAAGTGAGTCTAACATAGCACATTCCGAAACTCTAGAATCTTCAAAGATTGCAATGTTAGTTTTTTTTTTTTTTTGTTCGTTTTTCCTTACCGTTATCTATACACTTGGTCCTCTCCAATTACGCTCACTGGTCACATGCAGTTACATCCCCTTATTTTTTGGAACTCTTTTGTAGAGCTCAAACTGACAATGGGTAAAATCCACACTCACATACTAAAATTAGATTTGCTAAGAACTTAGAGAAAAGTTACACGCTATTTTTTCAGCAACATTTTCAATTTTGTATATATATGGAAAAACAAGAACGAACTTTTATTGGAATTGACTAAAAAGGGCTCTGAGTCACCTGCTTTTGGCGTAACTAAATTTTCGTCGACTTTCTTTGATAGAATTATAAAATGAACATTTTGTGCATATTTAATCAATTTCTGAATCATTTTTCACATTTTGGTTACATCACAGCGATGAAGTTGGGGGAGGTTGGGCTTCAGATATCTACTAGAGCTAGAATTCTATCTTTTAAAGTTTTTGTCGTTTTTCTCAAAGTCTCAAAAGGACAAACCCATCCGAACAATTTTAACCAGGTGTAACAAAGACAAGGTTGGAGAACAATGAACAGACTAGGTTTTGTAACACTTTTTCACCTACCAAGATATGGGAGGATATTTATGCAGGTAGAAAGTAGAGTTGACTTAACACAAGAGAGATACACAGAGAGAGAGAGATAAAACAGAGAGAGAGAGATAGACATATTAAGAGAGAGAGACAGACAGAGACAGACAGAGATACATAAAGAGAGAGAGACAGAGAGAGACAGAGAGACACAGAGAGACAGAGAGACAGAGAGAGACAGAGACAGAGAGAGATATAGAAAGAATTAGGTCCTTCATTTGAACTTCGCATACAGAGGAGTATCAGCATCTGGGATCAAAGGTTGTCCCTGATTTCTAAAAGATGTCTTCTCACCAAAATAACTTCACTGCCGTAACAGAAATAGACAAGATCCCCACCACCTGTGACGCCATGTCTCTGACCATCTTAATGTCAGCCGGTCTCACTTCTCCGATATAATCTCCCTCCCTATCCCTCCTGCGACACTGTATCCAGAACTAACGGAAATAGACGAGAATGTCAACAACTTTGGCAGCCTCTGTCTCAAACCATCTTGATCTTAGCCAGTCTCACTGCTCCCCTTACCTCCACCCCCTCCTTCCCTCCCCCCTCCCACAATGTATCCAGAACTGACGGAGATAGACGAGATCCTCACGGACTTTGACGCCCTGTCCGGCTCGGACTTCTACAAGCGACTCTCCTACGAGGACCAGCTGCTCATCCTGGAGGTGCTCACCGGAAGTGAGGTCGGCAAGATGACGCCCATCCTCAACGAGATCGGCTACAAGCACTTCATCAGGTTTCTTTACGGTGAGTCAGTGACACTTCATCAGGTTTCTTTACGGTGAGTCAGTGACACTTCATCAGGTTTCTTTACGGTGAGTCAGTGACACGTTGTCAGGTTTCTTTACGGTGAGTCAGTGACACGTTGTCAGGTTTCTTTACGGTGAGTCAGTGACACTTCATCAGGTTTCTTTACGGTGAGTCAGTGACACTTCATCAGGTTTCTTTACGGTGAGTCAGTGACACTTCATCAGGTTTCTTTACGGTGAGTCAGTGACACTTCATCAGGTTTCTTTACGGTGAGTCAGTGACACTTCATCAGGTTTCTTTACGGTGAGTCAGTGACACTTCATCAGGTTTCTTTACGGTGAGTCAGTGACACGTTGTCAGGTTTCTTGACGGTGAGTCAGTGATACTTCATCAGGTTTCTTTACGGTGAGTCAATGACACGGTATCAGATTTCTTTACGGTAAGTCAGTGACACGTTATAAGGTTTCTTTGCGGTGAGTCAGTGACACTTCATCAGGTTTCTTTACGGTGAGTAAGTGACACGATATCAGGTTTCTTTACGGTGAGTCAATGACATGGTATCAGGTTTATTTACGGTAAGTCAGTGACACGTAATTAGGTTTCTTTACGGTGAGTCAGTGACACTTTATCAGGTTACTTTACGGTGAGTCATTGACACGGTATCAGATTTCTTAACGGTGAGTTTATAATGATTTTCAATCCAAAACCATCATGATTTTTCAACCCAAAACCATCATCATTTTTCAACACAAAACCACCATGAATTTTCAAACCAAGCCATCATGATTTTTCAACCCAAAATCACCATGATTTTTTCAAGCCAAAACCATCATGATTTTTCAACCCAAAACAGTCAAGATTTTTCAACCCAAAACAGTCATGATTTTTCTATTGAGGATTCGAATCGTGCTGGTAGAAAGGGATGGGCTTCGGCGGAAACACTTGTACCTTTGTTCTGCTAAATAGTAGCTTAGTTGATGAATTTGCGGATCTTGTTGTCATTTGAGTTAGAGTTCAGAGATGCATGACTATGTGAGGGTTGCGAGTCGGCGCAATTTATAAAATACAAACTTTTCTTGTTCTCCCAGACATGCCACTGAGGTACATTGATGCATTCAAGGATTTGATAGACAGGGTAAGAAAAGAGAACTATAACGAATAGGATTTATCAAATATATTTGTTTTTTGAACATAGTTAAGAGCAAAAGAGTCACACTATCAAAGCATTTATGTTATTTCTATACTATATCATGCAAGCAGTGGCAAAGATATACCAAAATCTTATTACTTTAAAATAGGCCGAAAAATTCTTTTAATTAATACAGTCTGAACCTTTTTCTTTCACCATTTAGTAATGGAAATAAACAAAACCTTCCAAAGGAAAGAAAAACTAACAGTTCAATTAAATCAGCAACATGCGTAGAGTGGCAGATGAAAAGATAAAGCTCTGTCTGTTTAATGCTTGATGAAATATATTAGCTGCCAAACTGATTTGTAAATTTTACAAAATCTTACAGCTATTTTCCCGTTTTTGCATGCAATTTTCCCAGCGAATTTATTTTCTGGATTTTATCTTCTTTTTTTCCCCCAGGGATTCGAGAAAGAGATGAAGCTGTCGGGATCTCAGTAATGGAAGAGTTTTAACCCTCACCACTTTGGTGTTCCAGTTTCCTAGAAATAGAAATATACATGAATATATTAATATAACTGGTTTCTGTGTTCCCTCACACATATGTTATCTAACTGGTGGTGTTGCTAAATACATACTTTATCCACATAGATTGAGAGACAGAGTGGGATGTTGTGTGAATGTGTTATGTTGATTTTAACAGAAAATTATTTCATCATTTAAGTCTCTGTTTTTGTATTTCTTTTACAATAAAGCTATCATATTGTCACCTACAGGGTTTATTTTTTCACGCTGATTCTTGCAGATTGGTTTGTAAAAAAAAAAAAAAAAAAGAAAAAAAGCTAAGCTGAAAAAAAAGTGAAGTGTTTAACAATAAAATCACATGCCGTGAGTGAAATATGAATCCCCATATAAAACGTAAAAATAGAGGAACAAAGAGGGAGAGAGAGAGAGAGAGAGAGAGAGAGAGAGAGAGAGGGGGGGGGAGGGAGAGACAGATAGATAGATAGATAGATAGATAGACAAAGAGAGAGGGAGAGAAAGAGAGAGAGAGATACCGACAGATAAATAGATAGATAGATAGATAAATAGATAGATAGATAGATAGAGAGAGAGGGAGAGAGAGAGAGAGAGAGAGAGAGAGAGAGAGAGAGAGAGAGAGAGAGAGAGAGAGAGAGAGAGAGAGAGAGAACGAGCGATATTTATGAGGATTTTATTGTTTTAGCTTAGAATTTAAATTATAAATGTGTAAAAACAAAGAGAAAATAACAACAGATAAATAACTTTTAAAAAACTCAAAGATAACGTGGAATGATTATAAAATTGCATTCAATGTTTGGCATTTATCAAAAAAAATGTGTACAATGCATATGAAACGAAATATGGAATCATTAAAAGGATCAAAAGATGACAAATTCCATCCTTTAGACAGTTTTGAAAATGAACACTCAAGCAAATTGACAGACTCGCATTGTTTCCTCACACTTTCTTCACTCTCTAACTCAGGAAAGCGGAAAAAAACCAGATCAAAATTGAGAAGTGACAAGTTCATATTGCACATGATATTGGATGCATGAAATATCTCCTACAACACCCTCTCTCTCTCTCTCTCTCTCTCTCTCTCTCTCTCTCTCTCTCTCTCTCTCTCTCTCTCTCTCTCTCTCTCTCTCTCTCTCACACACACACTCTTTATCTGCCTATCTCGCTTTCTCTCTCTAGGACTCCCACTCTCTAATAACCCATACATACCAGATGTTTATCAAGTATAAATTTCCCAGCAGTGGTTCTACCCCAAACACACCACGGGCTACATTTACAATCTCTGCAAAAATCAGGTTGAATTTATGTGTGTAGCGACACTTGTATTTTTTTTAAAGAACCATTTAGCTAAGTAAGCCCGAATGTTTGTGGACAAACTCAGGAGGTTGAGTATTTCAGTTCCGCCTTCCCGATGGAGGTTTTGTTTGTTGTGAATACGACAGTCCTGAGACTTGTTCTGGAGGGGCTATATCCAACAATCTGTCAACACAAGATTTGAAGATTGAGAACGGTTCATGGAGTATTGCAATGCGTTACATCTCTGGGTCTGTGATCGCTTGTCAATCCTGATGATCTCAAGATGATTTTGAACTGGTGCAGGCAGTTCCTCTGACCATCCGATGACAGAGATGGTTTATCTGCGGCTCCACCGGGAATTCAGGTCAAATAAAGGTCAAAGTTCAGCCTTCTAAACACCTGGATGCTCCCACTGGTGCTTGTTTTACACACAACCAAATCGGTACCAAATGATTAACAGCAGAGTTTTTAAAACAATAGAAGAGTCATCGGCGTGCTCTCCACACCATACATTTCCATGCTTTCACTGCACCTGGCCAACTCAGCTCTACCTTTCAATAACACAGGAACGTTTAAACAGAAAACATTAGAAATTCATACAACTTGATCAGTGGATATACAATATTCTTATATGGTAGGTCTCGCTTGCCAGTTTACAGTCATCTCGTAGACAAGACTAAATAGAATATGATCGCCCTCGCTCTATGCGTGCTGCGCTAGCCTCACTTGTCTCCCCTAGTTTTTTCACACTGTTAGAGAAAACCTCCTCATAGCTTTTGAAGGTCACTTCCCCTGATTCGCTAACAATAGCCACTTCGGTCAGCGTAGCCCCCGCGTCCTTGAAGATATCGTCATAGATAGGCAAACCGGATGTATCCTGGCTGTCATTGTTTGAGTTTTGCTGGGAAGAATTATGGGATTCCACATCCGATTCTAAGGTCACGTCGCTCTGAGTGCAAGTGATGTAAGCCGGTGGATCTACACCGACCACACTGGTGCGGCAAGCTGGAATAAAAAAAACAACAACCGAGAATTTGACTGTCAGAAATCAATGAAAAGTCATGAGGAAATATGCAAAACATAATTCTTTCTTCCAGCAAAGCAACCAATTCTTACCTCTGCAGTTAGGCGGCATAAACCTGCCGCTCGTTCTCCTCCACTTCACTCACCTACCTAGCTACTTTACTACTACTACTACTACTACTACTACTACTACTACTACTACTACTACTACTACTACTACTACTACTACTACTACTACTACTACTACTACTGCTGTTGCTGCTGCTGCTACTCGTACTAGCACTGCTACTACTACTACTACTACTACTACTACTACTACTACTACTACTACTACTACTACTACTACTACTACTACTACTACTACTGTACTAGCACTGCTGCTGCTGCTGCTGCTACTACTACTACTACTACTACTACTACTACTCCTACTACTTCTACTACTTCGGTTGCTGCTGCTGCTACTAGTACTAGCACTTCTACTACTACTACTACTACTACTACTACTACTACTACTACTACTACTACTACTACTTACTACTACTTGTACTAGCACTGCTGCTGCTGCTGCTGCTACTACTACTACTACTACTACTACTACTACTACTACTACTAATACTACTACTACTACTACTGCTGCTGTTGATGCTGATGCTACTCGTACTAGCACTGCTACTACTACTACTACTACTACTACTACTACTACTACTACTACTACTACTACTACTACTACTACTACTATAAAAAACCCACACCAGTTCTAACTGTCACAGCAGCGCCTGGTTCCACCTACCGCTTGCCGCCGGTGTGACGCGCCTGGGAACGAGCAGAAGTCTGCAGGTTGTAGAACTCCAGGCCAGCTTGAAGATGAGGAAAACCGAGAATCCTCCTCCGAGGAGAATGAGAAACAGGGAAGCTGGGCTGGACAGCCGCGCCAAACTGGAACACAGGAGAGATTTGATGTTACTGGAAGACAAACATAGTCTGCAGTTCAACTCTGATTGAAATATTTTCAAGAAGTCTAAAAAAGGGGAAGAAGATGTGTTTTGAAAAAAGAGGAAGGAAGAGTAAAATTTAGACGATTGGAATTTTCATTGAAATAGTATAAAGCCCAGGGCAACAATTGGAAAATGTTTGTTTACCAGCGGTGTTTTAAGTCTCTAATGGGACGTTAGAATAGCAATATTTTGTTATGCCCCCTCTCTTTTTTTTCAAAAACTAGAAAGTACTAAAATTAATTTTTAAACTTTTTTGATGAAAAGAAACAAGACCAAAACATAAAAGGAAAAAACAGATCCAAATTTGTCTACAACACCAGCCATAAGAGGCATCAATCAATCACAATTCAAGTGAAAAGTAAACAACATTTTATTTAACAATCGTAAATACCGACCAATATATCAAAACAGGTCATGGATTCAAGAACGTGTGAATTGACCAAAATAAACAGACCACGAAAGGCCAAGGGCGAGCCGTGCTCCCCGCGCTACCTGTGCTTCCCGTGCTACCCATGCTCCCCGTGCTCCCCGCGCTACCTGTGCTCCCCGCGCTACCTGTGCTTCCCGTGCTACCCATGCTCCCCGTGCTCCCCGCGCTACCTGTGCTCCCCGCGCTACCTGTGCTCCCCGCGCTACCTGTGCTTCCTGTGCTACCCATGCTCCCCGTGCTCCCCGCGCTATCCATGCTCCCCGCGCTCCCCGTGCTCCCCGCGCTATCCATGCTCCCCGCGCTATCCATGCTCCCCATGACCCCAGTGCTCCCAGTGCTTCCCGTGCTACCCATGCTCCCCGCATTACCCATGCTCCCCGTGATCCCAGAGCTCCCCGCGCTACCCATGCTCCCCGTGATCCCTGTGCTACCCATGCTCCCAGTGCTCCCCGCGCTACCCATGCTCCCCGTGATCCCTGTGCTACCCATGCTCCCCTTTCACCCTGTGCTCCCAGTGCTACCCATGCTCCCCGTGCTCCTCGTGCTCCCAGTGCTCCCCGCGCTACCCATGCTCCCCGTGATCCCTGTGCTACCCATGCTCCCCGCGCTACCCATGCTTCCCGTGCTCCCTGTGCTACCCATGCTCCCCGTGCTCCCCTTGCTCCCTGTGCTCCCAGTGCTCCCCGCGCTACCCATGCTCCCCTTGCTCCCAGTGCTCCCCGAGCTCCCCGTGCTCCCTGTGCTACCCATGCTCCCCGCGCTACCCATGCTCCCCTTGCTCCCAGTACTCCCCATGCTACCTGTGCTCCCCATGCTACCTGTGCCCCCCGAACTCCCCGTGCTCCCAGTGCTCCCAGTGCTGCCAGTGCTTCCTGTGCTCCCCGTGCTACCCCGTGCTACCCGTTGCGCACCTACTTGAAGTTTTGTCCACAACAGCCTAGCTCGGCGCAGCATGCGCCATCACACTCCACCATCTCATTGTGTGCAGCAGCTACCTCCCTTAGATCAAGGGGGAGAACCGCCAGAAAGTGGTGAGGATCCACCGTGGAGTTGCTGGGTTGTTGCCCGTGTTTCAGTGAGTCCGCAGCACGAGGCTTGATGCAAGTCACACACAGCCCTGGACGTTAAAAAACAAATAAACAAAAACAAAAAGACCTAAGTGTTATCTCTTCTTTCTTCTTTTAACTTTTCTCACATATTCAAATCAGCATAATTGTAAACAGAAGAAAGAAAAGGTATTTAACCCGTTTGCTTGTTCGTCTGCTCTTCTGTCTTTCAGTCAACTTCTCCGTCCCTCCCCCCACCACACATACAAAAAACAAAAACAAAAACAAAAACAAAAACAAAACTATTATTCTAAACATAATCCAGTTATCCCTTCATAACTATCAAAGAATGGAGCAAATCAAACACCCACAACCGCACAACAAACGACGTAACATCCGACAAGCTCTGTTCGTCAAGCAGAAACATGAAGGAAACGATCTCAGGTGGGCTGCGTTAGTGTGTGACATCTTGTCGATCTCAGGTGGGCTGCGTTAGTGTGTGACATCTTGTCGATCTCAGGTGGGCTGCGTTAGTGTGTGACATCTTGTCGATCTCAGGTGGGCTGCGTTAGTGTGTGACATCTTGTCGATCTCAGGTGGGCTGCGTTAGTGTGTGACATCTTGTCGATCTCAGGTGGGCTGCGTTAGTGTGTGACATCTTGTCGATCTCAGGTGGGCTGCGTTAGTGTGTGACATCTTGTCGATCTCAGGTGGGCTGCGTTAGTGTGTGACATCTTGTCGATCTCAGGTGGGCTGCGTTAGTGTGTGACATCTTGTCGATCTCAGGTGGGCTGCGTTAGTGTGTGACATCTTGAACCCGCCATTCTCGGAGCATTTCTCTTCTCTTCTCTAACTTAAACTTTCGCACCGCTGAGAACTGGCATAAGTGTCAGCTGTTATGAATTGTTTCGGTTCCAAAGTATAAGTTATGTAAAGACTACCACTTGATGGCTAATCCATGCCGAGTCCGTCTGTGGCCTGTACACTCTAAGGAAGGAGCAATACTTTTCTTACAATGTTAATCGTATTTACAGGTTAAAAAAGTTTCGAAGCTGTTAGCTAAACTTCGTAAGATTATGGAAAAAATGACTGTTTTTATTTAACTACCAATAGATCTTACTGACTGGATTTTCGAAAATTATTAAGCATAGAAATATCCCAACTATATAAGTCAGCAAACGGTTATTGTCTCACAGAATGACAATAAAATGAGAAATTTTTGATTGATAAAGCAAATGATGCTGATTGGAAAAAAAACACATTAATTTCCTGAGCAAACAATTCGATCTAGTTTAAAATCCCTCAGGGTTCAGGAGATAATCAAACCGCCTCAAGTAGCGATAATCTGGATTTAAAGATGAGCTCGAGTAAAGATACAGCGACATAACTCTTGTGTCAAAACTTCCAGCTGCAACTGTTAAATCCTATTGGCGTCATAGATCCCGCACCGCAGTCGTAATCTACAGCTAAAAACCAACAATTTCATTAGCAGAACTAATATTTGATAACGAACCTACAGGCGCATGGATTCTTTAACTGACAAAAGCAGATACAGCTGTAAGAGCCTACCTTCATGGATGAGAAGTATTGAAAACAAACACGTGCACAGCGCTTCATTAAGAGTTAACGTTACCGAATCCATGTCTACACGACAGCAAGATGTCTCGATCTCTGTTCCTGATCACGCTGTAACACAGTGCCAGTCGACACAAGAATCTCCCACTCTAATATCCCACACATCTTGTTTACCCGGAAACCACTAATTTTGAAAAGAAGAAAAATAAATTAATAATTTTCACGGAAATGCTTACTGATTTACGGCATCCGTTTCGGCATTCTGACGCAGCAGCCGGAAACACTGGACAAGTTTTGTTTATTGGTTGCGCGCGCCAATAGGAGGCGGAAGGGCACGTTCTATCGTCTGCTCTGTCAAGCCATCTGTCCCCTTCAACCTGGCTGGTCTCTAGGTCACTAGACCGTCCATGCTGACATCATTTCTTGGCTGTTTATTGCGGCACCTGAGACTTGTGCAAATCTACCTTTGTCATGATCAGTGTTAAACAAACGGGAAGATTTGTCAGAATACATTACATTTTTTCCCCGTGTTTTACAACCTTACAGCCTGAAACTTTTGACTTCGTTCTTCTTTTTATTTTCAATTAATAATTAAATAATTGTCACCCCCTACAGTCAATTTGTTAAAAAATGGGTTGATTACCATGTACGAATGCTCCACAGCAAATGGTTTCACCCTACCAGTTTGAGGAGGGTATGAGGAATAATAAAGCCCCTATGAAAGAAGCATTGGGAGGGAAAGTTTAGCTCGAAGCTTTGTTATATCGCCGAGTTTGAAAAAAAAAAAAACATGTTTTCGCGTGTCACGACCCATATAGAGGTCATAAAGGCACAAAGAATTATGTTCTGTTAAATCGTTCTGCGGCTCGCAAACAGATCCACCAGGATACGATAAACTTCAGCTTTCAGCGTGAAAGGAGAAAGAAAGAATCCACAAAAACTAGGTGTAGGCCACTGTGGGGAGGATTCTATCAGCAGGGAAGTGGTTAAGAAGACAATATGGATTCTATCAGCAGGGAAGTGGTTGAGAAGACAATATGAATTCTATCAGCAGGGAAGTGGTTGAGAAGACAATATATAACAAATACACAGTGAGACTCTGCTAGCTTAGAGAAAACTAGAGGAGTCACTTTAAGAAAGATAGCAATTGGAAACCATCAAGGCTTCTCTTTGGAAAGAGAAAAATAAGTTTTATGTTTACGAAAACTCACAGAAAACGACGAGTTCTGAGTTGCGGTTAAAAAAAATCAATAAAAGTCCTTCCGCTCAACTCAAGTGAGATGAGGACACAATCCTGCTGGGGATGATGGGAAAATATTCACCGCGGAAACAGCAGGGGGCAGCAAGTGTCGACAGACAAAACAGTGAACGTTGCTGCTAGAAACAAACGGTGCGCAAGAATCACCAATAATTAAAAAGATTGTTTAAAAGTTTGGAGCAGAGCTCGCAGTTTCCACCATTAACTCACTAGACATATTGCAAGTCCTCACACCGAGCACCAGAGATTTAGGGGGAATAGCTTGTCTGTGCCGCGTACCGTTGAAAAAAAACAAACAAAAAAAAAAAAAACAACAACAAACAGTCTTTTAAACAACATGAGATTTTTAATACGTTTTTTTTCACGATTACCTCAGACAATTTAGAAAGATTTGTGACGTGTAAGATAATGAAAAGTGCCATGTTTTATAACAAGACGGACCTGAAGACGACAATATTATATGTACATGTATGTACATCAATATATGAATGTTCAAACTATATCATGTTTTGACACCACATGAAGTTTCAACAAAAAGCCATCTCAAATTTCGATTTTTTATAACTTTTATGTTAGACTGACCTTAATGAACATTATGCATACTTTTCTAAAAACGAAGGTTTTTAATAATATATTATCATTGTTTTTCCTAATGTTCCTGTTATTGTTGCTGTTGTTACTGTTGTTGCTGTTATTATTATTATTATTATTATTATTATTATTATTATTATTATTATTATTATTATTATTATTATTATTATTATTATTATTATTATTATTATTATTATTATTATTATTATTATTATTATTATTATTATTATTATTATTATTATTATTATTATTATTATTATTATTATTATTATTACTTTTATTATTATTATTACTTTTATTATTATTATTATTATTATTATTATTATTATTATTATTATTATTATTATTTTGAAACGTCTTTTGAGGTGTATGTTTAAAAAAAAAACACTTAGAGGGAGCAACATTTTTCGAACTGAACGTACTTATTGCGATTCCTAGAGAATGTTTTTTTTTCAATCATTTTTATTATTATGTCGGCAAACAAGTTTGCTACTTGAGTCAAGATGTACTGGCTGTCAGGTAAAACCAAAGCAGTAAATGTCACTCAGACACCAGTCAAACAATTTATATTTTATAATAGATAAAGTTCTGAGCTTTTTTACATGTTACGCCACAGGTAGCTGTCGGCTGACTGTCGTCACTAATACTCGTTTCAACAACACGAAAAAACAAAACAAAACAAAACAAAAAAACCTAGGCCATAAGCCGAGTCATAGGCTACCAGCCCACCACTAGCGGGTTTAGTTCTAAGCTTTTGTGGAATCCATCACGTCGACAGCTTGAAGAGCCACAACGACGACATAGTTTTGAAATAAATATAACATTGAAAGAAACATTGGCCTACCAGAACAAAGCTGGTCTTATCTCGATGACGTTAGCAGGGACATCTGGCGTGATGGAAGCCTTAAAGACACGCGACGAAAATATTACAACTTAAAACCAATTAAAAACAAAAGCAAAACAAACCAAAAAAAAAAAAAAAAAAAATCCAAACAAACAAGCCAGAAACATAATATGATTTAGTATGAAAATATTTTTCAAACTGTCTTGACGGAGTCATTCAAGACAATTCTGTAGGTCAGATCGGCTCAGTGCGCCTGTGATTAATGATGCGGCACAGTTTAGTAAACCGACATCCACCATTGGTTGATGTAAATCACGGAGTGTTCCCTGGCTTACCTGGTGCTTTCGCTGTCTCTAAACACTTTATCTACTTTTATTAACATGAGAGGGATGTCATTAACGAATAGAAGGAACTACCGCTAATACCACATACTTGCTGTTGTTACTACTACTACAACTGCCGCTGCCTCTACCGCTGCCTCTACCCACTACCCACTACCCACCACCCACCACCCACCACCACCCATCATGGGCTATACGAGAGAGAGTGAGAGAGAGAGAGAGAGAGAGAGAGAGAGAGAGAGAGAGAGAGAGAGAGAGAGAGAGAGAGAGAGAGAGAGAGAGAGAGAGAGAGAGAGAGAGATCTGCTCCTTTTAATTAATATATCATTAACATTTTGGAGCACCTACCGCTACTCCCACTCCTGGTCCTACTCCCCCTCCCCCTTCCTCTTCCCCTTTTAATGTTATTGTCAGCAGCACTACATGCGACAGTTTTCAAACTGATAATATTAACAATACATTATAAAAATGCAGAACCCACACCCGTTTCCTACAAAAAAGGACAAACAACAACAACAACAACAACAACAACAACAACAACAACAACAACAAAAACAACAACAACAACAAAAAGACAAAAAACAACAACCCCCCCCCCTTAAAAAAATCCCCCAAAAAAACCCCAGAAAAAACAAACGAAAATGAAAACAAAAAACCAAAATAAAAAAAAAACAAAAAAACAATAAAAATAAAAACAAACAAACGAAACAACAACAACAACAACAACAACAACAAAATAACATTTTTTAACTCTTTAAAATATTTCACAGTTATTAACTCTCTACCTGAGAATTTTATTGTATATTCAACTGTAGATGTAACTGTAAACTGTAAATTTATTCTCTTTCAAATATCTTTACCGCAGTCTTCCCAGTGAATTCTTTCTCTAAAGTGTGTTGTTATATTGCTGGCTTCTCTTCCTTGTGGTAAAAAATGTCTCGTTCACAACCTTCATATTTTCTTCCATTGGAGCATTTTTAAATCTTCATTTTAATTATTTTTGCACAAAAAAAAAAAAAAACCAAAAAAAAATTATTATTCTCTCTATTTTTTACGGAACCTGCTGTTGAATATCGTTTAAAACGGATTAATAAAAGAATTTTTTTGCTGTTTGAAACGTGAGGTTTTTCTGCTGTGTGCACTCTCAAATACTTATTGAAACGTATTTTACATACAAAGGCTTAGTCACAGCCTATACATTATTTTTCTAGGTCATTCTCCAATATGCGGTATATATAATGATTTAAATTCTATTTATTTAAGAAAGTGTTATCACAATCTTAACATTTGTAAGATCTTTCCCCAGAGTTTACTAGCAAATGTCTATACACCTCACTGTTTAAAACTGAAGCTTAACGACATACCCTCAAATTTGTACGGTCTTTATCTAAAATGTGTTCTCTAAATGATGATTTAACAATTTCAAACAAGAGCTTACCAAACATTCATAACGTCTTTCGTCAACGTGTATTCTCAAAGACTGATTTAAATCATTTTTCTCTACGAAATCTCCATTATAATAATCGCATCGAGCTTGCAATGTCTTTTTCTAGAATGTAAACTTAAATACCTTTTCATATCAACGTGTTCTTGGTGCATGTTTTTTCAATTTTCAACGAATTAGGTAGTAATTAAAAATAAAAAAGTAGAAGGGAGTTAACAAGAATGTATTATTGTCTCAGTTATCCGTGATTAGTTCCCCTTATGAACTTTTTTTTCTAGATTTTTAGGGGACATCACTTTTATTATTGTGACAATATTTAGACGCACAATAATTATTTTTTTAAGGTCACATTGTAACCGTGACATATTATAGCGATGGACAAAAATTAACATTACACAATACAGGAAGAATTTCTGGTCGAACATACAGTTTGTGGAATTAAAAAAATCATATTGGTATTATTAAATACACACAACCTTTTGAATAAATTTGATAATTGGATAAACTTCAAAAAGGTTAAAATATTTATGCTCATTTTTAAGTTTATCAAACTTTATCTCTCTCTCTCTCTCTCTCTCTCTCTCTCTCTCTTTGTCCTTGTCTCTGTCTCTCTCTGTCTCTGTCTCTATCTATCTCTATCATTAAATCATAATTTTACACAATGTCAAAGGAATAGACAAGTGTAAGATGTAAGTAAAGATTATTTCAAATAATCGATCGGGTTATGATTGCAATCCAGGGCCTTCTGTTAAAATATGATTTGCTCATGTCGTAAAGTTTGAGACTATTTATAGATCCTTTTAAACAGTCATCACCAAGTAGGTTTAAATATGTGCACAGCTGCGACTTTCCACAAGAGAGTAAATCTCCAGTTTTATCCGAATGAAATATTCTAATAAGTATTTCAAAGAAATTTTTGAATATACAGATTTAACTGACATAAAATATTCAGCACAAAAGCCGCCTTAGTTAATAATGGTCACTTTGCGAAACTTACGATATGCTCATCTACTTATGATTAATGGTTGAATCTGGGCTTCATGGTGAGTCCAACGCTCTACCGACTGAGCCATGTCCCACACCATATTTCCCTCTACATCCTAAGCATCTCTCGTTTCTTATAGTTTTTTTTCCTTCAGATCTAACCCGTCTTGATCTCTCACAGAATATAGAATAAAAAAAAAATGCGTAGCACAAAATACGAGCTCGGTCGGTGAGAAAATAGCGGCTTCTAGAAATGACCACCTTATGAAACAACGCTCTGTTATCGAGTTTCTTACTGCAGAAGGATGTTCTGCAGTTGTCATACTGAGGGTAAAGTTCGAAAGTGGGCGAGATTTTATCGAGGAGAAGACCCTAAAGAAACAACAGTCCGTGATCGCAAAAGGCCCGGGCGGCCGGTCTCTGCAACTGACACTATGCACCAACAGAAGGTAGACGAAATGATTGTTGCAAATAGAAGAGTGAAACAAAAAGACATTGCAAATGCGCTTGACATTTCAAAAGAACGAGTTCATCACATTATCACAGTCCACCTTGGTTACAGGAAAGTCTCGGCAAGATGGGTACCGAGACAGCTCACTGTGGAAATGAAGGCACAGAGGAAAACGATCTGTACACAACTGTTGGAAAGATTCACTCATGACGGCGAGCGTTTTCTGCGGAGCATCATCACTGGTGACGAGTCTTGGGTGCATGACTATGACCCAGAGAGCAAGATGCAGTCTATGCAGTACCGACACAAGAACTCTCCAGCCCCGAAGAAGTTCAAAGTCGTCGCATCAGCTCGAAAGGTTTTGCTGACAATATTCTGGGACATGGAAGGTATCGTCCATATTGAGTTTTTGGAGCAAGGCACAACAATAAATTCAGAGAGATATGTGTCAACTCTGCATTGAAGGGCCGACTCAGACGGGTTCGACAGGACAAAGTCAAAGACATTGTCATCCAGCACGATAATGCTCGGCCACACACCAGTCGCCAAACCCAGTGCGCTTTACAGCAGTTGGAACTTCCTACCATACCACATCCGCCATACAGTCCTGATTTGGCCCCGTCTAACTTTTTCTTATTTCCTTTGCTGAAGAAACATCTCAAAGGAAATCACGATGAAACCGATGCAGAAGTTGAGGCGGATGTTCGCACTTGGTGCCGATCCCAGACACCAGAATTCTTCGCCGACGGAATGCGAAAACTTGTACAACGCTGGCGCCTCTGTATTGAACGCGATAGTGACTATGTTGAAAAATGATAGTTCATCAGAATAGGTGAGACTCTAAGCTTTCATTTGATGTGTAACTTGCTTCTGTAGTCCTTCAAATAAAAAAGTTATTCAAAAACGGCCCTTATTTATCAGCCTGCCCTCGTAGCAGATCACTTAAAGAAATCGTAAAACAGAAGAGCTTCTTTAAATTTAACATTATTCTCACATAGTAATGCAACTTGTGGTAAATCATTACAAGAATCAAAATATGGCGATAAAAAGCGTTATAAAAAAAAAAAATAAGAAGAGAGGATTAATAATTCTTTAAAAACTTGGCTGAATCTAGTTTGGGTGCTCGGCTGCTGCGATGGTCCTCATGTTTCGCCCAGCTCCATTATTGATAAAGAGATTTACTGCGGACTTTTATCAAACTGATCAGGATAATATGTAAAACATTTAGCTATTATGAATGCAGCAACCTCATGCGATTACAATTAAATGTGTGTCAAGATCTTGACCACATGCACATATTAAACGTTTTGCTCATGAGGGGACAACAAAACTAATCCGAATTCTAGAGTCATAGACAGGGAGCTAAACGCCAGTGACAAGAAATGGATTTAACCAACATTTTGAAAAAATATTTATTAAAAGATTTTTTGGGCAAAAAACTAAGGTTGCTTTTTTTAACTAATTCAAATCATTTGCAACTATTAGGTCTGTAGAGGATAATGATTCTTCCATACATTGTGAAGCCGTTAGAAAGGACGAAAAATATTCCGACTGTAAGTGAGCAAGACAGCAAAGTCCGACTAAGATAAAACCGCGTTTGGTTGGTTTTGTTTCAAAGTAGATGGATATAGTCCGACCTAAACAAGATGATCTCAGATCTTTTTCGCAGGTCATACTTATGGCAGAACAGGGAGGGGCTGAAAAGATGAGGCTCTTAAACCACTCTTCGACGGTCCCTATGCTTCCTCATGACTATCAGAGTAAATTACTGCCTACTTGCACAGGACTAGTTCTGAACAAAGCTAATATGAACATATTTCTTGTCACCACTGGGTGGTACTTAGAGTTCTCTAGCGTATCAGGGTCACAGCTAACCTTGATACATTATGCTAGGCGACACCCCAGTCTCACTTACATCAACAACTCATGCTGTTTTGTTTCTTGTTTGATATAATCCTTCCACAAGGTTGTGATATCAGACCTTTTTTTATATAAGCCCCCCTTCAGCAAGGCAAACTAAAACGATGAGTCTCCAAACTCATCTAGCGCTTGTGGGGGACTCGAACCCGCGAGCGCGGTCTTTGCTCATGTCAGGACGAGCACGCATCCCAACAGCCACCGACCCGCTCACAAAACTGGTGCAAATAAAAACTCGCCAAAAACACTAAACATATTGAAGTTTACAGATTATGGCTCACGAGTATTATTTGACCATTTTAATGACAATAATAACTAGTTATTGCGCATTGCTATTAAAACAAACAATTTGAGTTTTTAGCTCATAAATAATTTTAAAATATTTTGATCTTTTTGAATTTAGAAATTGGAGACAAAACTGACAAATTTTCATCAGACTTCTGTTTCAAATAAAATTATATTAATAAAAAACTGAGGCTGAATTCACCCAAACATTTGTTATGGATCCAAGAATGTTACATACGAGTGGGGTTCAAGAACTCTGGTCTGTGAAGGAAGGAATCATGGGTAAAGATTGAAATTTTGTCAACCTTTAGATCTTTTCTTTGAAACCTGAGATACAAATTTTCGGGGAAATCCACCGGTAATAAGGCACATGTTAGCACATTTATTGATACCAAAGTAAAAAATCTGTTTTTCTTCGCTATAGGTGCGTCATGGAGCCGGTTCAATATCGCTCTGTTAATAATATTAATTACGCTTACAAGGAAAAACCCCTGCAATACTTTTCAGAAAAAGGTCCCAGTTTATGATGGCAAATAGTTTTGAAATAGTATTGTGCCATGCTGGGTAAGGAAGTTCAAATCTGAGTTCATGAAGAGCGCCCAACTTTTCTGGTAACTGACGATAATGTTACCATAGTGAAGAAACTTTCTACAGATCGACATACAACTGTCAAACAGCTCTCAAGTGAAACGGAAATCAGTGCAGTGTCAATTGAACTGATACTCTATGACCATCTTAACATAAAGATGGTTTCTGCGCAGTGGATACCGCTTTTGACCTTTTGATCAGTGCAGTGTCAATTGAACTGATACTCTATGACCATCTTAATATAAAGATGGTTTCTGCGCAGTGGATACCGCTTTTGACCTTTTGATCAGTGAGCAAACGAAGCAGAGAGCTAGGTCCTGAAAACCACTTCTTTTAATTGAGTCCATTTAAAAATGTTGTGACTTTAGATGAAATTTGGATAGATCATTTTGGACCCAACCCCCATCCCCCCCCCCCCCAAAAAAAAAAAAAAAAAAAAAAATGTTCTTCTTATGCAATAGAAATCACCCTTCTTCTCTTTCACCAAGGAGAGCAAATGTGGAACCATCAACCGTGAAGGTCATGTTGTCGTGTTTCTAGAATTGTGACGGTATTACTATAACTGGCAACCTGGAAAATGGACAATTCGTCATAGGGTTTATTGATAAACTTGCGGTTCGAATTGGCGAGAAAAGAGGGCCGAACACTCAGTGAAGGAGTCATCCTACTGCACGACAATGCCCTGCCCACAGGGCACAACAAACAGTTAAGATAGCAGAACACTCAGAGAAGGAGTCATCCTACTGCACGACAATGCCCTGCCCACAGGGCACAACAAACAGTTAAGATAGCAGAACACTCAGTGAAGGAGTCATCCTACTGCACGAGAATGCCCTGCCCACAGGGCACAACAAACAGTTAAAAAAGCAGAACACTCAGTGAAGGAGTCATCCTTTTGCACGAGAATGCCCTGCCCACAGGGCACAACAAACAGTTCAGATAGCAGAACACTCAGTGAAGGAGTCATCCTACTGCACGAGAATGCCCTGCCCACAGGGCACAACAAACAGTTCAGATAGCAGAACACTCAGTGAAGGAGTCATCCTACTGCACGACAATGCCCTGCCCACAGGGCACAACAAACAGTTCAGATAGCAGAACACTCAGAGAAGGAGTCATCCTTTTGCACGACAATGCCCTGCCCACAGGGCACAACAAACAGTTCAAATAGCAGAACACTCAGTGAAGGAGTCATCCTTTTGCACGACAATGCCCTGCCCACAGGGCACAACAAACAGTTCAAATAGCAGAACACTCAGTGAAGGAGTCATCCTACTGCATGACAATGCCCTGCCCACAGGGCACAACAAACAGTTCAGATAGCAGAACACTCAGTGAAGGAGTCATCCTTTTGCACGACAATGCCCTGCCCACAGGGCACAACAAACAGTTCAGATAGCAGAACACTCAGTGAAGGAGTCATCCTACTGCATGACAATGCCCTGCCCACAGGGCACAACAAACAGTTCAGATAGCAGAACACTCAGTGAAGGAGTCATCCTACTGCACGAGAATGCCCTGCCCACAGGGCACAACAAACAGTTCAAATAGCAGAAAACTCAGTGAAGAAGTCATCCTACTGCATGACAATGCCCTGCCCACAGGGCACAACAAACAGTTCAGATAGCAGAACACTCAGTGAAGGAGTCATCCTACTGCACGACAATGCCCTGCGCAACAAACAGGTCAGATAGCAGAACAGTGCGGCTTTCAAATCCTGCCACATCCAGCTTATTCCCAGATTTAGCCCCCTCAGACAGTTTTGTCTGTTCCCTAATCTTAAAAATCACTCAAAGAACGCCGTTTCCATGACAACGAAGACGCTATTGAAGCAGACTGGTTGGGGCCTATTCTGGGTCCTTTTACACTCAAGGACGTTTGAATGTACAAGAGAGTTGACAGGTACGTGTGACTTTACCTGGTGACTATGTAGAGAACTAAAAGGATGAGTGCCAAATTACAAAACTCTATCGTTGTTGCTTCATATCTTGACCAAAGACTACTTGAAGACCTCCTCATGCTTGGAGGGTTAGTCTTGCGTCAGTGGCAATAAACAAATGCAATGTCATTGAAATCTGCGATGATCCAGAAACCCAGAGGCACTGACTAAGTGCTATGTCATGGTAACCTCTGCCTATTCGCAAACGTTGAGGCAATGACTTAGTGCTATGTCATTGTAACCTCTACAGTCACAGAGACGGCCAGGCTGCAGACACCAGATAAGTCAGGTCGGGACTCGAACGTTGCACCTTCGTTCTGTCAGTGCGACGTTCTGCAGCCTGAACCATCAGATGCGTCTGATGGGTGGAAATGGGAAGAGAAAGGATGAAAGACACCGGAGAGATAGACAGAGAAAGGAAGAATAGATAGGAGGAAAGAGGCTGGATAGGAGGAAAGATAAGAAGAGATGAAAGTCACCAACCCCCCCCAAAAAAAAACAACAAAAAAACAAAACAAAACAAAACAAAAAAAAATAAAAAAACAAAAACAAAACAAAACAAAAAAAAAACAAAAAAAAAAAACAAAAACAACAAAACAAAACAAAACAAAACAAAAAAAACAAAACAAAGGAAAAAAAAACAAAAAAAAAACACAAACAAACAGCAAAACAAAAAAAAAAAGAACGAGAGAGACTAGGTAAGAGGAATGGCAAAGATAGACGGGCTAAAATCCATCATAAAGGTTGACTTAGAGGAAAATCTATGGAAAGAGGAGGAAGAAAACAACTTGCAGATGAAGCCCAATATAATATGGGAAAAGAAAAGGAACTAGAAAAGAATGAAACAGATGTAGAGAAGAGCTGATGCCAGAAAGAAGAAGACAAGCAAAAATTGACAATTGACGCGAAAGAAGCAAAGTTGAAAACCGACAGACACAAAAAACGCAAGAGAGAGTTTTTATGCCTGTAGGGAGAATTGAGGAGGAGGTAATTGGAAAACATGTAAGTCGATCTGAAAGCTAAAGAATGGCAAAATATGAAAGAATAATGCCGGAAGATATAGGAAAGAGTATGGAAGTGAATAGCTGAAAAAACCAGTGGCTTGAAACCCAGTGTTTAGGATGAAACTGAGAATGAAGTATTGGGCTTTGAACCCAGTGGTCAGGATAAAACTGAGAATAAAGTATTGGGCTTGGAACCCCGTGTTCAGGATAAAATGGAATAAAATATAGGGCTTGAAACCCAGTGTTCAGAAAAAAAAAAAAAAAAAAAAACATGAAAAAGAAATATTGGGTGGGCTTTAAACCAAGTGTCAAGATAAAAGTGAGAATGTAATATTGGATGGGCTTGGAACCCTTTGTTCAGGATAAGACTAAACAGAATATAGGTTGAACTTGGAACCCACCATTCAATATAAAACTGAGAATAAAGTATTGGGCTTGGAACCCAGTGTTCAGAATAAAAATAAGAATAAAGCAGTGAGCTTGGAATCTAGTGCTCAGAATAAAACAGAATGAAATATTGGCCTACCCAGTGTTCAGAAAAATAATGAGATGAATTTTTGGGTGGGCTTAGAACCAAGTGTTCAAGATAGAAATGAGAAGTAATACTGATTGGGCTTGGAACCCAGTGTTCAAGTCAAAATTGAGAATGTAATATTAGATGATCGTGGAACCCTGGGTTCAGGATAAAACTGAAAATAAAGTAATGCGCCTGGAACCCCGTGTTGAGAATAAAACTGACAATGTAAATTAGGATTAGAACCCAGTGTTCAGGATAAAAAGAAAATGAAATATTGGCTGAGCTTGGAACCCAGTGATTAGGATAAAACTGAGAATAAAGTATTGGGCTTGGAACCCAGTGTTCAGGATAAAACTGAGAATGTAATATTGAGCTTGGAACACAGTGTTCGGGATATAAATAAGAATGCAATATTGGGCCTGGAAACCCGTATTCAGGATAAAAATGACAATGTAATATTGCGCTTGGAACCCAGTATTCAGAATAAAACAGAATGAAGTATTGGGCTTTGAACCCAGTGTTTAGGATAAAACTGCGAATAAGCATTGGTTTTGGAACTCAAAGTTCAGGATAGAATTGAAAATAAAGTAATGGGCTTGAAATCCAGTGTTCAGGAAAAAATGAGAATACAGTATTCGGCTTGGAATCCATGTTTCTTAATAAAACAGAAAAAACAGTATTGGGTTTGGAACTTTATGTTCAGGATAAAACTGAGAATAAAGTATTTGGCTTCGAACTCAATAATTAGGATAAAACCCAGTGTTCAGGATAAAACAGAATGAAATATTGAAGTTAGAACCCAGTGTTCAGGATAAAAAAGAATGAAATATTGAAGTTAGAACCCAATGTTCAGGATAAAACAGAATGAAATATTGAAGTTAGAACACAGTGTTCAGGATAAAACTGAATGAAATATTGAAGTTAGAACCCAGTGTTCAGGATAAAACAGAATGAAATTTTGAAGTTAGAATCCAATGTTCAGGATAAAACAGAATGAAATATTGAAGTTAGAACCCAATGTTCAGGATAAAACAGAAATATATACTGAGCTAGGAACCCAATGTTCAGGATAAAACAGAATGAAATATTGAAGTTAGAACTCAATGTTTAGGATAAAACAGAATGAAATATTGTACTTGGAACCCAATGTTCAGGATAAAACAGAATGAAATATTGAAGTTAGAACCCAGTGTTCAGGATAAAACAGAATGAAATATTGAAGTTAGAACCCAGTGTTCAGGATAAAACAGAATGAAATATTGAAGTTAGAACCCAGTGTTCAGGATAAAACAGAATGAAATATTGAAGTTAGAACCCAATGTTCAGGATAAAACAGAAATAAATACTGAGCTAGGAACCCAGTGTTCAGAATAAAACAATAAAATCCTGAGCTAGGTACCGAGTGTTCAGGATAAAACAATAAAATACTGAGCTAGGAACCCAGTGTTCAGGATAAAACAATAAAATACTGAGCTAGGAACCCAGTGTTGAGGATAAACAATAAAATACTGAGCTAAGAACCCAGTGTTCAGGATAAAACAATAAAATACTGAGCTAGAAACCCAGTGTTCAGGATAAAACAATAAAATACTGAGCTAGGAACCCAGTGTTCAGGATAAAACAATAAAATATTGAGCTAGGAACCCAGTGTTCAGGATAAAACAAAAAAATACTGATCTAGGAACCGAGTGTTCAGGATAAAAATAAAATACTGAGCTAGGAACCGAGTGTTCAGGATAAAACAATAAAATACTGAGCTAGGAACCGAGTGTTCAGGATAAAACAATAAAATACTGAGCTAGGAACCCAGTGTTCAGGATAAAACAATAAAATACTGAGCTAGGAACCCAGTGTTCAGGATGAAAGAGAGAGTAAAAGATTGTACTTGGAACCCAGTGTTCAGGATAAAACAGAAATAAATACTGAGCTAGGAACCCAGTGTTCAGGATAAAAGAGAGAGTAAAAGATTGTACTTGGAACCCAGTGTTCAGGATAAAACAGAAATAAATACTGAGCTAGGAACCCAGTGTTCAGGATAAAACAGAAATAAATACTGAGGTAGGAACCCAGTGTTCAGGATAAAACAGAAATAAATACTGAGCTAGGAACCCAGTGTTCAGGATAAAACAGAAATAAATACTGAGCTAGGAACCCAGTGTTCAGGATAAAACAGAAATAAATACCGAGCTAGGAACCCAGTGTTCAGGATAAAACAGAAATAAATACTGAGCTAGGAACCCAGTGTTCAGGACAAAACAGAAATAAATACTGAGCTAGGAACCCAGTGTTCAGGATAAAACAGAAATAAATACTGAGCTAGGAACCCAGTGTTCAGGATAAAACAGAAATAAATACTGAGCTAGGAACCCAGTGTTCAGGATAAAACAGAAATAAATACTGAGCTAGGAACCCAGTGTTCAGGATAAAACAGAAATAAATACTGAGCTAGGAACCCAGTGTTCAGGATAAAACAGAAATAAATACTGAGCTAGGAACCCAGTGTTCAGGATAAAACAGAAATAAATACTGAGCTAGGAACCCAGTGTTCAGGATAAAACAGAAATAAATACTGAGCTAGGAACCCAGTGTTCAGGATGAAAGAGAGAATAAAAGATTGTACTTGGAACCCAGTGTTCAGGATGAAAGAGAGAATAAAAGATTGTACTTGGAATCCAGTGTTCAGGATGAAAGAGACAGTAAAAGATTGTACTTGGAACCTTTTGTGAAGACTGCCCGGAATGTTGGTATTGGAATGCAATATTTACAATGAAGAAGTGAGATTGGATTAGAGCAGTTAAAACGAAATGTTCAAGAAATATGACTTAGATACTTCAATGTAATTTGCGTGAGAGCTGGAACTCAATGACAAGCCAAATTAGGTCGACGTGAGAGCTGGAGCTCAATGACAAGCCAAATTAGGTCGACGTGAGAGCTGGAACTCAATGACAAGCCAAATTAGGTCGACGTGAGAGCTGGAACTCAATGACAAGCCAAATTAGGTCGACGTGAGAGCTGGAACTCAATGACAAGCCAAATTAGGTCGACGTGAGAGCTGGAACTCAATGACAAGCCAAATTAGGTCAGACGTTTGACTGATTGGAAACGGGACTCGGAAACAATGGAAGACGATCGTGGGAATATCCTAGAGAAGTTCATGGCTCGTTTTGTTGTCCATTTCAAAATTCACACCAAATTTAATTTCAGTGCTAAAAATCTGACCAAGGGATCCCTTGTGCACATATTTTTTATATGTTTTTCAATGCAATAGATTGGCTATGTTCTGACGTTTCTCTCAAGACATTTTATCTCATGTGATAATGACAGTTTCAAACATGTCATTTTTGTGACATCCATCCCATCATGACAATAGTAGCTAAAATTTCATTGCTAACGTATTACCTAGAAAGCATTACCTAATTCTTTGATTATACGTTTTATTGTCTCAAAGCTTATAATAGCCACATATTTTAGATACCACAATAGCGGCATTTTGTTTTTTCCATCTCCCAACCCATTCTTAAAGCTCTTGAGATTTTCGGTGAAGTGTTGTCTTCCAACATTTTATCTTTTGACTATAGAGAGAATCTTTGGAAGTTACATCCCCCATCCGAATTGAAGATTATATGGATTTGAGACTCAAGATTTCCACCTTGGATGTAAAACTTTTTCTATCTCTCTACCAAACTAAATTAATAGACAAATATAGAGCAGTCGTTCGGGCACTTGCATAGCATTTTGTTTTTTCAAAAGACGGACTCAGATATAATTTTAGCCCAACTTTACTTTCTTTCAGATTGTTGAAACGTCCGAGATGCCACCATATAGATTTTTTTTTTCATTCATTGGCCTTTTATGTGTTTGTTTTATGGTTTTAGTTTGCCTATCTGTGAGCAATGGTTTGATGTGCGGATGCAAAACACCACAGATTGTAACGGTTTTAGTCCCCCATCAGTGCGGACAATATGTAACGATCTGCCAGCTAATATAAACCGCGCTCACAGTTTCCAAGTAGATACCTGGATTGTTCCCTTCTAGACTCACTCCCCTATATGATAGCATAAGAGATAAAATTGCCGTAGGAAATTTGTAGCTATAGCCGCAATAATTATATGTACTCAGCTTTGTAACATAATGACCCCCCTCCCCCTCGTATATCAAGTTGTTACGGTTGATAGGATGAGCGAGGAAAAGAAATGAAGAAAAAGCAGGAATTTCTCCCCAAATGACGAGCTGGTGTGGTTGATAGGATGAGCGAGGAAAAGAAATGAAGAAAAAGCAGGAATTTCTCCCCAAATGACGAGCTGGTGTGGTTGATAGGATGAGCGAGGAAAAGAAATGAAGAAAAAGCAGGAATTCCCCCCCAAATGACGAGCTGGTGCGGTTGATAGGATGAGCGAGGAAAAGAAATGAAGAAAAAGCAGGAATCCCCCCCAAATGACGAGCAGGCAGACCTAAACCCGGACAAAATTATCATCGCAAATGGAAAATACTAGCACACTTCAACACCTTATAAATTACGTCTAAATCATCATTGAGTTTTCTTACTACAAATAAGAAGTGAAAAAAAAAACAACTTAGCTTCGTTATGACAACTGTAGGGTCAACATCCTGACCAGATTCTTTGCGTCATCTTGGAAGCCATTCATTGAATTCTAAGCACAAGATATCACACAGCTCTCCTTCCCTGCTAGAAAGGAACCCTGTGTGACAAGATAAAACCCGTCAAAGTTGCTGCTGAATTGCGCCCACAAATTACGATGGTAATTCATCCTCGACAAAATCAATTATCAGGCTTATAAAGGTGCAGCACGTCAAATAGATAATGTAGTAGTAGTAGTAGTAGTAGTAGTAGTAGTAGTAGTAGTAGTAGTAGTAGTAGTAGTAGTAGTAGTAGTAGTAGTAGTAGTAGTAGTAGTAGTAGTAGTAGTAGTAGTAGTAGTAGTAGTAGTAGTAGTAGTAGTAGTAGTAGTAGTAGTAGTAGTAGTAGTAGTAGAAAAAAAGTAGTAATAAGTAGTAGTAGTAGTAGTAGTAGTAGTAGTAGTAGTAGTAGTAGTAGTAGTAGTAGTAGTAGTAGTAGTAGTAGTAGTAGTAGTAGTAGTAGTAGTAGTACTAGTACATAGTAGTAAGTAGTAGTAGCAGCAGCATTAGTAATAGTAGTAGTTGTAGTAGTAGTAGTAACAGCAGCAGCAGCAGCAGCAACAGCAGCAGTAGTAGTAGTAGTAGTAGTAGTAGTAGTAGTAGTAGTAGTAGTAGTAGTAGTAGTAGTAGTAGTAGTAGTAGTAGTAGTAGTAGTAGTAGTAGTAGTAGTAGAAGTAGTAGTAGTAGTTGTAGTAGTAGTAGTAGAAGTAGTAGTGGTAGTTGTTGTTGTAGTAGTGAATCAATCTAGTAATAATGAGGCATTAGACTCATCTACTGACGATGTAAGGCTCGAGACTACAAGGAGGGTCGCTGTTGATATCGAGGCAGACGGTGTACCCCCCGCAGCCCCCGGCAGTTCTCCAACACGTGAAACATGCCATATTGAATTCGGGGCCAACAATATGCAGCGAAAATTCATTTTGTCTACAACTCAAATTAGATCTGAATCTGGATAAACAGACATTGTTGGGCAGACTGAAAGGAATACTTGCCTCCATTTTTCCTGATTCCATCGAACAAAGATCAATTTAGATTAGATCTTTAATTGTGTTGCCACCATGTTGGGTTTCTGAAAGTAGGTAGTATATTGGCGAGCCATCCACCTGGGCCTAGCACACACACACACACACACACATCGGACTGTACTTAATTTCGTAGGAGAGCGGAAATTCTAGGGCGTTATATTTATCCTTTTGATTACAGCAGTCCTGTACAGAAAATAATTTGTTCAGAAAAATGCTGCAGTCTTCGTGGAAATGGATCACAATATTTGGGCCGCAGATGGACATCTTTCTCTTTACTCCACACGACATGTATCTCACCTCTGATTCTTCTAACGACGTGCCTGAATCACAGACCTTCTCTTGCAGCAGAAAACAAAATGGCAAAAAATTGTCGCATATGATATTCGGGGTTGACAGTGAGTTCTACCCACTCCGTGTAACAGCAGCGGTTTGGTGACTCACGCTTGTTGCATATTTGGCAGAGTCGAAACTTCCTAATGTCAGTTGATGTTTGTAATTCACAAATGAGTTCATAGGAGACTATAGAGTTTAACCTCCACCCCCACCCCACCTCATTCCCTAGGAAGCGTGGGCTGAGTGAGAGAGAGAGAGAGAGAGAGAGAGAGAGAGAGAGAGAGAGAGAGAGAGAGAGAGAGAGAGAGAGAGACAGAGAGACAGAGAGACAGAGAGACAGAAAGAAACAGAGAGACAGAGAGATAGAGAGAGACAGAGAAAGACAGAGAGACAGACAGACAGACAGAGAGACAGACAGACAGACAGAGAGACAGATAGAGAGAGACAGAGAGAGACTGAGAAAGAGACAAAGACTGCCAGACAGACAGAGAGTTGGATGATACATAGACTGCCAGACAGACAGAGAGTTGGATTATACATAGACTGCCAGACAGACAGAGAGTTGGATTATACATAGACTGCCAGACAGACACAGAGTTGGATGATACATAGACTGCCAGACAGACAGAGAGTTGGATTATACATAGACTGCCAGACAGACAGAGAGTTGGATTATACATAGACTGCCAGACAGACACAGAGTTGGATTATACATAGACTGCCAGACAGACAGAGAGTTGGATTATACATAGACTGCCAGACAGACAGAGAGTTGGATTATACATAGACTGCCAGACAGACAGAGAGTTGGATTATACATAGACTGCCAGACAGACAGAGAGTTGGATGATACATAGACTGCCAGACAGACAGAGAGTTGGATTATACATAGACTGCCAGACAGACAGAGAGTTGGATTATACATAGACTGCCAGACAGACAGAGAGTTGGATGATACATAGACTGCCAGACAGACAGAGAGTTGGATGATACATAGACTGCCAGACAGACAGAGAGTTGGATGATACATAGACTGCCAGACAGACAGAGAGTTGGATTATACATAGACTGCCAGACAGACAGAGAGTTGGATTATACATAGACTGCCAGACAGACAGAGAGTTGGATGATACATAGACAGACAGACAGACAGAGAGTTGGATTATACATAGACTGCCAGACAGACACAGAGTTGGATTATACATAGACTGCCAGACAGACAGAGAGTTGGATGATACATAGACTGCCAGACAGACACAGAGTTGGATTATACATAGACTGACAGACAGACACAGAGTTGGATTATACATAGACTGCCAGACAGACACAGAGTTGGATTATACATAGACTGCCAGACAGACAGAGAGTTGGATTATACATAGACTGCCAGACAGACAGAGAGTTGGATTATACATAGACTGCCAGACAGACACAGAGTTGGATTATACATAGACTGCCAGACAGACACAGAGTTGGATTATACATAGACTGCCAGACAGACAGAGAGTTGGATTATACATAGACTGCCAGACAGACACAGAGTTGGATTATACATAGACTGCCAGACAGACAGAGAGTTGGATTATACATAGACTGCCAGACAGACAGAGAGTTGGATGATACATAGACTGCCAGACAGACAGAGAGTTGGATGATACAAAGACTGCCAGACAGACAGAGAGTTGGATTATACATAGACTGCCAGACAGACAGAGAGTTGGATTATACATAGACTGCCAGACAGACAGAGAGTTGGATGATACATAGACTGCCAGACAGACAGAGAGTTGGATTATACATAGACTGCCAGACAGACAGAGAGTTGGATGATACATAGACTGCCAGACAGACACAGAGTTGGATTATACATAGACTGCCAGACAGACAGAGAGTTGGATGATACATAGACTGCCAGACAGACAGAGAGTTGGATGATACATAGACTGCCAGACAGACAGAGAGTTGGATGATACATAGACTGCCAGACAGACACAGAGTTGGATTACACAGAGACTGCCAGACAGACAGAGAGTTGGATTATGCATAGATCAGCTCTGTGCTACATCAGTAAGACTCACCCTACCCTCCTTAACTCCCTCAGTACTCACTCACACACGTCTCTCACTCACACACACACATCTCTCTCTCTCTCTCTGTCTGTCTCTGTCTCTGTCACTCTCTCTCTCTCTCTCTTATCCTCCCCCCTCCTCCCTGTATATCTCTTTCTCCCTCTGTCGCGTAGTTCCTCAACAACACCGGCGCCTGAGCACCAAGTCTAGCATCAGTATCGCATGCAGTACTGACACTCCGCCCCTTGTGACCTCATCGGGTCTACGCGCCCTGGACTGAACGGCCCAGGTTCTGAGCGCATCGCCAGCCGCTAACGTCGCGAACCGACTGCCGCACCGCCAAGCACCGCCAAGCACCAGTAGCGGCAGCGCGCGGCTTCCGTGTGTGCGGCGCTAAGTACGGTTTGGCCGTAGATCGTCTGCCAGTCTGTCACTCAGGGCACCTTGTGAGCTCCGTGAGTTTTGGTTGTTGTTTTGTGTGAAGAAAACTGACTGGATTCTGTAACCTGTTTCTTGCACGTCTGCTGTGTGATCAAACGCCGTTGAGACTAAATCAGCTGTTGATCTGTAAAGAGTTTTACAAGTATATAAAAGGATAATGTTTATATATTATATAATAATTATTTCGAGTGGAAATCCTGGTTATTTTCAGTCGCCGTTTATTCCATAAAAGAAGGAATTCATTTTGTTTTAATTTATTTATGCGTTATTATCGGATGTGGTTGGTGAATACATTAAACTGTTTATGATTTGTTCGACTGGATTACTTGTTCCAGTAAAAGCAACTCTGCGTCTAGGTCTAGACCCGAAAAACTTGGTTGAAAGTGTACATTACGCTATTCAGTTTAAACATCCGAGTTCAAGAGAAAACTAATTTCTCACGAGAATCGCTTCTGAAGATTCGCACCGGAGAGCAGCAGAAAACAGTACCGATTGTCATGATATCTGGCTGATAGATCGCGAGGAAATCTGTTTTAATTGAGATGTTAAAACCTTTGGGGAACTTTTTTTTTTGAGGGTGGGGGGTCTGGAAGAAAAATATCCACGTCTGGTAAGTTGTCAGGTCAGAAATAGCCAGGAGGAAGCGTGATGCGTGAAACTGGGACATTTTTAGTTGTTGTTTTTTTTTCTTCTATTTTTGGTTTGATTTTGTGAGTCATAGCCTGAGGTGATAAGCTGTGATAAGAAGCTATGTCGGTGCGA
>JAWDGP010003041.1:37500-57500 GCA_033675545.1 Elysia crispata | reverse complement strand
CCGCACCCTGCCGCACCATACCGCACCATGCCATACCATGACGCACCCTTTTTCCACATACCGCATCGTACCCGTATCCACAAAAAAAAGACGGGGCAAATTCACCAATGACAACCTCGAAGGACAACCCGTTAATCTTTGACAGCCCGGTATTTTCCTCCGAGCTATCCTCATTATTATCATCAACAGCAACAACTATCACAATCACCACCACCACCACCACCACCGCAACTTTGAGCAACAGCAAAAACAACATCAACGTGTTTTTCGATGTAACTAGCTTCATATCACAGGAAAATACCGGACCCCATTCAGGGGGTACCTGCTTGTCGCATCGCAGACTCACACGTGATACCAGTCAGGAATAATGGCTGCCTGGCGTGGGCACTGCCAGCCAGGTCTGCTCACCACTCGATGTTCGGTCGATGGCACGTGAGGAGAATGCACATCTCTCGGCTGTTTATCTCCCCTTGCCTATCTCTCCATCGTAAACTTATGTTATAGAGTGCTGCAGCTGCTGATACCACTTACTGTTCTTAATCTTCTTTATATATAGCTATTGTTAGAACTGGAATCACAACAGCTTCTTACATATTCATTTGGTATCAATATTACAGGAATAGTTTTTTTTTTTTTAATGGTTAATATTATAAGAATATTTTTTATTTTATAAATGGTTAACATTATGGGAATAGTTTGTATAAATGGTTGGCTTCCTTTGGTTACAGATGAAAGCTCTAGTGTTTTGGTTAAAATTTAGAGAGCAAGTTTATTCTTTTTCAGTCATGAGATTTTTAAACAATGTCCACAGTTTCTGGACAGGGCTTTAGTGTCACTGGTGACAGGATAAAATACAGATAAGATGAAGTATTCCCGCCTAAAGGGACACAATTTGGCTAATCACTGTGAAGGGGAACTAAATAAAGGGACATAATTTGGCTAGTCACTGATAATAGAAGATATAAACACCGGATAAAGGGACATAATTTGGTTCGTCTCTAAGAAGTGATAAACGGCAGATAAAAAGACCTCATTTAACCAGTGTTTATCCTTTCTGCCCATCTTTCTCTCTTCTTACCTCGAGCCCAGGTGCGGTGTCTGCAGCCTGAGAAGTTTTCCAAGTTTGTCGTAAATCTCTTGTTGACCTTATGACCTTATCTAACGATGGGTTTGAATAAGATACTAGTTGGGCCAAGGAATTTTTCCTAAGAGGACAAACATTGGCGGAGGCATTACAAACAATTGAAACAAAATGAGGTCAATGGCTAAGTAGTGGGCCAAAATGATGAAAGCACCCTTCAATCAAACCCGACACTTTTGTCATGTATACATTTCCTAAAAAATAACTCATCAAATAACCCAGCAGCACAATTCGGCAGCGTATTTAAGTTTAACTTAACCAATGAGATAAAGATATTTTTAGGATGAATAGGTTGTTAACAAGTGAAGATTATGGGCCTGTAACATTTTCTAAATCTATCTTACAGTTTTTACAATCAAAATGTTTTTGATTTTGTGTTAATCATCTGCTCGTGACACAGCTACGTGTAATGTTAACCCGCAGAAGAGCTCAAATCTTGACATTTATCATGAAAAATCTATAACTATTAAATTCCACGGTTTTACTTAGAAAATAAAAAACCAAGAGCCCAAAAAAAAAAATGAAATAAATAAAACAAGAGCGCCCTCCCCCACCCCCCCCCCCCCCCCCGCAAAAAAAAAAAAAAAAAAATCCAAACAACCATATTTAAAATTAGTCCTTGAACTCAGTTTTGTTTTGATTGAGATAAAGATAACGAGGGTCAACATCTTTTCTTTTTTACTCCAAAATAAAAACCGTTTGTGATAAGAAACCCAAGCTGCATAATGGAATTTTGTGCTTATCTTGAACCACACTCAAATGACAGTACTTGGCCTTTGGTCTCTCTCTCTCTCTCTCTCTCTCTCTCTCTCTCTCTCTCTCTCTCACTCTCTCTGTTTGTCTGTCTTTGTCTCACTCTCTCTGTCTGTCTGTCTTTGGCTCTCTCTCTCTCTCACTCACTCTCTCTGTCTGTCTGTCTTTGTCTCTCTCTCACTCACTCTCTTTGTCTGTCTATCTTTGTCTCTCTTTCCCTCTCTCTCTCTCTCTACGTCTCTCTGTCTCTCTATCTCTCTGTATCTGTCTCTGTCACTCTGTCTCTGTCTCTCTGTCTCTCTCTCTGTCCCTGTCTGTCTGTCTTTCTGTCTGTCTCTCTGTATTTGTTACTCTCTGTCCCCTTCTCTCTGTCTGTCTCTCTTTCTCTTCTCTCTCCATCCCTCTTTCCCACCAGTCTAGCGGTCTGCCTCCAGTCCAACCTCCCAAGGTAGCTGTTATCTGTGAGATCTTGACATCATCTATCTTGTAGAGAGCATTACGTTACTTCCTCGGAGTGATACTCTGCACCACTTGCACAACACTGCTGCAGCACAATGGAAATATATTGACATCAGGAGGTCCTTTGCCTGCGACTTTGTGCCTCATTGATGCTGCAATGCTTTTCCTCCACACACACACACACACACACATTTCTTACTTTAAATTGAATTCTATATCGGTTTAAATAATGTCAGAACTCTCTCCCCACTCCCAAACACCTCCTCTTTCTTTTTATTATTATTATTATTATTATTATTATTATTATTATTATTATTATTATTATTATTATTATTATTATTATTATTATTATTATTATTATTATTATTATTATTATTATTATTATTATTATTATTATTATTATTATTATTATTATTATTATTATTATTATTATTATTATTATTATTATTATTATTATTATTATTATTATTATTATTATTATTATTATTATTATTATTAGTAGTAGTAGTAGTAGTAGTAGTAGTAGTAGTAGTAGTAGTAGTAGTAGTAGTAGTAGTAGTAGTAGTAGTAGTAGTAGTAGTAGTAGTGGTAGTGGTAGTGGTAGTGGTAGTGGTAGGGGTAGGGGTAGTGGTAGGGAGAAGGGGAGGGGGGAGGGGGAAGAGGAGGAGGAGGAGGGGGAGGAGGGGAGAGGGGGGAGGGGAGGAGGAGGAGGGGAGGGGGAGGGGGAAGAGGAGGAGGAGGAGGGGGAGGAGGGGGAGGAGGAGGAGGAGGAGGAGGAGTAGGAGGAGGAGGAGTAGGAGGAGGAGTAGGAGGAGTAGGAGGAGGAGGAGGAGGAGGAGGAGGAGGAGTAGGAGGAGGAGGAGGAGGAGTAGGAGGAGGAGTAGGAGGAGGAGTAGGAGTAGGAGTAGGAGTAGTAGTAGTAGTAGTAGGAGGAGGAGGAGGAGGAGTAGGAGGAGGAGTAGGAGGAGGAGGAGGAGGAGGAGTAGGAGTAGGAGGTGGAGGAGGAGTAGGAGTAGGAGTAGGAGGAGGAGGAGTAGGAGGAGGAGGAGGAGGAGGAGTAGGAGAGTAGTAGGAGGAGTAGGAGAGTAGTAGGAGGAGGAGCAGCAGGAGGAGGAGCAGGAGGAGTAGTAGCAGTAGTAGCAGTAGCAGCAGTAGCAGCAGTAGCAGCAGTAGCAGCAGTAGCAGTAGTAGTAGTAGTAGCAGTAGAAGCAGTAGTAGTAGTAGTAGTAGTAGTAGTAGTAGTAGTAGTAGTAGTAGTAGTAGTAGTAGTAGTAGTAGTAGTCGTCGTCGTAGTCGTAGTAGTAGTAGTAGTCGTCGTCGTAGTCGTAGTCGTCGTCGTCGTCGTCGTCGTCGTAGTCGTCGTCTTAGTCGTAGTCGTAGTCGTAGTCGTAGTCGTAGTCGTAGTCGTAGTAGTAGTCGTAGTAGTAGTAGTAGTAGTAGTAGTAGTAGTAGTAGTAGTAGTAGTAGTAGTAGTAGTAGTAGTAGTAGTAGTAGCAGCAGCAGTAGCAGCAGTAGCAGCAGTAGCAGTAGTAGTAGTAGTAGCAGTAGAAGCAGTAGTAGTAGTAGTAGTAGTAGTAGTAGTAGTAGTAGTAGTAGTAGTAGTAGTAGTAGTAGTAGTATTAGTAGTAGTAGTAGTAGAAGAAGAAGAAGTAGAAGAAGTAGAAGATCTCACCCTCTCTCTCTCTCTCTCTCTCTCTCTCTCTCTCTCTCTCTATCTCTCTCTCTCTTTTTACAGCCAAACTTTTCTACTACAACACTCTTCATTTCCTCCGAAGAACCATGCAGACCCACTCACGAGTAAATTTTCCTTCAAGGAATTTTTCTCATCGCACATTGATATGGATTGGCACGTTGAATACTTTAGTCGATATCTCGAAGTGAACGTATTGTAACTACCATGACATTAAACTTAAAAAGTCAAACCTGGACGGGCACCAACCGTTCACTACTGAAACAAAAGAGCAGAGCTTTGGCACTATTCTGCTTAGCTCGGTAAATAATCATTATGTCTTGACCAGTTACCACATTGCAGGCTGAACCTATGACCTCATGTCAGACTGGACATAGGGCTCGGGCCGCTCTGGTCAGACCTCGTGAACTGACCGTGTAACACAATGACCACCTCACCTAGGTCAGGATGTCGCGACAAAGTCCGAACTTCCCCATACTATTTACAGAATGATGAATATTCTTTCCTATGATGACTGTAGCATAGAAATTGAGCTCTTTCCGGCTGTGTGTGTGGGTTTTTTAAAAAATAATGCTGATCTTAACACAGAAGATGCTGGTTCTTTCAACGTGGAGTTTATTTCTATTCTGGAGGTGACAACCTTAAATGATGTATTAATATTAAAAACCTAAAGCCCAAAGCTTTATTTTGGGTGATTAATTTCTAAATCTGACGAAGACAAACGTGTAGACTTCATGGCAGCGAAAAGCGAGAAATTCCGACAAGTCAACCAAAACAAGCTGGTCTAGGATAGCTACAACTAATGTTTTCACAGGGGAGATAATTGCATTTTATTGATACCAGTAAATGCAGGAAACCCTTCAGTTACAAACAATGCCTGAACATTTTTTCAAAAACAATTTATTCAAAACAATGTCAATTTTCTGGGGGTGGGAGGGGATAGTATTGTTAACACCATCAACCTCCCAACAACCCCAACAAAGGGGATTGGATAACGTGAAACCGTTTTATCATAACAAAGAGAAATAAGTTTCCACGCGGCTGTAATTAAAACAGCAGAGGACTCTGAGTGCCGCGAGGGAAAGGTGCGGAACTCTCACTCTCTGTGAGATATACAGCACTTGGTATTGGGCGAGTTAGGACTAAAGAGACTCATAGAGTGAAAGAGGGAGAGGGAGAGGAAGAGAGATGGGGAGAGAGAGGGAAAGAGAGAGAGAAAGGAGAGAGAGGAAAATAGAGAGTGAGATGATAGAGAGTGAGGGAGAGAGGAAGTGAAAAAAAGGAGAGAAATAGAGAAAAAGATGGGACGAAGAAAAGAAGATAGCGAGAGAGAGAGGGAGAGAAGAAAAGAGACAGAGAGAAGAGAGAAGAAAAGAGAGGGAGAGATAAAGAGAAGACAAGAGAAGAGAAAGAGAGAGAGAGAAAGAGAGAAGAGAGAGGCGAAGAAAGAGAAAGATGGTAAACAAAGCCAGGGATCACATTTCTATGTGGTCTTTATTTAAAATAAGTGAAGAAATATGGAATATTATTTTGACGGCTGAATTCAGGCACCTTTCAGGATTGTTGTATTGACTTAGAAACACCAAACTTTACACAATGATTCAACCTCTTTGCCCTATGGAAATGAAATCCAGGCAGAGTTCTGCCATTTTTCTCTCGTGTATGATACCACAACATTACTTAACAGATGTAGCTGTGAATCATCATATACCGATGGTGTTTTTAAAATGCGCATAAATAAAAAGGTAAAAGAAAAGGAAACATTCGGCGTGTTACCGTGAAATTTGAATAACAATAAGAAAATTTATTTTGTTGGGATCGAAAATTGTTCTGTAACAATACATTTTTAATAATATATTCGACTTCGTAATCATGTAGCAAGCAACTCCAGCTGTGGCTTGGAGGTTAAGATACTTGTTGCGATTAGGTTGGTCGGGCAGGAATCGAACCCCTACCAGTCAGGTTTAAGTTAGGGTTCTCATAGTTGTCCTTAGCGTGCACCTTTTAGTAATGACGTCACACTCTCGGAGTTTCGAAACTTTACATGGTATTTGTAATACGACTGCCATTGAAAAGAACCCTTCCCCCTCTCTGTCTCTCTCTGTCTCTCTCTATCTCTCTGTCTCTGTCTCTGTCTCTCTCTCCCACTCTTTCTCTCTCCTTCTTTATCTCTCTCCCATGTTCTCTCTCCCTTTTAGTTTGATTCTATCGCTGTTTCTCATTCTCACCATCAATTTTCCAGTTTGTACTTGAACTCTTTTGTCCATAATAAATCCATCGAAACACGCCCCCCCCCCCCCCCAACCTTCACTCCCCCTTCGCCCTCCTTTCTTTCCTACATTTCGCCCTTAAAACAAACCTACTCTCTCATTGCGGTATGAAGGGGGTCATGACCCCTGCCAAATGGCATGTCCTGCTTGCTACTCACGCTCTCTGGTTCTCATGGTAAGATTCTAGCAGGTTCTCTCATCACCAGTGAGTTCTAGAGAGACCTCGCGCCCCCCCCCCCCCACACACACACACACCCCGCACCACCTAACACCCTAGCGACGAAATTTGATAGAAGTCTACACTATGTCTGTTGTCCATAATAACCTAATGACAAGTTTCGCCAGCAGAGATATTTAATGCGGAAAATAAGTCATGATGTCTTTTCTCCCTAACAACCCTTGGTTATTGGTTTTAAACTGTCTATGGTTCATCATGGCAACTCAGCCAGCTTGTTCCAAACGTATTGAAAAGTCTTCAAAAGTTCGGCCAGCCCTGCTCTAATCTAACGCTCTGTGAAATAAGGAAAACTCACAACTCGCCCCGACAGCTGAAGTGAATCTCTGTTTCTTCACAACCAACAATCTCTTCATGTTCATGTTGAGATGTTTCTCTTTTTACCCTATCCCCCCCCCCCCCTTCTCTCTCCGTCTTATCTGCAGTTCAGAGATTGTGCAACAATTTTTAGAATATTTTAGCTTCGTTGTCTTCCGCAGGTATTTCGTTTTCACTTCAAAATTAAAGTTAAAACAACAAAAACAACAACAACAACAACAACAATAACAACAACTGGAGCAGCAGCAGCAACAGCAACAATAACAGCAACAACAACAACAACAACAACAACAACAACAACAACAACTGGAGCAGCAGCAGCAACAGCAACAACAACAACAACAACAACAACATTTATCCTCACAAATATCTTGCTAAGAGACCGTCCTAGAAAAGACATAACTCAAAGAACACAATATTATTTAGTCTTATTGCAAGTTAACCTTCATTATGATTCAAAGCTCATCGCGTTTAAAGACGATACACATGAATTATGAAGGTTTTTTAAGATGTTTATTACCGTGTCCTTCCGAACTTTTTTAAACTCTTGATCTCAAGTTTCAATAGCTATATGTTTTATTTTTTCCCTCTCAAAATACCTCCATTGTAATCTGTGGCGAGTGAGCTCAATAAAGACGGCCTTTCCGACCCGTTGAACTACTATCATCAGAATCATTGCAATCAGCCCTGCTATCTGGTCGCCTGCTATAGGCCGCAAACAGACCTGGAATAATGGCGTTTGGCCTGGTAGTAGTGGTAATGTCCCTTTGGTTCTTACGTCACAAACGGTTATGGTTCTTGACTGAGTCGGTTTAGTCCGAAATCCTGAATCCAGCGTTCTGTTCTTGGGGCGAGTATATGTTTATGATCTGGAGCTGGTTGACAACTTAACACAGCTTTACAATAATTTACTAGATTCTACAAAAATCAAAACAAAATAATAACAATAAATGTATTAATAACAATAAAAATAATAATAATAAAAATAATAATAATAATAATAATAATAATAATAATAATAATAATAATAATAATAATAATAATAATAATAATAATAATAATAATAATAATAACAATAATAGATCCCGAATACAAGCTGCAATCCATGATTCACTTCTCTCTCACAGCCCTCACATAGCTATGGTTACTGAACCAATCACGTATTCCCTGAGATGTTGACATGTTTTTATACAATTACTCTTGTTCCAAACAGAAAGTAACGCCATGTTGATGGAGTGAAAGTTTAGCTGAGCCATAGGCACTATATCATAGAAAAGAATCCACATCAACATTGGTCGCAGCCTCTATGTGTACAACAGTCAGTTCGTCAGTGAGTGTGGTTAAGTTTGGGGTTCGATGGGGTCTGTTTTCGGCAAAGTCCCGCGTGAACATTCAAAAGAAAACAGCGCTGAAACTGCTTTTTAAAAAACAAAGTAAAAACAAAAACAAAAACAGAATGTTTGATATTTATAAACCTTTCTGTTTGAAACTGTTGAAACAATTACCTCACAAGTTAAGACAAACATGAGGTAAACTGTTGAAAGAATCACCAGTCAACCTTTACAAGGTGAAGGTCGGTCTATTTAAAGAGGTGCTCACTCTAAACCTCGTTATCTCTGACCCCTGGCAGCACTCACTCACACTGACATTTAGGCAATTGGCGACTTTTGTCTTTAGGTTCGTTATTTTATAAACATCAAACCAGGTTAGGTTCGGCCAATTATTTCTTATCTGATGACCTGATCTGAAGCTTCTCTTACAGTCTGATTCTGGTGAAATTGCTTCACTCGTGCTGTAGTCGTAATTCATTTGTCTCCGCTTTGTATAACATTATCTTCAATATAACAGCCAGGCTTATGCAAATACTCATTTTATATAGTTGTTTTTCTAACTAAAGGGTACAAAATCACATAGCACGGAATTCTAGCACTGCTTTGTTCTTCTTCCTCTTTGTTCATCGTTTCTGCAGGGGGCGCCGCACATGTGTATCCGGCCTAGATCTAGATCTCAGTCATTAAAACAACTTTGCTTATCCAAGTCTTCCAGTTGTGATTTGCTTACGTGTGTCAATCAGATAAAGTAAACTCGGAACTTTGAATACCTGTTTACTTCCCTTGTTAGTTCAAGGCTCAGAGGTCACAGAAGGGGTCATTGCTCAACTGGAAGGGGAAAGGTAACTTAATCACTTCGTATCATTCACATAACGAAAAGCGCAAAAAAAAAAAAAAAACCAAAAAAAAAAACCAATACAAAAACAAAAACAAACAAACAAACAAACAAACAAACTCGAAACAACATAATTATGTAAATATTATTCAAAAAGTAAGATTTAATGTCAGAATATAATGTGTATAAAACTCCGGTCAGAGGGAGAAATGATGTGTGTTTTTCTGCTTAAGATAAAGAAGGAAGATAAGAGATATACAGGAAAGAAGGGTGCGAGGGGATTTAGATAGATAGATAGATAGATAGAGAGAGAGAGAGAGAGAGAGAGAGAGAGAGAGAGAGAGAGAGAGAGAGACAGACAGACAGACAGACAGACAGAGATAGAGACAGAGATAGATATATAGATAAATATAGATAGAGATAGATAGATAGAGAGAGAGAGATAAATAGAGAGAGATAGAGAGAGAGATAGAAAGATATATATATATATATATATATATATATATATATATATATCAACATTATGACAACATTAAGAATACATCAAGCTCGGGATGGTCTGGTATTGTTACTGTAGTGTAATGAGGCAGAGGAGGCTCAGACTAACACAACTTGTGTTACCTTTCTTAATACTCTAAATACTAACAGACTAATAGAAACAAAGAGTTATAACGAAGGAACCCGCTAGGATATTTCCAGAGAACCAAACGTGGTAGCACCACAAGCCGAGCATCGCTAGGACATTCATTTATCAGGTCAAAATAATTATCGGGGTCTCTCATGTGCAGGGAGAGTTGTGGGATGCGCGTTCTCAGCTCTTATTGTACCCAATGTCTCGCTCTCAGGGGGATTGTGGGAAGGTAATGGCGGGAAGTCCTAACAGGTGGATCTAAAATGGTCGATGACTGGGATGACTAATACTTGACTATCTTTGTGAGTGACTAGGCAACCCGCTCTAGGGAAATCCCCAGCTGTTCTTGGCCATCTAGTGGTAAGGTGGGGTGGATGCAAGTGTTTCAGATAATAGTTGTAAATAGCACAAGCTAGTACTGGACTATCTGTGTGACTGACATGGTAACTCGCGCCTGAGAAATTCCCAGATGGTTTGAATTTGAAGCGCTAAGGTCAAGCCCTTGACGAGGGGCACACCAAGTTATCCGGCCACACGCAGGATAAGCTTGCAGACTTTCTGTGAGGCTTGTTGGCTCTCAGAGGCGAGATGGAGGCGATACTAGCAACCTTTATTTGGAGCACATGTCTCTATGAGAGGTTCTTCAACATTTTTTAGTTTCTGCCACATACATTTCAATTATACTTGACATTCTTACAAAGATGGTTTTCTTAGTACAGAGTGCATCTACCGTGGTTTTATTTGTGAATTGATGCATTTTTATGAGATAAACATTTCATATAACTTTACATAGAACCACGAACTTAGTAAATGCCCCTTGATGGCCAAGTTGGTAAGTGTTAGACAGACAATAGATAGATCCCTAGCGACTATGGTGGTAAGGTGTGATTTTGTCTTCACAGCCTGATCCATAATTTGACGGACAGCCGCTTTCTGTATAAGATTCGACGTGAAAAAATATCAAGAACTCATTTCTTTGGAGGCATGTAACGGGCTGAAAAAATGGTGGTGGTATCTTGATAATTTTAATTACGCTGTTGATATAATTCTTCCTAGATCCACCATTCTGGACTTAGTTCGCATGGAAATACACACATACATCAGTTATCGCTTTCAAGATAGATGCAACACTGTTTCAGGTAATAATTAGAAAAGCACATCGTTCCAGCTGTGTGTGTTTTCGGGGGATTTCCCCATTAATCTCCCGCTTTATTTACCGCAGCAACCAAGGGGAGCTACTCTCAGGAAGCTGAGCCTGACGCTTGTGTTTGGGCTAGAAACTTCCTGGAATGGCTCCCAAGTGAAGACGAGATGGGGAAAACCCGAAATCTCATTAATTATCGTTCGTTCAGCGCATGCGTTGCAGCACTCCAGGAACTCGGACCACGTGATACAACAACCACATACACTATCGAATATTTCTCGGTTCTCTTGGCCAATGTGTGAAGGCAAACTTTGTGCAGCCACTGTTACACTGAAGAAGCTTTGTATTGAAATGATCAAAGATAGCTGTCCTCTTATATTTTTTTTTCTGGAATTTCTAGAGGAAGAATAAAGTTAGTTCCTTATGTTAGCAGTGTACATAACACATAGATCATCATCAAACTTTGCTACAGTACAGCCAAACTTTCCCTTTTTTCTCAGCCGGATGCGAGGAGCGCTTCATGGTTTCTTAGAATCTGCTCATCTAGGGCGTTGGACTTTTTAGCTATAAAATTCTTGACTCAGTCCATTGATGTCGGGAATGATGTATTTACAAGTAGTGACCCCTGGCGCTGTTCTCGATTTTTTTATATATTCATTTAGAGTGAACAAAAACCAGTACCGCATCAAACACTTTCACTCTTGTTCTTGACCGAGAACTCTTTAAGAACTGTAGAACATGACATTGTGACATCAGGACAGAACAAACCTAGTTCGTAGTTTATAGACAGCTTCATGCAATCGATTATAGGGAGTAGCGTTTTTACTCTGTGGATATTATTCTCAGATTTATGGCGATTCTGAAAAAATATACCCTGATCACCAGTTTGGTTTTAGGTATGTACAAAAATAAGAAAAACAAAACGAAAACAAAAAACAGAAAAAAACCCATAGAACCAAGAAATAAACAAAAACAAAAGAAATAACAACAAACATCGAGTGCCACATAGACCTAGTCTCAATCCCACATGCACTCTTCATGAATACGGTAAACATTTGATATCATGATAGATATTCTCATCCTTTTCTCTTCTCTCTATCGTCTCGGCGGTGATTGGCTTGGCGGGACAAAACCTGTCAACAGAACATGATAACATGATACACCGATACGGCATTCCCAGTGACGGGAGAGCAAAATATTCCACAGCGCAACCTTTTGTTTCCCTCTGCCGACAATACATTACGTATGGCAGATTGGCAAATACAATTGGTCTAAACAAAGCAGTAGATTTACCCTGGCATAATTGATCGCAGACAGTAACCATAGGAGCCAGGGAATACTTGATGCTCTCTTCCCTATAAATATATAGTTTTCATGTTTTTCCCTTTTCAGCCATCATTTTTCTTTTTCTTTCTTCCAGTTTTTCCAGTGCTTTTTGTTTTCAACCACCACCACCACCACCACCACCACCCAGTAAGGCTTAAAGAATATCCTTTCACTTTCTCTCAACTTACAATCTCTCTCTCTCTCTCTCTCTCTCTCTCTCTCTCTCTCTCTCGTGATGACCTCAGGGTTTTATCCTATCTGCTATCAAGCTCCAGCCTCCGTCAGGCATGGCGGAACTGAAGCGATGAGAGGAAAGACTCACCTCTAGCCAGTGTGGGACTCAATCACATGAGGAAAGTCTCTGCGGATATCAAGGTGAACGCTCTAACAGATGCGCCATAGGGCCATGTTGGAACGTTCATGAAAATTTTCTAGTTTTTTGTTTTTGTTTTTTGTTGCTTTGTTTACTTTGTTAAACAAACCGAAGAAACCAAACAGGTTGGGTTCACCTGAGGGAAAAGGTCAGAGCATGGTGAGGAAGCATCTTCCTCAAACCATCAAGAGTTTTTCTAGATTGGGGATCATCCTCGCTTTTGAAAAGTTCAGCCTTTACACTTGTTACGACCCCGACAGTCAAGGACACATGTAATCCGCCTTAAAATTCTTTGTAGACCAGTCGACCTTTTCGTCTTGTAAAGCATCTCTTCAAACGCAGACACGACGACAAGATGCGCCCAGAACTGCGGTTTGATGTTTGTAAACAAAACCTGTTTGACAAACAAGACGCTCGAAGCTTGTGCCATACGTGTTATGAAGGAAGTGCCAAAAACAACCTGCAACATGCCTGGTTTTAGGAAAGGAACACCTTGCAACATGCATGGCCTAAGAAGAGAAATACCTTGCAACATGCCTGATTTTAGGAAAGAAATAACATGTAACATGCTTAGCATTAGAACAGAAATAACGTGTAACATGCCTGGCCTTAGAACAGAAATACCGTGCAACATGCCTGGCCTTAGAACAGAAATACCGTGTAACATGCCTGGCCTTAGAACAGAAATAACGTGTAACATGCCTGGCCTTAGAACAGAAATAACGTGTAACATGCGTGGCCTTAGAAAAGAAATAACGTGTAACATGCCTGGCCTTAGAACAGAAATAACGTGTAACATGCTTAGCTTTAGAACAGAAATAACGTGTAACATGCGTGGCCTTAGAAGAGAAATAACGTGTAACATGCCTGGCCTTAGAACAGAAATAACGTGTAACATGCTTAGCTTTAGAACAGAAATAAAGTGTAACATGCCTGGCCTTAGAACAGAAATAACGTGTAACATGCCTGGCCTTAGAACAGAAATAACGTGTAACATGCCTGGCCTTAGAACAGAAATACCGTGTAACATGCCTGGCCTTAGAACAGAAATAACGTGTAACATGCTTAGCCTTAGAACAGAAATAACGTGTAACATGCTTAGCTTTAGAACAGAAATAACGTGTAACATGCTTAGCTTTAGAACAGAAATAACGTGTAACATGCTTAGCTTTAGAACAGAAATAACGTGTAAAGTGCTTAGCTTTAGAACAGAAATAACGTGTAACATGCCTGGCCTTAGAACAGAAATACCGTGCACATGCCTGGCCTTAGAACAGAAATACCGTGCAACATGCCTGGCCTTAGAACAGAAATACCGTGCAACATGCCTGGCCTTAGAACAGAAATACCGTGCAACATGCCTGGCCTTAGAACAGAAATACCGTGCAACATGCCTGGCCTTAGAACAGAAATACCTTGCAACATGCCTGGCCTTAGAACAGAAATAACGTGCAACATGCCTGGCCTTAGAACAGAAATACCGTGCAACATGCCTGGCCTTAGAACAGAAATACCGTGTAACATGTCTGGCCTTAGAACAGAAATAACGTGTAACATGCCTGGCCTTAGAACAGAAATAACGTGTAACATGCGTGGCCTTAGAAAAGAAATAACGTGTAACATGCCTAGCCTTAGAACAGAAATAACGTGTAACAAGCTTAGCTTTAGAACAGAAATAAAGTGTAACATGCCTGGCCTTAGAACAGAAATAACGTGTAACATGCCTGGCCTTAGAACAGAAATAACGTGTAACATGCCTGGCCTTAGAACACAAATACCGTGTGACATGCGTGGCCTTAGAACAGAAATAACGTGTAACATGCTTAGCTTTAGAATAGAAATAACGTGTAACATGCTTAGCTTTAGAACAGAAATAACGTGTAACATGCTTAGCTTTAGAACAAAAATAACGTGTCAAGTGCTTAGCTTTAGAACAGAAATAACGTGTAACATGCCTGGCCTTAGAACAGAAATACCGTGCACATGCCTGGCCTTAGAACAGAAATACCGTGCAACATGCCTGGCCTTAGAACAGAAATGCCGTGCAACATGCCTGGCCTTAGAACAGAAATACCGTGCAACATGCCTGGCCTTAGAACAGAAATACCGTGCAACATGCCTGGCCTTAGAACAGAAATACCTTGCAACATGCCTGGCCTTAGAACAGAAATAACGTGCAACATGCCTGGCCTTAGAACAGAAATACAGTGCAACATGCCTGGCCTTAGAACAGAAATACCGTGCAACATGCCTGGCCTTAGAACAGAAATACCGTGCAACATGCCTGGCCTTAGAACAGAAATACCGTGCAACATGCCTGGCCTTAGAACAGAAATACCGTGCAACATGCCTGGCCTTAAAACAGAAATACCGTGCAACATGCCTGGCCTTAGAACAGAAATAACGTGCAACATGCCTGGCCTTAGAACAGAGATACCGTGCAACATGCCTGGCCTTAGAACAGAAATACCGTGCAACATGCCTGGCCTTAGAACAGAAATACCGTGCAACATGCCTGGCCTTAGAACAGAAATACCGTGCAACATGCCTGGCCTTAGAACAGAAATACCGTGCAACATGCCTGGCCTTAGAACAGAAATACCTTGCAACATGCCTGGCCTTAGAACAGAAATAACGTGCAACATGCCTGGCCTTAGAACAGAAATACCGTGCAACATGGCTGGCCTTAGAACAGAAATAACGTGCAACATGCCTGGCCTTAGAACAGAAATACCGTGCAACATGCCTGGCCTTAGAACAGAAATACCGTGCAACATGCCTGGCCTTAGAACAGAAATACCGTGCAACATGCCTGGCCTTAGAACAGAAATAACGTGCAACATGCCTGGCCTTAGAACAGAAATACCGTGCAACATGCCTGGCCTTAGAACAGAAATACCGTGCAACATGCCCGGCCTTAGAACAGAAATAACGTGCAACATGCCTGGCCTTAGAGCAGAAATAACGTGTAACATGCCCGGCCTTAGAACAGAAATAACGTGTAACATGCCTGGCCTTAGAACAGAAATACCGTGCAACATGCCTGGCCTTATAGCAACCGCTGTCAACAGACAGACCTACAATCTTCGCATTTTGCCTCTACCCCGGCGTAATACTCAGGATCAAGAAAATTTTAGAACTAAACTCAAGATTGTTTTCAATGACTTTTAATGATGTGTTCGTAATTTTTTTTTTTGAGGGGAGGAAATACGTCTCGTCAAATGTGTTTTTCGTGAAATAACTATTTCATGGTTGTATATCTGCTGGGCATAGAGGGAGATTCATAAAGCTGTCGTCCTTACTGAGGACAAAGTGAGAAGTGAGGTGAGAGGGGACCGGTGGGGGGGGGGGGGGACACGGCAGACAGGGGCGGTGAAAAAGGGGGAGGAGGGGGGGGGCGGGAGTGAATTGATTGCTCAACTCAATAGTTTAATCAAAGAAGGGAAAGAGGGAGGGTGTGTAAAATGCGGGTGGAGGAAGGGGGTGGGGGGGGGGGGGAGATCAGTTAGAGAAGACAAATATTGGAGCTAAGGATGAAACAAGCCTGCCTCAAGGACAAAGAAGTTAACATGGGCAGGTCTGAAGGTTATTAGTCATTGTAGAAGAGAAAGAGAGTGAGGGAGAGAGAGAGAAAGAGAGTGAGACAGAGAGTGGTAGAGAGGAAGAGAGTGAGAGAATGAGAGAGAGACACACACACAGAGAAAGAGACAGAGATTAATTATACCCTTTCTTGTAGTAAGAGCAGTGAGCAAACATCTCAGACCTTTAATCAAACATGTCCTCTACAGTCGCCCCCCTTCTCTCTCTCTCTCTCTCTGTCTCTCTCTCTCTCCCTATCTCTCTCTATCTTTTTTTTCTCTCTTTCTCTATGTATTTCTCTCCCTCCCTCTTTCTCTCTCTGATCTCTCTCTGTATCTCTCTGATCTCTCTCTTTCTTTATCTTTATGAGTTTTCTCTCTCTTTGTCTTTAATCTCATTTTCTATATCTCTTTCTCTCACTACACCTTACCGGTTTTTATCTTCTCTAACTCAGTATTCTTCGACTCTTTCCACCCAGCCACCTACCCACACACACACACACACACGCACATTTTCTCTCTTTGACTCAATAAAACTGAGACCTCCATCCAAACAAATTCTTGTTTCTCTGCCAACATTTCGTGCCATTGGGCTGACAAGCCTGCAAGTCTGAGTGAAAATGACAAAGAAACGCATAGATCTTTATATTAGTGTCACTTCTCCATCACAATTTGTGAAGAAGCTCTAAGACTCCTGGTATGTAATAATGGTGCAAATTGTAGGCGACACGAGACGGCTAGGGAGAATTTTAATGAGAGACAGAGAAAGAAAGAGAGAGAGAGAAAGAGAGAGAAAAAGAGAAAGAGAGAGAGAGACAGAGAGAGAGAGAGAGAGAGAGAGAGAGAGAGAGAGAGAGAGAGAGAGAGAGAGCAAAGTTTTTTGCTGATAGCGTCTTGCGATCATTTGACAAGACCAGAAAAACAGGGCTTTAATTGGTGTAAAACGATTGGATAAATTTAAAAACAAAACAAAACATATAAAGGGTAATGGATGGAAGGCGATTGAAAGTGCCTCTAAAAGGATTTTAAAAAATGGTGCAAGGAAAAAACGAAGCAATGTTTTTAGCACCATAGACAATCTATAGAGAGACAGGAGGAGGAGAAGCAGAAGAAGAAGAGAAGAAGAAGAAGAAGAAGAAGAAGAAGAAGAAGAAGAAGAAGAAGAAGAAGAAGAAGAAGAAGAAGAAGAAGAAGAAGAAGAAGAAGAAGAAGAAGAAGAAGAAGAAGAAGAAGGAGGAGGAGGAGGAGGAGGAGGAGGAGGAGGAGGAGGAGGAGGAGGAGGAGGAGGAGGAGGAGAAGGAGGAGGAGGATGTAAGAAATAGAAAGGAAGCAGTTGAAAGTATTCAACATCCCAATAAGTGTCTCTTAGCCTTAGAAGAGGTAGGAGACACAGTATAGGATATAAAAAAAGAGAATGAGGGACTTGAGAAAGAGAGAGAGAGAGAGAGAGAGAGAGAGAGAGAGAGAGAGAGAGAGAGAGAGAGAGAGATTAAGAGAGAGAGTGAGAGAGAGAGTGAGAGGAAGAGTGAGAGAGAGTGAGAGAAAGAGTGAGAGAGAGTGAGAGAGAGTGAGAGAGAGTGAGAGAGAGAGAGAGAAAGAGAAGGTGGGGGAAGAGAAGGAGAATCATGGAGAGAAAGGAATTAGGTGCAGGAGAGAGTAACCACACAGAGAGTGGAAACTGAATCCAGTACTCGTCACGCGTGAGTAACCACACAGAGAGTGGAAACTGAATCGAGTACTCGTCACGCGTGAGTAACCAAGGACCGCTGGGGATGCGCGTGGCCCGTGACCCATGACCTCCAGGCTGGGGTGAGGTACCCGATAAAAGCATGATGGATGTTTCGGTTCAGTGGAGCAGGGACACTATGACTGGACAGGAGAGTCAGGGTGACTCAAAAGTCTGCTCGAACAATGAAAATAATGGAGTAGAATGAGTTCATTCGTTCTTAGCTAGTGCAGGCAGACTTTAGAGGAGGTTGTGTCTTTGTGTCTACGACTGTATGGCTTGGTCTCTATCCCGGCCCGCGTAAAGCCCGCTAATAGAATGGGTTCCAGTGGAGGAAAAGGAGATGGGAAAGGGGGAGGGGAAAGGGAGAATTAAAAAAAAAAAAATAAAGAAGTAGAAGGAACGCTGGAAAAGGAAGATCAGTTAAAAGAAAAAAGCAAGGATTAGGTGATCTGCAAGTTGAACCTGCGCGTCCATGGTCTTGTTTACATAGTGGGCGCCGTGTGGGCGTGGCATTATTTGGGCAGGAGGGGGGGGGGGATGAGAGGACGAGTTGAGGAGGAAGAGGAGGGCGGGCAGTTATAGAGGGGAGAACAGAGCTGAGACGTACTGAAGCTAATGTAAAGATGGCGTGATAGAGAGAGGATTTTGGGGGGAAAAATGGGGGGGGGTTGAATCTCTGTGGCAGAGATCGTGCGAGTGACGCCCCTGCACCAACACCAGCAGTACCGGCGGTAGACTGGATGGGACAACTTCCTCAGATTTAATTTTGGAACCGATGGCTGGATCTAAATCTACATCTGATCTTGCCGAAGTTTGGGACATCTTTCTATAGAGTCGTCTGTGTGAGTGAAAAACAATAAATATTAACACGGAGCAGATATTAGTTTGTAACAAGGGGAAGGGGAAAAGGGTGAGTTAGGTTTAGGGGTGGGGGGGGGGGGGAGGAATCGGGAAGGGCGTACACTAGATATTCATAAAATAAGAGTGGCGCTAATAAACACATGCCGCATGGACAGAGAATGGCAGTTTTTATACGATATTGGATAATCTTCAAAATGTAACTCTCCATCTCTTTTAACTTTACACAGGCGACTTCCAACTTCAGTGGACTCAGTCTGTTTATCTCTCCCCTCCCCACCTCTCTCTCTCTCTCTCTCTCTCTCTCTCTCTCTCTCTCTCTCTCTCTCTCTCTCTCTCTCTCTCTCTCTCTCTCACTCTCTATCGCTCTCGCTATCTACTGTCTCTATCTCATCGTCTTATGTATTCAATCACACGCAACCAGTCTTACTACATTAAAAAGACATGCCCATATCAAATATTTCTTTCAATACCGCATTATTCTACCCCAACATTATATCGTTAGGATCTTACCCGACAGTGAGATGAAAATACATACGGTAGTGTTATGTACCGGCTACTAAAACCACGTATGCAAACATACATTTGCCATATTAATACCTCAGTGATCGCACATCAGAAAAAAGAGGTTCGGTATTTCACTCTCGAGTATTCCAGCGACAGGAAGAATAAATGGCGGTCGTGTAGACATAGAGAGAATGTGAGTAAAAATCCTGGCTAATCCCGCTCATGAATAAATTATCCCCGCAAATAATCGATGGTTTATTACGTATCGATACTTCAGATAGGACAGACGCAGATAGTGTGGTTAGTGCTACAAACTGGTTGAATAAGATTATACATGAGGCTGGAGAATCGACTTCTGTATATATCTGGTTTCTAGGGGAGTCACATGGAGAGAGCGAAAGAGAATGAGAGAGGAAACAGAGAAACTCAGAGGTATGAGGACAATGCAGATTGAGAAAGACAGACAGACAGATAGATAGATAGATAGATAGATAGATAGATAGATAGATAGATAGATAGATAGATAGATAGATAGATAGTTAGAGAGATAGATAGATAGATAGATAGATAGATAGATAGAAAGACAGACAGACAGACAGACAGACAGACAGACAGACAGAGATAAAGAGACAGAGAGAAAAAGAGACGGAGAGAAAGAGAGTCAGAGAGAAAGAGACAGTGATAAAAGGAGATAAAAAGAGAGTAGGATGACGGGAAAAGAGAGAGACTAAAACAGATAGAGATACAGAGAAACAGAGAATGGAAAAGAAAAACGTTTTCCTTTTTTAGATTATTTAAAATGAATCTACCTCAGATTCTTTC
>JAWDGP010003041.1:15000-32500 GCA_033675545.1 Elysia crispata | reverse complement strand
CCGCCCTTTCTCTACAGGTTACCTGTACATAGCTGGCAATGGATAAGCTTGGATCTCACAGTATTCACCCTACCCTGGGGCCTGAAGACAAGATTCATGAGTTGGAAGTGTTAGATCAGACACAAATGGACAGGATATATCATATGATTTTAACATCATATTGTTGAGTCGCTACACATTTCTCATCAACAGTCTCTCTCTCTCTCTCTCTCTCTCTCTCCCTCTCTCCCTCTCTCTCTCTCTCTCCCTCCCCCCTCTCTCTCTCTTTCTTTCTTTCTCTCTCTCTCTGCCTGGCTGTCTGTCTGTCTGCCTGCCTGCCTGTCTGTCTGTCTGTCTGTCTCTCTGTCTCTGTCTCTCTCTCTCTCTCTCTCTCTCTCTCTCTCTCTCTCTCTCTCTCTCTCTCTCTCTCTCTCTCTCTCTCTCGCTCTTGTTCTGACTATCCAATATCGTTATCCTTTTATCCTGTCCTGTCTACCTGTAGATAGACATCAAGAAGGCCGGTTACCTCGAGGTCAATTCAACTTTTATCTCTTATGTTCCCCATGTTTAACATTCAAACGTCTCTCTCTCTCTCTCTCTCTCTCTCTCTCTCTCTCTCTCTCTCTCTCTCTCTCTCTCTATTTCTTTCTCTCTCCTCTCAAAGAATAAAAGGGTTGAAGTGGTGAAAGGTTTGAGCTGAGAAACCTGGAGCATGCGCAGAAACGTCAAACATGTCCAGGACTTTCACGGCCTGAGATGGCTGTAAAAATAAGCCTGGAAGCTTCAGAAATCCATTCTCTAGCAGTTTGGGCTACTGCCTCAGAAATATAAACGTCTGGTACCTGTTGCAGTAAACACACAAATAAAGAAGCCCGAAGTGTCCAGTGAAAGACATAAAATCACGATTATACCCGAGAAAAGTCATAAGGTATGAATTGAATGTCTACTCTATATTTTCTTCAAAATATTAAGTATACATCAAAACGAATTTTCAAAAAGTTGGGTGGAAACCAGTGGAGACGACGAATTTTTTTCCATCTTTGTTTTCCATTGAAAATACTTCGTCAACTTTGTATACTTTTTTTTTTTTATTTTTGCATACATCACGCTCATAGAAGCAAGGGAAACCAAGAACAACAAGTGATAAGTCATGTATTGACAGATGGAGAAATTAATATGATTCAACCTATCTACCCGTTATTACACTCGTCAACTTTCTTGTTTCTAAATTTTACAATGAATTAACTGCAAACTACAAATAATGAAAAAAAATGGGAAAAAACAGAATTTGGTATTCCAGCTTCAGCTAGGATTTGAACTAGACCTATGGGTCTCTGACTCACTTCTCCCATAACTCGACTGGACATGCTCCTCCGATGACCAGGGTACAGATGTGCCATGGGACATGACAAACCGGAAGTATAAACTGTGGACGTGGCGACGAACCGGAAGTAACCAGCATTAAGTGTCATCACTGCGCATGCACTGTTTGTGACGAAGCTATCAGCGGGGTATCCTGGTAAACAAGGGGGATAATCTCACAGGGCTGCCTGGTTGATGAGGCTCTGGTAATTGTTTGATGAGAAATTGTCACGAAGAGATAGGGATGGACGGGGATAGTCGGGGATAGATGGAGATAGGCGTGGATATGTGGAGATAGGCGGCCATAGACGGGGATAGATGGAGATAGACGTGGATATGTGGAGATAGGCGGCCATAGACGGGAATAGATGGAGATAGACGTGGATATGTGGAGATAGGCGGCCATAGACGGGAATAGATGGAGATAGACGTGGATATATGGAGATAGGCGGCCATAGACGGGAATAGATGGAGATAGACGTGGATATGTGGAGATAGACGTAGATATTAGGAGAAAGGGCATAGACGAGGTATATGGCGATATACGGGTATAGACCGGGATATATGGAGATATACAGAGATAGATGGATATAGACGGAGATAGATAGGGATAGACGGGGACATATAGGACAGACTGGGATAGATGGGGATTGAAGAGGAAAGTCGAGGACAAAAAGGGATGGAGGGAGAGGCGAGGATAAACGGGGACTCCAGGTTTGGACCGAGATGAGTTTTTCATATCTCCCAGATGAAAGAGAAGGAAACAAAAAGTTTGAATTGAAGAATCACTGAGAAAAGACTGAGATATCATGTATGTCCCAGTGAGATGGATTGGCAAAGGTGTGTTGAAATGTGGTTGAAAAACAAAGAGAGAGAGAGAGAGAGAGAGAGAGAGAGAGAGAGAGAGAGAGAGAGAGAGAGAGAGAGATGGAGAGAGAGAGAGAGAGATGGAGAGAGTGAGAGAGAGATGGAGAAAGAGTGAGAGAGAGAGAGAGAGATGGAGAGAGTGAGAGAGAGAGAGTGTGAAATGGAGAGAGTGTGTGAGTGAGAAACAGACAGATAGACAGACACACACACACACATAGTTACACAGGAAGACTCAGACAGAGGACTGCGGAAAAAAGGCCTGAAGGAAAAAAAAAGTTTTGTTACCAGTAGAATTTCTCTATGCAGTTTTATTATTTCACAATCTTTTGTTACCGCCACTTCTTCCACCGACACAATCACCACTACTTTGCTTAACTATCATTACTATCACTGCCATAGCCACCACTATTATCCACTACTACTATCAACACTATAACTACTATCACTGCCATAGCCACCACTATTATCCACTACTACTATCAACACTATAACTACTACCACTGCCATTGCCACCACTATTATCCACTACTACTATCAACACTATAACTACTATCACTGCCATAGCCACCACTATTATCCACTACTACTATCAACACTATAACTACTATCACTGCCATAGCCACCACTATTATCCACTACTACTATCAACACTATAACTACTACCACTGCCATAGCCACCACTATTATCCACTACTACTATCAACACTATAACTACTATCACTGCCATAGCCACCACTATTATCCACTACTACTATCAACACTATAACTACTATCACTGCCATAGCCACCACTATTATCCACTACTACTATCAACACTATAACTACTATCACTGCCATAGCCACCACTATTATCCACTACTACTATCAACACTATAACTACTATCACTGCCATAGCCACCACTATTATCCACTACTACTATCAACACTATAACTACTGCCACTGCCATAGCCACCACTATTATCCACTACTACTATCAACACTATAACTACTGCCACTGCCATAGCCACCACTATTATCCACTACTACTATCAACACTATAACTACTACCACTACTAGGAAAAATAAAATAATCTGAGGACTAAAGAGCAAAGAAAATGGAGAAAAGGAAATCTACAAATTGATCGGTGAACAAGAATCAACAGCAAAAAACAAAACAAAAGCAAAACAAAACAAAACAAACGAACAAAAAAAAACAACAAAAAATGAAAACAAGAATTGTTTATCCGACGTTATTTTATATTGAACATAGACAACTATCTTTCTGCTATCAAATGTTCCTGAGAAGAGAACACCTGGTGCAAATAGAATGTGTATCAGAACACTTCATTAAAGATAGGATTTAAATTTCAGGACACGAACCCATGGATCTAATTAAAGTCAGTGCAGGGCATGTCAGAACTCCATAGTTTTCAATTGCTCAAAACTGAGCTCAGATAACCGATTATGGTACACCGCATGGCATGTTATACCAAACTATCGTGGTGGGTATTACACTATTGTTCAAAGTTCCATAAGTCCGTCACGGATTGTTATACAGAGTACTGGGCTTTTCTCGCTTTCACAAAGAGTGAACTGAGTGAAACTATTGGAAGTGTAGCATTCAATTAGTGTAGCCAGTTGGATGTGATGGCCGGTTCTGTGCTACACTAGGATGCTCAAAACCTGGTGGGTTGGTCTTTACTCTCTAACGGGCTGAACATCCGTCACGCGGTCTGACAGAAGTCTGGCCCAGTGTGGGGAGGAATATTTATATATATAGATTGGCGGATAGAAGAAAACAGGCCACTGATATTGTACCGAAGAATAGAGAAAAGTATTAAAAAGGATGTGTGTATATATATATATATATATATATATATATATATATATATATATATATATATATATATACGATATATATATACACACACACATATACATTGACAGGTTTATATTACTATTAAATATATCTCATATTTTTAATAGTTGCACAGAAAATGAATGAACAGCCGTGCTTTCTACAGGATAACGACTGGTTTATTCTTGAAAGAATGCACGAAAATTAAAATAAATTTAAATCTGATAAACGGGCGACGTTGGTTTAGCTTTTATACCCCTGTTCTCCGCCAAACTATTGAAAGATGAAGTAGATCTAACTTTTTTTTTTTGACAATTCCACAGATTAGATTTCATTCATTCAAAAATTGTGTAATTATAAACATTTTATACCATTTTTAATGAAGAAATAACAAACAAGGGAAAAGTAAAAACAATTATTATCATAGAATAATTAAATAAATCAAATATGTACTAGAAGAAAAAAAAGAAAGCAGATCAAACAAAGTTCGTCGTTTTTGTTGGTTTTCTTTGTTTTTTGGGTTTTTTTTTAACCGAATCAAGACAGATTTTATTATGGCAGCGGCTATGTTTTTTTTTATCCATAATCATCAACAAAATCATCGTAATTCATAATCTTAAACAAAACTATCGTACGTCATCATCATGTGCAAAACCATCATAAAAAAGCGTTTAAAACTAAAAAAAAGGAAAATGGAGATATCGAAATTAACGTTAGAAAAGTGGAACGACAACCTTTGTAAAACATTTTAATTTCACACAGCCGTGTAATTTCTTCATGTTCTAACCATCAGATAGAAACCGAAGCCAAAAAAAGTACACGGCAGGATAACAACTAAATAGCTTTCATGATAAGGCATAAAGATATTTTAGAAGAAAATACATCATTCCATCGACAACTTTTTCTCAAAGCAAACACTATTTACCAAGAATAAAAGTGATACCTGTTGTATGCATATTGATCATCTTTTATCACAAAAAACAAAATCATAACAGTGTTAATTTGTATTGATCATCTCTTACCAATAGTTCAAGTCATAGAAGCGTTTATCAGATTTATCCTCTCTTACCAACAAACAAAGACATCAAAGTGTTCATCGAATTTTTGTCTTATCGTAAAATATTTATTCTACACTATGAGAAAACTTACTGAATTAATATAAGTTTATGTCTTAACTTTTGCTCAACTACCCTACTCATTCTTTTATTTATTTTTTAATTTATTTTTGTATTCTAAAATATTTTTCTCTTAAAGCCATTTCTGTGTCGAACAGTATAGTTGGATTGTTCAATTTCCCATATTTTGCCTTGCTGACAGACATCTTTGCAACCAATAAAGTCATGTTGATATTATCAATACATTTATCCTCTACCTCAAACAGATCGCTGCTCAGTAAACCAAAAAGAGCAATCTTTTCATCAATGAAAATCTTTTCATTAAGCTTTGAAAAAATTATGGTATCCACATGTTTCCAAAATCCTTGAAGATTTTGGCAATGAAAAAAGAAGTGCTCAATAAAGTCAAATATATTGCAGTATTCGCATTTATCAGTTGTCTTACTTCATTTCAAAATATTATACAATATTTATCCGACTAACAAACTTTTATATAAAATGAAGTCGATCTAAAAAATAATTTGTAAGCATGACAGAATTTTATCCCATATTTTTAAAGGTTGTCCACTACTGATAGAAATGTTTGTGCTTCTTACAGGCTTAGGTTGTACACTACTGATAGAAATGTTTGTGCTTCTTACAGGCTTAGGTTGTACACTACTGATAGAAATGTTTGTGCTTCTTACAGGCTTAGGTTGTACACTACTGATAGAAATGTTTGTGCTTCTTACAGGCTTAGGTTGTACACTACTGATAGAAATGTTTGTGTTTCTTACAGGCTTAGGTTGTCCACTACTGATAGAAATGTTTGTGCTTCTTACAGGCTTAGGTTGTACACTACTGATAGAAATGTTTGTGTTTCTTACAGGCTTAGGTTGTCCACTACTGATAGAAATGTTTGTGTTTCTTACAGGCTTAGGTTGTCCACTACTGATAGAAATGTTTGTGTTTCTTACAGGCTTAGGTTGTCCACTACTGATAGAAATGTTTGTGCTTCTTACAGGCTTAGGTTGTACACTACTGATAGAAATGTTTGTGCTTCTTACAGGCTTAGGTTGTACACTACTGATAGAAATGTTTGTGTTTCTTACAGGCTTAGGTTGTCCACTACTGATAGAAATGTTTGTGTTTCTTACAGGCTTAGGGCTGTTTGATTCGTGCTCATATCCAAAAAAAAATCCAAGGCGACAAAAAAAAATAAAATAAATAATAATAATAATAATAATAATAATAATAATAATAATAATAATAATAATAATAATAATAATAATAATAATAATAATAATAATAATAATAATAATAATAATAATAATTAGAGGGTATGGTTTGTTTGATTTGTTTGGTAATATTTTCCACCGATTCCTGCAAGATGCTACAAATCAATAGATGTGTGATGATTGACATATTTTTATTTTAAAAGAAATGTTGGACCGGAAGCTTCAATGTAGATAATTTACATCTGAATCGAATGTAAAGAGAAGCGGAAAAAAATTTTAAAGGTCCATAAAACGTTATAGATATTTGGAAGGTGATCTGAATGTTGATATTCAAGTTGTGAGTAAAAGAAGAGCAGTCAAGTCTTTTTTTTTAATCTGCGGCTATCATAAACATTTGACCGTAGTATTGAATTAAGGAAAGAAATGAGTACCACAACAATATCAAAAGTCGTTTGTTCTATTGGAGCCTTAGACTGATGCCGCTGTCTGTATCAGCAAAGCTCTGCTCGAGTGCTGGGTGTGTGCTTCCTGACCCTGATACCCCCGACTACTCTCACAGTTACAAGTAGATCTGGAGGACGGACAAAAGATAACCTTAAAATGTTGAAATAATCCAAGTCAATCCTAAAAAAAAAAACTCCTGAAGATATTGGTATAATGTTTTACTCTGAAAAAAAAAAGAATGTATTTTGAGAATTTGCTGCAGCTGATTGAGAAATGCGATTGCGAAACTGCTGCTGTTATTGTAATCCTTTCTTTCATCCTGGATGCATAGTTAAGATGTATATCAAACCTCGACGGATCACCAGATACTATCCCACAAAGCGTTTTAATCCAAAACTCTCATCGACAAAGATATCCAAAGCCCCTGTTGTTGTTGTGTGTGTTGTTGTTGTTATTGTTGTTGTTGTTGTTGTTGTTGTTGTTGTTGTTGTTGTTGTTGTTGTTGTTGTTGTTGTTCTTCTTCTTCTTCTTCTTCTTCTTCTTCTTCTTCTTCTTCTTCTTCTCTCCTCCTCCTCCTCCTTCTTCTTCTTCTTCTTCTTCTTCTTCTTCTTCTTCTTCTTCTTCTTCTTCTTCTTCTTCTTCTTCTTCTTCTTCTTCTTCTTCTTCTTCTTCTTCTTCTTCTTCTTCTTCTTCTTCTTCTTCTTCTTCTTCTCTCCTCCTCCTCCTTCTTCTTCTTCTTCTTTTTACTATTATTTCAAACTGGACTTGGAAAAGAATAAAAATATCAACCCGAGATAGAGACAGCGAGGAGAGAGACAAAGAGAGAGATAGAGAGGAAGAGAAGAGGAGAGATAGATAAAGAGAGAGGGGGAGAGAGAGAAAAAGAGATAGATAGATAGAGATAGATAGTTAGAGATAGATAGATAGATAGATAGATAGATAGATAGAGAGAGAGAGAGAGAGAGAGAGAGAGAGAGAGAGAGAGAGAGAGAGAGAGAGAGAGAGAGAGAGAGAGAGAGAGAGAGAGACGGAAGTCATTAATACTATTCTTATTCCACATTCTGCCCAATGCTGTTTCCAAGCTCCCGCTGAGCTCATAATCCTGATCTTTACAACTAGCTCCGGAGGTCAGGGGTCAACAATGTACCCACCACCTACCAGCCACTAACACTGCCGGGTAGACCAAACCATGGAACTTTCTATCTAGATAGATGGCACTGACCAAGCCACACCCTAGTTAAAAGAGTCATGGACATCGGTCAAGGCAGCTAAACCCCCCTCACTCGTGTTCCCAGGCGGGAATCTACCAGGGTCTACATGCCTGGTCCATCTTCTTAGAAGCATTACTCACACTTTACGCACGTGTGGTCATGAAAAACACGTGAGCACTGTTGGTGAAGCATCTCTGTGGAGCAGAATGCAGTGACCGAGTCTGGGAGATGGATGGTCGTACGGTCGGATAGCGATCTTGGGGAAGCTAGTCTGATGGTGTGCGCCACCCAGCTCTAGCTTTCCCTCCTGAAATCCTCTTAGACCAGCAGCCGTAGAGGCTTTGTGTTGCGGGTAATCAGGATTTCTTTATTGTTCTATCATTGACAAGGGTGAAATGTTTCCAGATTAGGTCCTTGACGAGTATGGGAACTGTCAGCAGAGAGCTTCGGTGAATGTCATTGTAACGGTGTACATAAATATGTGGCAAGTATTTTAGAGTCGTAACACGATGGCTCTATGTCTCAGAAGGCATATCTTAACATTCACTTCTTGAAATGAGCTGAAGTAGACAATTTAACCCTATTTTTTTTCCAGGAAACGAAAAGGCAAATTGATTATCGAAAAAATCCCGAAATATAACATAATCGCGCCCATTTAGTACAAGCTCAAAACCCCGTTATACAAACTTGACCCTGGTGTCAATTTTCCGAGGCTGGGATGCATGTATGTATTTAGAGAGGGTTATAAATGGTCTTGATATCACCCCTTTTACTAACAGGGTCCAGTTATATGCCTCCACCTATCCATCTTTAACTAGAATCTAGATATCTCGACAATTTTAATTCTAAACACAAAATTTAGATTTATAGAACTTAATTTCTTTTGGAAAAAAGGAAATCGACTTAAGATTTTCTTGTTTCCCAATCTGTTTTCTTTTTTTTTTGGTAGATCCTTTTAAACGCTTAGTAGACAGCTCATAAAACTGCATTGTGGGAATTCTTATTTAGCCACGCAGTTATCTAAACCTAGATCTACTCCTCAAGTCGGTTGAGAAAGACTTCCGTTGTTAAAGAAAGAAAAAAAAGCGCGCGAATTGGGTGATCGTAAGTTAGATCTAGCCTATGTTGACGAAACAGAGCATCTTCGGGAAATCGGGGGAAGCAGTTTGCGTTGATTTTTTTTATGACTTAGAACCTAGCCACATGAATGCTGTAGACACCTCTAAAGTTTCAAAGGTGTGGGTTGGGTAATAACGGAGGAGTTCGCAGGCAAAACCACTGTATCACTGGACTTCGATTTATGGCTGCCACCACACACACAATCTCACATGTACACAAATACACGCACACATCGGTTAGGATGAGTCACCCAAGACGACCTACATCTCTGACATCTAATACTCACAACCTGCCTTCCTCATGCATTGCAGCTTCTCATTACTTTGAAACTATTCTCTATCTTTCGTCTGCTTACTTCCATCCTCTCTAATGTTACAATTATATCCGCACGAATTGGAACCCCGCTGATGTTTATAACTCAATCTGTCTCACTCCCAACTTGTCGAATCCGGGTCATCAATCTCTATCTAACCAGGAAGCAATTGGCCAGGCAGAGGTCAAGTGGCCAGTTAGAGACCATGTGACCAGGAAATTTGTGACCTGCCATCCCAGGGCTAGTTCTAACTCTGAAACTCGCAGTCCTGTCGAGTAAAGAAGGATAATGGCTGCTAACAAGCTTGATAAATAGATCCGGGCGATGTAATGGTCAGTAACCAGCAAGGCTCGGATATCTTAGTTGTGTCCCTTGCTTTTCACTGAGCTTTTCAACTGGTTTCTCCTCAAAATGGTTTCGTAACTCTAGTAGTACTATAAAGTAAATTATGTCAAAAGCAATATATTAATTCTTTAAAAATCCCGCTGCTTCTTTTTGACAAAAGGCGTAACGAACAGCTTTGAACGATAGATTGATTGTACTAACCTCATGACTTACACTATGCTCAATCAATCAGGTATATGATCTTACAATAGAGGAAAAACTCCACTTTCTTTTGTTTTATCTTTCGTCTTCTCTAACATTTCGATTGAGCCCAAACTTCAGAAGGCGTAGTATTGAAACTAATCAAATTCCATGTAGTATGATCCCTTCATGTTTTGACACAAGCTCACTGCAGGCGTTTTGATGAGTGGATTGAGAGATAAGATCGATGCATAGTAGTCGCTCACTGGATTTAGCTACGGTGTAATGTCAGGTCCAGTGGCCACTGAAAATCATTGGATTTCTTAAAATCATAATTAAAAAAAAAATTTTTAATCAAAATGCCTTTGAAATGCAAGCAACACTTGTCAGTAAACTGTTTTAAACGCAAGCACGAAGATCGGTCATTGTCTGTACATCTGTTATTTGCTTAAACGGAAACATCAGTGTTCAGACCAACTGACCATGTTTACGTTACTTCGTTTCTCTTGTTTTTCCCTCACAAGATGTGCTGCATGTGGCTCAGCTGCCGAATACACCCCGATGACTAACGGAACGTTACGTCATGTAGGGTGAGTTGTGACGTTAATTACACAATTACACCCACATGCGGTGCTGTACAAGATTACAGGGAAATACCAATTATGTTTTGTTTTGTTTTATCAACTTTGACATGCAATGCAATGAGCTGTTTCAGTGGTCTCTTTACTTGAAAAAAAAAACATAAAGAAAAAACAACTACACAAATAACGAGTAGAGACTTTTTTGTATCTGGACCCCGACATTCCCGAGCGTATTTCAACAATGCATGTCGTATAAGGTCGACAGATTAGGCCGCTATTCTGTCACGCTGGGCTGGAACACTTAGGACTCACAACTATGTCTTTAATTCCATGCTATTTATCAGCAATTTGATTGAATGATAGAAAAAATAATTGTTCCCAACCTTTGGCGGTGAATCATGCACTTCAAACTTTTAAAAACCTCAAACCCCATCCAAATGGCTGCTAAAGTTCACTGTAGGCAGCTGAGCAAAAAATAAAATGTCAGACGTGTGGACTCCATCTGTAGCACAATTTAGTACTTTCTGTCGGGAGCCAATACGCTGGGTGCAAAATATGTTACTGGATGTTTCCCCGAAACTTGCGCCCTTCCACCCCCCTCATTATACACACAGACATATACACGCACACCAAAACTAAAAAAAAAGGAGAAGAAGCAAAAAATATTTTCAATGATGTTCCAATGACATTTTTTTGTGTTCGCATATACGAAATTTGATGATAATAAAAATAACCTTGGAAATGAATAGAGCAAATATCCATGATGAAAACCTGGGTATCGCTTGGGAGGTAGGATTAAGAAGCAATTGATTTACAAACGTAACAAGGTGAAAATTAAGTCGAGAAAGAAATGATGGGATATGACCGAAAACTTTAACGATGCATGCTAAATCCTTCACGTTCGTATCGTCAAAACTTAGAGCTTCCCGTATCTCTGAAGTCCCGCAAGGTTTTAATAATATGAACTGAAACTAACCTTAAAAACTCCTATAATACACAACTTCCTGCTGGCCGAGTAAGTTTCACCCGTCAATACATTCCGGTATTTAGAGATGATCGGCTCATTTGTTATTTTGGTTTGGATAAACTCACAACTAACTGAACTTAATGGACGATATTTTCTCTCTCTGAACATCTCTGACAGTCTCTGGCCATCTGGATCCCAAGGCCACGGCTATGGAGAGTTGGGGGTGGTGTCGGGTTATTGGATGCAGTCCCCACCCCTTCCTCCCCTGTAACATCTACCTACATCTAAGTAACTAGATGGTACTGGACTGTCTGATAACCCCCCCCCCCCCCCTCCTTCCCCATCCCCATCGGCAGCCAGAGTCTGGTTACCTAACATCTCGCCGCGTTCAGTCGCTGCGGGATTTACATAGATCACCGACAGTTATAGAACATTCTTCGGACAGGATTGCTCTCAAACCAGAGAGGATGTCCATCCGTTTACATAGACCTCCGACAGTTATAGAACATTCTTCGGACAGGATTGCTCTCAAACCAGAGAGGATGACCATCGATTTACATAGATCACCGACAGTTATAGAACATTCTTCGGACAGGATTGCTCTCAAACCAGAGAGGATGTCCATCCATTTACATAGATCTCCGACAGTTATAGAACATTCTTCGGACAGGATTGCTCTCAAACCAGAGAGGATGTCCATCGATTTACATAGATCACCGACAGTTATAGAACATTCTTCGGACAGGATTGCTCTCAAACCAGAGAGGATGTCCATCGATTTACATAGATCTCCGACAGTTATAGAACATTCTTCGGACAGGATTGCTCTCAAACCAGAGAGGATGTCCATCGATTTACATAGATCTCCGACAGTTATAGAACATTCTTCGGACAGGATTGCTCTCAAACCAGAGAGGATGTCCATCGATTTACATAGATCTCCGACAGTTATAGAACATTCTTCGGACAGGATTGCTCTCAAACCAGAGAGGATGTCCATCGATTTACATAGATCACCGACAGTTATAGAACATTCTTCGGACAGGATTGCTCTCAAACCAGAGAGGATGTCCATCGATTTACATAGATCTCCGACAGTTATAGAACATTCTTCGGACAGGATTGCTCTCAAACCAGAGAGGATGTCCATCGATTTACATAGATCTCCGACAGTTATAGAACATTCTTCGGACAGGATTGCTCTCAAACCAGAGAGGATGTCCATCGATTTACATAGATCTCCGACAGTTATAGAACATTCTTCGGACAGGATTGCTCTCAAACCAGAGAGGATGTCCATCGATTTACATAGATCTCCGACAGTTATAGAACATTCTTCGGACAGGATTGCTCTCAAACCAGAGAGGATGTCCATCGATTTACATAGATCACCGACAGTTATAGAACATTCTTCGGACAGGATTGCTCTCAAACCAGAGAGGATGTCCATCGATTTACATAGATCTCCGACAGTTATAGAACATTCTTCGGACAGGATTGCTCTCAAACCAGAGAGGATGTCCATCGATTTACATAGATCACCGACAGTTATAGAACATTCTTCGGACTGGATTGCTCTCAAACCAGAGAGGATGTCCATTCATGAATCTTATATATCCTCTCTAGTGAAACACATTGGATAATAAATAACATGCTAGGGACTGCTAGTTGTCTCTCTTATGACAAGTTAGGATCTACATTTCTGTCCTCATAGACCATGGATATTATTATTATTATTATTGTTATTATTATTATTATTATTATTATTATTATTATTATTATTATTATTATTATTATTATTATTATTATTATTATTATTATTATTATTATTATTATTTTTATCATTATTATTATTATATCGCCTAGCAGTCTTCAAGAAACCAAATGGGACAATAGGAGAGGGAAAGAAAAACAAAAACGAAAAAAAAACAGATAGAGACAGACGAAGAATTCCAAATATGAACCGGTATTCCAGTGCTGGCGTCAGATGAAGCGCCACGTCAACCGTTGGGCCAAGGTTATACATAGTTACTGTGGTCAGTGTTGACCAGGGCTTTGTCCTTGGCGCTGCAAATATTCCCTCAGCTCAAGACTTGCCCAGGGACTCAAGGAAATTTGGAGCGAGTGGGAAAACAGGGACGGAGAGAGAGACAGAGAAAGAGAGAGAGAGAGAGAGAGAGAGAGAGAGAGAGAGAGAGAGAGAGAGAGAGAGAGAGAGAGAGAGAGAGAGAGAGAGAGAGAGAGAGAGAGAGAGAGAGAGAGAGAGAGAGAGAGAGAGAGAGAGAGAGAGAGAGAGAGAGACGCCGCAACAGTCCATGCATAGTTCAGGTGGGGCTCCACGCCAGGTAGTCTGGGGCCCCACAGCTGTGTGGTCAAACAAACCAGTGGTTGGCGTTACTTTTCAGGGTCGTATGCTGTTGGTTAAAAAAAACCTGTTTTCTTCAATCCTAATAACTGGAGTAGCAATAATGTTAGCTTCTAGCCGTATGCCAGATAGCTGGCAAGCAACAACTTCTGGTTTTGGGATACCATGTGTGACGCTGTTTAGAAAACTGCCGCTGGTAGAGGACGTTTGTCCTGAGATGCCTTTCTAATTAAGAGATTATCTCCATTACACAGGTCAAAACCACACGAAAACTAGCTCTGCTTCAGAATTTTGTTTGAAATGGTTGGTTTAAAAAAAAGAAAAATTTCAAAGCTCGTTAAAAACGACTTAATTTTGACTTTCATTGAAGTGTTATCTAATTTATTCAACTTTTTTCCTTGCCCGACGGGGGTCTAAAAACTTCTATGTATCGATCTTGGATATGAAATCTTAGGCTCAAAATGATAATAGTTTATCTCCCTCTACTCTGATTAGCCAATGCCTGATCGCTGTGAAGAGGTCGCGAGCTCAGAGGTCAATAAAACAACTCTTGAGCAACATTGAATCTCATTTCTCTGGCCTACAGTGACTGGTACTGATGTAAGACCCAAGAGTGTGACGGTAGAGGAATGTTTACGCAAAATATAACATGGAGTTGTACTGCAAAATCGTACCCTGTTTCATTTAAAACTTAAAACATCTTTATAGCTCCATGAATCTTAGTGAGTTACAGCAAGATACGTTCAATTCTATCTTAGAGGGTTTGAAGTTCATAACGTCTAAGCTGAAGGTAACCCTACCTCAAGGTGACCATTATAGAAAGTTTTCTGAACCTATATTCTTCATCGCACTTCCTGCCAAGGAAGCCGTGTAAGATGTTAAACTATTTGCCAATCTTAAAACGGGGAATTAACACAAAACCGGAAACCCAGAAATCAAACTCAACACTTTGTTTGTCCCACGGCTAGCTACATTCTCTTTTTGGAAAGTAGTAATTTTGACATGAGATTTTTTTTACGAACGTTTTTACTTCTTTCTCAAACCTACAGAAACTTACATTATTTCGGGTGTTCTCGCGTAGAATGCTAAATAAACAAATAACCAAAACTTAATGCCTCTTTCACTCGTGCTCGTTTATTCCGATGAGATCTCATTTTTAACGTGATATAGGACATACCGCAAGTTTTCTTTCCTGGGTCGGGAAACTCGGCTAAAATGTGGCGGCAGAGGCTGAGATTTTCGTGATTCTCTCCCCTGATAAACGGCCAGCCCCATAGAGTGTGGAGTGCCACCGTGCGACGAGATAGTATCCTTCTCTATTTTCACGTTCGCTCCCTACTGAATAGAAGAAGAGTTTGGTTTGTCTTGTGTAGCCACTAAGACAGTCCCACAGATCGGGTCTTTTTTTATATTTTATGTCGGGTAACACTAACTCAGTCCGTGATAATTTTTTTTTATATCTAGGCTAATGTTTTATTCATCAGCTGCTGCCAACTTAGACAGCCAAGATTAAACCATTAAACAATTTGGTCTCGCTTCCTTGGATCTGTTTCTTGTCTTCATTACTGCTTCCTCTCCGCATCTCATTCCAGGACGAATGTCCTGTATGTCCTGAATGTCCTTATATAGTTAAGTAATAGCGGCTCGCTAAGTCTCCCTGAATATACAAAAAAAAAAAAAAATTAAACCGAATATCAGCCAGTGGCAAGAAAATCTGATGGTTTATGAAAAAAAAACAAGAAAACCCGCCCGTGTGTGTACTGAAGAATACGACAGTTTGTGAAGTTTTCTGTTTTTTCTTCTCCATCAGTTCTCCATGAACCGAAGCTACGCTACTCTGATGGGCGCTGCCGGGAAACAAAGATGGCGTCTGTGACAGTTTTTTTTTTTTTCCTTTACCAATCTGACCTTGAGTTGTATGGAATTATGGCAGGCGCCAAACTCCTTACAAAGACCAGATGTGTTCGGTTGGTCAAGAAGACGCTAATGTCTTGGCTAGCAACATTAATGTTAAACAATGCCACCAATTCAACGTCAAAATGAAACAGAAACAATAAGAAGAGCTCAAGCGAAACCAATGAAATATTTGTAAAATAAATGACGTCTTTTACCACCTAGTTTAAAAAATATACTGATGTAAATTTATATTTTATCAATACGAGATCATTTAAACTAAAAGTCCTATTTCGACTCAAGAAGCCATTTTGAGTTCAGATATATCAAAACTGGTTACATTAATAAGATGACGAAAAATATCAACTCTGCTTGAGAAATAAAATAACTTCACAACGATAAGGGGCCGTGCAAATAAACGATCTATGACTATCCCACAATAGCATTAGTAAACAAATGAATGTAACATGGGCTGCGATACATCGCAAAGTTCCTACTCATTTCTAAATACCGGCCTTAATCAAAAGAACACTCGATGAGGGGGGAAATCCTATTTACTGCAAACAATGTACACAGCTCCATATCTCTGATGAACTGTCGAGCGTATCTGTCTGTCTAATGGAACACAAGGAGGTGTGAGAGTTTTCCCAGCAGCGGCCACAGTTAGCGTGACGGCAATCATTCTAATGGCGAAAAGAACATCATCGTGATGTAATTACTGGATGGGCTACAACCACACATACACTTATACAAGCACATATATATATATATACATTGACTTGCCCAACAATCTGAATAGTTTTTTCATGGTACGTTTTTCTCTTCGAAATTCTGCACGAAACATAACTTTGAATAGTGAATATATAACATAAGAATTATAATGATCAAGTTTTAACAGTACGTGGAGAAATTTTCATTTCATACATTTTACCGATTTTCAGATGAATAAGACAAAAAATCAATAATATAAAGACAAAGAAATAGAAAGGTCAAAAGCGATAGATAATATAGATGTGTAGATAGATATCAAATAAATAATTATTTAGATATCGACACTCTGAAGTCATGGCCACAGATATGTACGTTATTATTCTATTATTATTATTATTATTATTATTATTATTATTATTATTATTATTATTATTATTATTATTATTATTATTATTATTATTATTATTATTATTATTATTATATTTATTTTTATCATTATCATTATCTTTATCATTATCATTATCTTTATCATTATCATTATCATTATCATTATTATTATTATTATTATTATTATTATTATTATTATTATTATTATTATTATTATTATTATTATTATTATTATTATTAACGCTCCTTTTGGTCGAGCGTTATCACAAAATGTAATAAAACCATGAAACATAGTTAAGACTGTAGTTAGACACAGAGATAGATCGATAGAAAAATAGATAGGTAGATACATAAATAGATAGATAGACATATAGATAAATAGTTAGAGACCACTCGAAAAAGATGCATAGTACACCAGAAGCTCATCTCTCTATGAGACTTTGTCCCCCTTTTTGCACGAGAGATTTCCAGCAATCATTTCTGTTCAGTCCAAGATTCTGATGATAATAATAATCGGATTTAAGGAAACTTCCATCTCTACACGGACAACATGCTCCTCCAGTAGATGACCTTGGTCATCCTTGGTCAAGAGGATCTGGATAATAA
>JAWDGP010003041.1:0-10000 GCA_033675545.1 Elysia crispata | reverse complement strand
TGTGTGGAGGGCAAACGGGGTTAGTTCTTGTGCATCTTAGGATTCACTGTATTATTAGCAAGAGCTGGGCACGACACTGTTTAATCTCGTCTCCTAAGTTCGGATGAGGGTCATGCATGCTGAAGAAAAACTGGAAGTCAACTAAAGAGAAGTTTGTAACACAATTTAATTATGATAATAACAGGAACGACATCGCAATGGGTGTATCCATCGTGTAATGTCATAATGTTATACTGATGCTTTGCTGAAATTACCAATAGGCCTACAGTGAATTTCACTGAACAAGACCGTGATTACAATCTCCGCTTCCTGATTAAGGAATGAGATCTCGACCGTAAAGAACTCTGCGAATTATTCATAAGTCGTTTCATAATGGACAAATCCATACAGGCAGCATTATCCTGTCCTTATATTCTACTCTCAATATCCCCATAAGCAGTCAGAGAGCAGGTATGTAACTTCCCCATGACCTGGTATCATGCTGAGGTTGCCTCACTGCTTGGCAGCTACCACAGCTCTTCTCCGCTTTATCCTCTTCTGGATGCTGTGTATTGTGGCTATGGGTGTTTATCTTCTCTCTGTCTCTTTGGTGTAATGGCATGTGTAGCTCTTTACTTCCCCAGTGTTACACATCATAACAAGTATCACAGCTCTAAAACTCCAAATGTTTCCCACAGGACTTTTTTCCACACGTTTATTTTGTCCGAACTCCAACCTACATCTCCCCCGACCCTAGTAAGATCTTGTGACAGTAATTGGTTTAACGACCTGTCAGTCGGTGTGTGAATTCTCTCCCCTCGAAGTCACAGATCTCTCCAGCTGGCAGCGAAGACTTACACCGTTGACCCCCCAGGCCCCCCCCCCCTAAACTGCCCTGCTCCAAACCCTGTCCATTACCAGCCGTCCCATCCCACCATCACGGTGAAAAACCAAGGTTTCCGCGGAAAAAGTGTGATAGGCCGTGTCTCACCGACGCTAACTACTCTCAGGACAAACTTCATGTTTTGTTTCAATGGGAAATTGCTGCTGACAAATTTTTGCTGTTGATACCACATTTATCACTAAATTTATCGCCTGCGTGAGTGAATGGTAGCAACATAGAGCAGTACTGTTGTTACTAATCGTGTAAATAAGGAACTCAAAGTTTGGAAACTCAGAAAGCTTAATTTTGATTGATTGAGAGATTGATTGTCTGCTGTGGCTTGTGCTTTACAAGAAGATTTCAACTTTTTCCATTAAGGCTGAGAGGTTAATACACAGCAGAGATGAGAAGGAAAGACCCCAAATTCATCCATCAATCATCAGGCGGACGAGTAGACTGAGCCCGACACGATAAATTTACGATGTGGATCGTTGTCGCAAAATACGGTAAAACAGGCAGGGAAGGTCGGATAAGAAAATAGAGAAAGGAGCAAAATAAAGAGAAGGAGGAGGAGGAGGAGGAGGAGGAGGAGGAGGAGGAGGAGGAGGAGGAGAAGAAGAAGAAGAAGAAGAAGAAGAAGAAGAAGAAGAAGAAGAAGAAGAAGAAGAAGAAGAAGAAGAAGAAGAAGAAGAAGAAGAAGAAGAAGAAGAAGAAGAAGAAGAAAAAGAAGAAGAAAAGCTGGCAGTGAAAATGAAGAAGAAGAATGCAATATAGTATGCAACAGTGATGACGAACCGAATTTTAAAAAGCACAGTCTTGTCATTTCTTAAAGGAAGATTTAATGAGTACTGCTTTTGCTAGTCACCCAATATACTCAATATTATTATTAAAGTCACCCTCACTGCACAGCTTACCTTTCGTCTTGGCCTCGGACTATATTGCCTCACGCAATAAAATCTGCACCTGGTATATCGGGGTACATGATTAGCCGGCACATGAAAGGAGCAATGCCCCAGGGCACAGCGGCACAGCGGCAGTAAAGGGCAGCAATGATGTGATCTCCTGCCATTCCTGGATCACTGGGTGGATCATGGATTAGATAGAGACCAGCTGACCTCCCTTGCCACTAGATTGCCCCATACCTAGTAATTGTCTGCCCCTAGCCCATACCTCGTGGTTGTCTGCCCCTGGTCGATTCATGGTGGCTATCTGCCCCTGGTCAATACCTGTTGTCTGCCCCTGGCCTACAACTGGTGGTTGTCTGCCCCTGGCCTACAACTGGTGGTTGTCTGCCCCTGGCCTATACCTGATGGTTGTCTGCCCCTGGCCAATACCTGGTAGTTGTCTGCCCCTGGTCCATTCCTGGTGGTTGTCCTCCCCTGGCCAATACCTGGTGGTTGTCTGCCCCTGGCCTATCCCTGGGGGTTGTCTGCCCCTGGCCAATACCTGGTGGTTGTGTGCCCCTGGCCCATACCTGTGGTTGTCTTCCCCTGGCCGATCCTTGGTGGTTGTCTATCCCTAGCCCATACCTCAGCACCTCGTCTGGGTCAGGTTTTGGGTAGTTCTCGCGCTAACCCAGGTTCCCAATATCAGCTGGTGAGTGAGATTGTCCGTGAATCGACGGGCACTCATCCAAAGCTAGTGCTCTGGCAAACATTCGTCCATAAAATTTTAAGCTTCCTCATTATTTTTTGTAACGAGGAGGATCATCAGGAACGCAACATTTTCTAATCTAAAATCTTGTTCATTTTAGATCGAGCTTTATTTAGGTTAGATAAATCTTACCTGCCCCCTGTACTCAATCATACAAACATATAGACACACACACACACGCACACACACACATGTCAAACATTTCTGTTTAATATCTTGCCAGCGCATACCCAAACAGATAATTTGGAATGTGACCCGGGTATAGAGATCTTTTTTTTTGTTTCGTTTGTCTTTTTTCACATGTTTTCTCTCTCTCTCTCTTTCTCTCTCTCTCTCTCTGACTTTTTTTCTTTCTTTCTCGGTCTGTCTCTTACTGTTTCTCTTACTGTGTCCCTCCCTATCCCTGTTTGTCTCTCTCTCTCTCTCTCTCTCTCTCTCTCTCTCTCTCTCTCCCTCTCTTTTTCTGACTGTCTCTTTGTCTTTCCCTGTTCTGCTCTGACTCTCTGTCTATCATCTAATTATCTTTCTACTTTTCTCACTTCGTTGTTCAAGATATTACTGACCTCAGTCTATTAGCTGTTGACCTATATTAATTTTCCATTTGTCATTGTTTTGTTTGATTTCTATAAATCTTTATTTCATTATCTTAAATATTTTACGCCTTTGTTTGCAGCGGTCGATTCCAGTTTGATATTTCTTTCCTTCTCAAATTCTGTTGCTGACGGTAGTCATTCTATACGAGCGGCTCAGCTCCTGAAACAGATGGATATCTTGTCTGAAAACTGGATATCTTGTTGTGCTGACAGGTCTCAAAACTGAACAATAATGGATTACTATTGAAATTAAAATCCAGGGTTTCATAGTATGTTGTTAGATCTCGGTACAAGTCGAAACACCCACGGACGAGCAAAACGCGCGGAGGTGAAAGTGAAGCACAGGCAAACAAAGCAAAGGCTAGACCTGGGGATGTCGCGGCCACATCTAACTCACCCTCATTGCTTTCTGTGCTAGACCTGGGGATGTCGCGGCCACATCTAACTCACCCTCATTGCTTTCTGTGCTAGACCTGGGGATGTCGCGGCCACATCTAACTCACCCTCATTCCTTTCTGGTCTAGACCTGGGGATGCCGCGGCCACATCTAACTCACCCTCATTCCTTTCTGGTCTAGACCTGGGGATGCCGCGGCCACATCTAACTCACCCTCATTCCTTTCTGTTCTAGACCTGGGGATGCCGCGGCCACATCTAACTCACCCTCATTCCTTTCTGGTCTAGACCTGGGGATGCCGCGGCCACATCTAACTCACCCTCATTCCTTTCTGTTCTAGACCTGGGGATGCCGCGGCCACATCTAACTCACCCTCATTGCTTTCTGGTCTAGACCTGGGGATGCCGCGGCCACATCTAACTCACCCTCATTCCTTTCTGGTCTAGACCTGGGGATGCCGCGGCCACATCTAACTCACCCTCATTCCTTTCTGTTCTAGACCTGGGGATGCCGCGGCCACATCTAACTCACCCTCATTCCTTTCTGGTCTAGACCTGGGGATGCCGCGGCCACATCTAACTCACCCTCATTCCTTTCTGTTCTAGACCTGGGGATGCCGCGGCCACATCTAACTCACCCTCATTGCTTTCTGTTCTAGACCTGGGGATGCCGCGGCCACATCTAACTCACCCTCATTCCTTTCTGTTCTAGACCTGGGGATGCCGCGGCCACATCTAACTCACCCTCATTGCTTTCTGTTCTAGAGTCAGTATGAAAAGCAACTACGAACCTAGATCTTACATCCAGGACAAAGTATCAAATACAAGGAAACACAGGGGAAAAAACCCACGTACATACACACAATACCATAATATACGCCAAGGCGATGGGTTCGAACCCGCTACTTACACGTCACCCATCGCCTTGGCGTGTCAGTTTAACGAGTTAGCGATGCTGACCTCCCAGCTTCCTGCGATTAAGCTAAAACCAGTTACATAGGAAGTTTTTTTTTTTTTTTCTGAGCGTTCAATTAACTTAGGAGATGTTTGTTCATGTCAAGCTGGCCTCGACTTTGCTCTCTTTTCGTGCCGTGTAGAATTGTGATTAAAAATATTGAAAACTCAAAGCTCTCTCTCCCCCCACCCCCCTGACTCTTGGGAAGAGCATAAAGCCTCCACCAGGTCAGTCTGACCTCTTGACGAAAGATGATAACATCTGGAAGCAGAAGAGAGAACCGAGTTACTGAGTGAGAGAAGAGAGAACCGAGTTACTGAGTGAGAGAAGAGAGAACCGAGTTACTGAGTGAGAGAAGAGAGAACCGAGTTACTGAGTGAGAGAAGAGAGAACCGAGTTACTGAGTGAGAGAAGAGAGAACCGAGTTACTGAGTGAGAGAAGAGAGAACCGAGTTACTGAGTGAGAGAAGAGAGAACCGAGTTACTGAGTGAGAGAAGAGAGAACCGAGTTACTGAGTGAGAGAAGAGAGAACCGAGTTACTGAGTGAGAGAAGAGAGAACCGAGTTACTGAGTGAGAGAAGAGAGAACCGAGTTACTGAGTGAGAGAAGAGAGAACCGAGTTACTGAGTGAGAGAAGAGAGAACCGAGTTACTGAGTGAGAGAAGAGAGAACCGAGTTACTGAGTGAGAGAAGAGAGAACCGAGTTACTGAGTGAGAGAAGAGAGAACCGAGTTACTGAGTGAGAGAAGAGAGAACCGAGTTACTGAGTGAGAGAAGAGAGAACCGAGTTACTGAGTGAGAGAAGAGAGAACCGAGTTACTGAGTGAGAGAAGAGAGAACCGAGTTACTGAGTGAGAGAAGAGAGAACCGAGTTACTGAGTGAGAGAAGAGAGAACCGAGTTACTGAGTGAGAGAAGAGAGAACCGAGTTACTGAGTGAGAGAAGAGATAGAATATACGTTAGTTTAATTAACCCGTAAAATCTTAATTAACAGAAAAAAACATCAAACAAAACAAAATTCAAATAAAAGCCTAAAGAATAGACCACTCTTCCATTAATGATCAAACCAGAACGTTTTCAATTTTATTTACGGATTTTTTTTTAAATCTTGTCTTCCCAAAACATTTTTTCAGGAATTTATTTCTCTTCCAGAGCTACAAGACTGACAGCACACTAATTGGGTACGTCTGAAAACTCCCTTTGTATCGGATAAGAGTGTTTGTATGTATGTGTTTGTGTTTGCGTTTCTGCCACGACCTCTTCTCTCTGATGTGACTGAGCTGCTAATTTTGTTCAGGCATGCCAAACTCGAGTCCAAACTAACTTGCCTAGCCTGTGTTACTTTCATTCCCTTCTTGTGAACCTTTGCCCATTACTGGCGTCCCACGGGATGGAAAACCATCACAGTAGAGTAACGGCTCTATGGACTTCCGCCTCTGTTTCTTGGGAAATACGGGACTGACTTTTTCTATGGCGTTAAGTTACATTACATTATCATATTGATGCTTCAGTGGTCGAGGCGTTTTGGGTTTGTTTTGAAAGGAGTTGCTGTACTAAGTTTGAGCTGTTTATGATCTCACTGTGATGTCAATAATCAATCAGGTTGCCGTGCTCTATAGTGTGGGCGATCATGACCTTCCACTCCTCTCTATCTCTCGTCGCTATCAGTGCTTCTGTCACTCTTCCTACATTAAGCCACTCTTTTTAGTCCATCCAAAACTTTTCAAGCTATTTTCCCCGGCTGCGTTTTCCCTCGATCTTTCCAGTTGTCACAAGATGTTCTAGTTTCTCTCTTCCCATCAAATGGCCAAAAAAGGTTACCCAGGTTTACGTATTCTATAATTATGAGTAATCTTATTGTGTAATCTTGCTGTTTCGTTTGATTTCTTTGCAGCCCATGATCTCACTGTAATATCAATAGTATAATAATCTCAAGACTGGCCAAGTGAAAACAGACTAATGTTATGTTGTTGCAGATGCATTAAAAAAAAAAAAAAGAACATAAAACCACACACTGAATATTATTGTAAAAGACAAAGATAACAATAGCAGCAGAGGAGATTGTGTTTTTTGTTGTCTGGGTTTTTTTGTGTGTGTATATGAGGATAACCGTACCCATACATTTTTAAGGGGATGGCTTGATTGTGAGTGAAAGAGAGAGAGAGAGAGAGAGAGAGAGAGAGAGAGAGAGAGAGAGAGAGTTGCTGAGACAAAGATCCTTATAGGAAAGAGAGCGAAAAACAGAGAGACAGGCCGATACAAGAGACAGACAGATAGAGAGGGAGAGATTTGCTGAGAGAAAGACCCATACACGAAAAAGCGATAAACTGAGAGACAAGCCGATACAAGAGAGAGAGAGAGAGAGAGAGAGAGAGAGAGAGAGAGAGAGAGAGAGAGAGAGAGAGATTGATAGAGAGATAGAGAGGGAGACAGATAGATAGATAGATAAATAGAGAGAGAGAGCAGAAGAGAGAGTGACAGAGAGCGACAAGGGGAGAGACAGGCCGATACAGTAAAAGAAAAAAAGAAACATGCCGGTAAAGAGAGAGAGAGAGAGAGAGAGAGAGAGAGAGAGAGAGAGAGAGAGAGAGAGAGAGAGAGAGAGAGAGAGAGAGAGAGAGAGAGAGAGAGCGACAAGGGGAGAGACAGGCCGATACAGTAAAAGAAAAAAAGAAACATGCCGGTAAAGAGAGAGAGAGAGAGAGAGAGAGAGAGAGAGAGAGAGAGATAGAGAGAGAGAGAGAGAGCGACAAGGGGAGAGACAGGCAGAGAGAGAAAAAGAGAAAAAGAAAAAAGAAGTTAGAAAGAGAGAGAGAGAGAGAGAGAGAGAGATAGAGAGAGAGAGTAAGAGAGAGAGAGCGACAAGGGGAGAGACAGGCCGATACAGTAAAAGAAAAAAAGAAACATGCCGGTAAAAAGAGAGAGAGAGAGAGAGAGAGAGAGAGAGAGAGAGAGAGACAGATAGATAGATAGATAGATAAATAGAGAGAGAGAGAGCAGGAGAGAGAGACAGATAGATAGATAGATAGATAGATAGATAAATAGAGAGAGAGAGCAGGAGAGAGAGATAGATAGATAGATAGATAAATAGAGAGAGAGAGCAGGAGAGAGAGAGAGAGAGAGAGAGAGAGAGGATGGAGAGCGATTTTTGTGGGGAAAAAAGTGGGAAACGGGGAGGGAGGGGGGGGGGTAGGAGGAACAGTAAGCCAAAGAAGCAATGACAATATAGATAAGTGCATGCGAACACCAGACAGAGAAGCAATGACAATATAGATAAGTGCATGCGAACACCAGACAGAGAAGCAATGACAATATAGATAAGTGCATGCGAACACCAGACAGAGAAGCAATGACAATATAGATAAGTGCATGCGAACATCAGACAGAGAAGCAATGACAATATAGATAAGTGCATGCGAACACCAGACAGAGAAGCAATGACAATATAGATAAGTGCATGCGAACACCAGACAGAGAAGCAATGACAATATAGATAAGTGCATGCGAACACCAGACAGAGAAGCAATGACAATATAGATAAGTGCATGCGAACACCAGACAGAGAAGCAATGACAATATAGATAAGTGCATGCGAACACCAGACAGAGAAGCAATGACAATATAGATAAGTGCATGCGAACACCAGACAGAGAAGCAATGACAATATAGATAAGTGCATGCGAACACCAGACAGAGAAGCAATGACAATATAGATAAGTGCATGCGAACATCAGACAGAGAAGCAATGACAATATAGATAAGTGCATGCGAACATCAGACAGAGAAGCAATGACAATATAGATAAGTGCATGCGAACACCAGACAGAGAAGCAATGACAATATAGATAAGTGCATGCGAACACCAGACAGAGAAGCAATGACAATATAGATAAGTGCATGCGAACACCAGACAGAGAAGCAATGACAATATAGATAAGTGCATGCGAACACCAGACAGAGAAGCAATGACAATATAGATAAGTGCATGCGAACACCAGACAGAGAAGCAATGACAATATAGATAAGTGCATGCGAACACCAGACAGAGAAGCAATGACAATATAGATAAGTGCATGCGAACACCAGACAGAGAAGCAATGACAATATAGATAAGTGCATGCGAACACCAGACAGAGAAGCAATGACAATATAGATAAGTGCATGCGAACACCAGACAGAGAAGCAATGACAATATAGATAAGTGCATGCGAACACCAGACAGAGAAGCAATGACAATATAGATAAGTGCATGCGAACACCAGAGAAACACAAGCACAGCCTCCAGTTCTGAAACGCTTCAAACTGATCAGATCTAGTACTGCCTCAATGGTCTTAGTACCCAACTCGAGGTCAGAATATTTGAACCCCCCCACACACACACACACACAAAAAAAAAACCAATTACAAATGTGACTCACACTTCACACCTCACAGAAGGCACGCAAAGCCTTAGGCTACTCTGTGAACAGGATATAACTCAGCCCAGCCCACCCACACGGACGCAAGGACACACTCCCTGGTGAATCAGGTTCATACAGAACTGAGGGTAGTGTGGTCTTTGCCTCGAGTGAGAGGAATCAGAAATATTCAAGTCCTGTCCATTTTTGTTTTCCGACAGCCCCTTGTTTCTTGGGTAATGTGAGTTGATTTAAGTTGGCGCGCATTTCCACTTTAAAAAAATGATTGTCCTGGAAGTTTCCTACGTATCACAGTGTCGACATCCACAGCGATGAAACATGGGGTGCTGGTGTGGGGCTTACAACAGGAAATAGGAGGAGGATGAAACCTGGCCGATAAAAGTGATTAAAAAAAACCAACAAAACAAAACCAAAAAAAAAAAAAAAAAGAAAAAAAAAACAAGATGCTTGAAATGAATTCTGTAAACTGCGCCTGATTCTACAAAAATATACAGACTGCACATGTAAGAGAGCGGCTTATAGCAAAGTCAAAATGTCAAAATACGTCAAGATACAAGTTGTAGAAGAGATATATCTAGATCTGAATTAATATACATCTATCACTTGATCCTCATGTATGCACGTATCTTATTTGGCAACAGATGACTCCAAATTTTTCCAGAACTATTTACATAAAAAAAATTTATGCTTACGCTAGTGTGTCTAGCAGTTCAACATCGTATCTTGTTTAATTTGTGTTAAAGGTTTTCACCAGAAAATTAAATTTTTTTTGAATGGGATGATGTGGGAAGAAAAAAGGAGGGGAAGAAAAGAGTGGGAAGCTCGAGGTGGGTGGGTGATATTATCTGATTTTTCAGTTTCTTGGAAATAGAAAATTCTGAATTCTTCATCTCAGTAAAAAGTTATGCTATAAATTATGAACAATGACATCATGAAAGAAACACTATGGCGAAAAGAAATAATTTTGCTTGGAAAGACAGAAGGAAAACAGCCTAAGGAAGTAAACGCAAACTGTTGCTATGTATAAGATAATAGAGAAAGAAGATGAGCAATCCAAGGAAGGTGGTTGCTATATGTAAGATTGGAATGACAGAAGGAGAACAAGCTAGAGAAGAAAACTCAC
>JAWDGP010003040.1:0-20804 GCA_033675545.1 Elysia crispata | reverse complement strand
TCTCACTCACTTCCGACACATTTTTTTTTATCTTTCTGTCTCTCTCTATCAGATTATAATTCACTATTTCTATCTTACCCAGTGGGACTATTTCATTCTGTCTTTTTTGGTTCGTTCTCTTCCGATCTCTCTCTCTGTCTCTCTCTCTTTATGTCTATTTCTCTGTCTCTCTCTCTCTCTCTCTCTATCTATCTATCTATCTATCTATCTATCTATTTATCTACTCTTATTTTCTCTCTCTTCTATGTGCCTCTTCTGTCTTTTATGAATATTTTTATTGCAAACGTTTTAACCGCATCTAAATCAGTTTATTAATCTGTCTTTCTTGGTAACTGCGTGCCGCTATTTTTCTATTTGTTCCTCTTTCATTCTATCTCTCTCTCTCTTTCTTATTCACTCTCTGTCTCTAGAAGCTTCGTGGATACTCATCGCTATATCCCCACATTTCAGTGACTGTTCGCGCTGTTTGAAAAGCTGCGATTCGCGTCTTTTGTAATGACTAAAGTCTCGGTCTGAAAAACTTGAAAGCTGACAATAGTTAAACTACACGCAAGGTTAATATTTTTTTTCAGTCATGGTTAAAAGAAATAATGCACCAATAAAAGCTAAAGACCGCCCGAATTTAGTAATTTCTGTTTGCGCCTTAAATAATTTGAAAATTGGAAAAACAAATACTAAGATGACGCTTCACAGTTAGTAGCTGTGAAAACTATGGAGAAGCTTAAATACTTCATGGCTGTATGTTGAACTATAAATGGTTTGCTTTAAAACTGGAATAGCAACCACAAACTTTCCAAGGCGTTTCTAACTGGAATAGCAACCACAAACTTTCCAAGGCGTTTCTATTATTTTAAATTAGGTTGGAATAGAGAGTGTGAAACTTGAAAAAATTTAAAATGGATGATGTTTTTATGCAACCAAGGTAGGACACCAGCTATTTCTCTGCTTTACATATCAATTTAAAAATCCTGTTCAAAGATTATTAGAAAGTTATTACTGCCCTCAAAGCTGCAGCACATTTTAGGAACTCACAGCTACTTTTTTTTTCTCGTGAATCAACATGATAATGCGAGTTTAAATGATGTATGGCTGATTAGGACTGTACAAAGTTAGCTGATGATCCTTAGTGCCTGAATCATCTATTTTTGTAGATGTCGATGGCTCAATGGTTAAGTAAGTTCCTGGTCTTGTCTCAGAAAGGCGATGGGTGCCGTATCGAAGTGCAGGTTCGATCCCTGTCCATTCCATACTTCGTGGACATCGAACACATGTTACAGAACTTGACCCATTTTTCTTGACAGTTGGGTGTTAAATAACGGGGTATATAGATGTTTTTGAGGGATGGAATTTGACGCTGGCTCTAGTTTTAGTAAAACTGGACTTTTAACAAATGTAAACTGAGACGTTGATTTGTCGGTCTAGAGCTAGATCTAGATCTAGATTCATTCTAAACTATTAATTTCTTTAATTACAATCATCTTCATGTTTAGATCCATACGTCAAGATTCGTCCGTCTCAGCTTCGTCGTTGTGTGACTATTCCTTTTACTGGCTGAGCATCTAGTCCTACGTAGACAGTTTTACTAAGAGTGTATATTCCTGGAGACGATCTACCGTAGACATCGTGTCAGAGTGTTATTCCTGGAGACGGTCTTAATGAGATTCCTGGAGACGGTCTTATCTACTGTAGACATCGTGTCCAGAGTGTTATTCCTGGAGACGGTCATATCTACCGTAGACATCGTGTCCAGAGTGTTATTCCTGGAGACGGTCTTATCTACCGTAGACATCGTGTCCAGAGTGTTATTCCTGGAGACGGTCTTATCTACCGTAGACATCGTGTCCAGAGTGTTATTCCTGGAGACAGTCTTACCTACCGTAGACATCGTGTCCAGGGTGTTATTCCTGGAGACGGTCTTATCTACCGTAGACATCGTGTCCAGAGTGTTATTCCTGGAGACGGTCTTATCTACCGTAGACATCGTGTCCAGAGTGTTATTCCTGGAGACGGTCTTATCTACCGTAGACATCGTGTCCAGAGTGTTATTCCTGGAGACAGTCATATCTACTGTAGACATCGTGTCCAGAGTGTTATTCCTGGAGACGGTCTTATCTACCGTAGACATCGTGTCCAGAGTGTTATTCCGGGAGACAGTCTTATCTACCGTAGACATCGTGTCCAGAGTGTTATTCCTGGAGACGGTCTTATCTACCGTAGACATCGTGTCCAGAGTGTTATTCCTGGAGACGGTCTTATCTACCGTAGACATCGTGTCCAGAGTGTTATTCCTGGAGACGGTCTTATCTACCGTAGACATCGTGTCCAGAGTGTTATTCCGGGAGACAGCCTTGGCTACTGTAGGCATCGTGTCGCGAGTGTATTTGTTGGGCTCGACTAGGCCAGAATATTGAGGCTTTAAACAGAACTAAAATATCCTTCGCGCATTTCGTGCGCCACCTAGCCCTGTGTCTTAATCGTAACACACAAAATTGCAGCCATAATAGATATAAGGAAAACAAATTTTGTACAAAGTTAAGTGAAAAGGCAATTTGTTCAATGACAGAAAATTTATTAACCTCAAGGAATTACAAGAATACGGGGAAGATTTTTGTATGTGACTCTAAACTCTACAAAGCCGTATACATCAATGCAGCCCAGTTACCTCGTAGTTGTTTTTTCTTAATCCTAAAAATTTAGTACAGTAAACCTATTCCGTTTAATTTAAAGGCACCTCTACGTTCCTTGAAGAGTAGCCACTTGGCAAGGACCTTGCAAGCTATTCTAGTGTCTTTTCTAAATAGGAGAAATATTACGATGTCAGTCTAGGTTGTTAACACCATGAGAACTGTACGGATTTTAATCAAGCCTGATTATCTTTGATACGTCCAAATTATTTTATCATGATTTGAATTTCCTCCTACACCCCGTAACGCTCATTCAAAGCAAGGCTGGTGTAAGTCATTAAACCTGTTCATTAAGATATGAAGAAATCAAATTATAAGTAGCTGGACCCGCTAAACATTGATGGGAAAATTTTCCGCATCCGTAATCCCAAAGTGCAATACAAAGGCACAACATCGCAAACTAAGACAATGTTGGATCTACTGGCGCTCCAATGCGCAGTTAAAAATAAATGAAAAGAAGGTTTCTTTTCCGCGGCCACTTTAGGCGTTGGTTGTACTTTTGCAATGTGAAAAAGTTGCTACGCGTCAATATTTAGCGGATAAGTTTATTTTAGTATTTGATTCTAAATTATGAATAGAAATGTAGAACATGTATAAAACTTGTATAGAATAAGATCTAGACTAGACATACGCTTAGCTCTGCCTTTCAATCACACTTTTTCGAAGTATATGTCTCCGATGTGTAATGAGTATGTGTAAACTGTAGAGCAGTTGTAAGATTTATCGATCTAAATTTAGCTCTAGGTCGTCACGACCTGTTGCGATTATTGTAGTAGGACGCTTTGAGACTCGCCAATCGATAACAACCGTTTTATCTCCGCCACAATGGACTTATGGCTTCAGCGTTTTTCTGACAGGTGTGGTATAGCGCTGTCAAGATGAGATTTAAACCCACCACTATGATGGTCCAGCCAGTGATTGAACCTCGGGATCTAACGCTCTACCGACTCATCTCTTCTTTTAAAGTTTCTCTTAGCGCGGCATTATATAATTTCATGGCTTTCCTGGTTTGTTGAATATAATTATCAACATTGGCGGAGTTTTTAGACAGGCTTATTTCAATACCTTTAGACCTTTTTTGAATGATGGGCGGTGGGTGGTTACTATCCCGGTGGATTTAGTTGATGATGCTCTTTGGTTTCTTTTATGGTTGGCACAGTCCTATGCATAAGACAAGGGAACCATCTAGGAAGTCTACCACCTTCTTATTTGCCTTGGCTGTTATATTTAGCTAATTTTTTGGTTGTTGAAGATGTTACATATTTCTGTTTTGATCTTTCCAACATTTTTGGGAGTCTTCTTCGTTGTGGCGAGCTTGTCGTCTCGGTAAAGTCCTACGTTAATGTTGAGATGTTGTAGTTGTGAAACGAGGAATAATCCTACTAGTTAGCATATCTCGGCGCCATTAAAACTTCCCATGGTTACGTCGAAGTATGAAGGTGTTTTTTTTTACACCATGGGTTTCCGTCTTTGAACACTATATTGTTTTCTTGGTATGTTTGATTGTGTGAGCTTGTTTATCTCTGATCACTATGTAATTTTAGTGCATTGCGGAGAAGCTCCGTTCGATATGGATGGAAATAAATCACAGATCATTGTTTGGCTTTTCTTCTTGTCAATGTCTTGTTGAACCATTCAATTACATCTATTGTACTGTTCTACTGGTTGAGCTTTCTTTTTGATTTGACATCGAGAACATTTTTCTCTTCAATATGCTTGGTCACTCTTCCGAGTTCGGGCTTGCAAGATTGTGTGAGTCTGCAGCTTGGATTATTTTTAAAATAAGACGTGTGTCTGTAAGGGTAATAAATTCTTGTCTCTTCTGTGTCGAAGGCTATTAATTATGCCACTGAATTCAAGCTGCAGACTTAGAGACCGAACTAATAGGATACTAAAGAAAAAAGAGAATCGACTATGGAGTAAAGATATTTTACACCTTTGATTGTATTATATATTCTTGTTGAAACAAATGACATTTAAATCATGAGGGATTCCTTATTTCTGCTGTTCTGTGTTTGAGTTAAGCTTAATAGCAAATATCAATATCAATATCATTGATTGTTATTTTTTATTTATTCAGTATTACAACGACCTTATTTCTACTAGTTTTTCGTTTAAAAAAAAAAGAAATTAAAAAAATCGCTAGAGATTAATTCACATAATCAAACAAATTACGTACATAAATTTGTAAAAAAATTATCTTATTTGATGTTGTTGTGATCACGTTTAAACACATTTCGATTTCACCGCCTTATCTGAGGTTGATAAAAGCCAGAGAGCATATTGGCCAAACCTGATTTTTAGCCATGTTTTCCTCTTTTTAAAAGTAACCTTATTATCTCTTTAGAATAGAAATCATATGAATTGGCTTTGTTTTTTTTTTTCAATTCGAGAAAATTCTTACCTTTATGGTTTTTTTTTTAAATTGATATTTGCTGATCATCCAACTGCTATTGCTTGAGTCTAGCCCTTCATTTTAATTTTTGACTACAATGATCAGACCAGTATTCTCATACCTTGAGGGTGCGGGTCAAGGCTAACAATGAAATCATATAACGAAATCCATCGGACATATAGCCTAAACTATTCCACGTTATTCCTCTGCCGTTCGGACTTGGAACAATTAATTGGGCTCATCTCTATTATGTTATTTATATTTTTAATGGTTTGCACATAACGTTATATACGTTGGAAACGTTCTTTGATTTATATATATTTAATGTCGAAATGGTCATTGTAACAGATTTTAATGGGGGTGATCTGTTAGGCTGTGTTTGTCTAGGGGTATGAAAATATACTCAGCCAATCACACGACTCGTCCGTAGAAAATAAGTCTGATGTCCGCAAGTAAAAATTGCAAACTGTTTAATCCAACAAAAGAGCCTGACTCTACAATCACTATAGGTTGACGTTATAATCACTCACTGTAGGTAGACTTAATAGTGTGGGATGTGTTCAATAAACAAAACTAAGTTCTTAGGCTTGAAATACAAACGTTATGCAACTAAATAAGACAATGTGCATAGATCTAGTCGATCCGCTACGCAACAGTTACGCACCAAAAATGGGTTAGGAAGTGAATAGATCAACTTATAGCACAATGTATTAAAGTCATTCCATTTATGTATTTGATGTATTTTATCTTGGAAACGTTCTCCAATTTTACATACACTGGAAGGAGTGAGAGCAATCTCTGTAAGTTGCTGTCTCAAACTCACCCGATTTTCACGATCCGGTGCAGGAGAACTAAGGTACCTTGAATCCTCTCTTGTAATTTAGTGTGAGTGTTATTAGTAGTTTTCATTCCAAACGTTAGTTTCTTCATTTCTTCTAATGATATGTTTTTTTTTGAAAGTGAAAAAGACGAAAACCAACACAACTTACTGAAGATAGATAACGGTTAGGATTTTCATTTTTTTTTCTTGAAGTCTAGAAGATTCTTAGACAAAGCTTTTTGAAAAACTTAAGAAAAGCCGTTAGGTATTTTACCTGCAGCTATTATATCACATACATTAGCAATAGCACTTTGAAGAAGAGAATATGATTAGAAAATAATTTTAAAGAAAAGAAAAGAAGAATGATCAGAGAAATTATAGGATGCACATTATGAAAAGTAAACCGTAGGCAAATAATTACTAACATTATCAATCTGAAGATTCTCGATAATAGCAATAAAAGAAAGCATAAAAATATCTAGAAGAAACAGTTAACTTGTGTTCTGATAAAGGATTCATTATAAAGAAAAAGTCTACAGTGTAGTGGTGCTGTGTTACAGAGAGAGTAGCACAGCGTAACAAATATTGAAAACAAGAAAAAAAAAAGGATGTGGGTGCTGTCATCTAACACGCCTAAAACGAAAAAAAGACATGTGCTGTTTTTATTAATTCAAACTATAATATTCTTTACTGCCCTAATGGAGATTTTTGTAGATTAGCGTTCACATGTACTTACTTTTGTATCAATTTGTTTCATCATCTTCCTCATAAACCCACTGTTAGCAAAGGGATTTTTCCACTCTTTTTTGCATTAATAGTGGCAATGACTTTAATAAATAACAATCTGCTTTTCGTCTCTTTTTGATACAGTCCATGTAGATGGAGATATTAATCCGATCATCAAAAAAAAATTCAGCTTCCTCGAGATCAAACACGAACTTCATATGATAGTAAAACTTGCAAACAAACAACCAAAATGTCCCGATTAGAGACCTGCTCTCATACATTGCATTTTGAATATTAAGTGTCAAGTTTGTGTATCTACTACTCCTACTACTACTACAACTACTACTACCACTACTACTACTACTACTACTACTACTACTACTACTACTACTACTACTACTACTACTACTACTACTACTACTACTACTACTACTACTACTACTACTACTACTACTACTACTCCTACTACTACTACTACTACTACTACTACTACTACTACTACTACTACTACTACTACTACTACTACTACTACTACTACTACTACTACTACTACTACTACTACTACTACTACTACTACTACTACTACTACTACTGCTACTACAACTACTACTACTACTACTACTACTACTACTACTACTACTACTACTACTACTACTACTACTACTACTACTACTACTACTACTACTACTACTACTACTACTACTACTACTACTACTACTACTACTACTACTACTACTACTACTACTACTACTACTACTACTACTACTTTTACTACTACTACTGCTACTACTCCTACTACTACTACTACTACTACTACTACTACTACTACTACTACTACTACTACTACTACTACTACTACTACTACTACTACTACTACTACTACTACTACTACTACTACTACTCCTCCTACTACTACTACTACTACTACTACTACTACTACTACTACTACTACTACTACTACTACTACTACTACTACTACTACTACTACTACTACCACTACTACTAATACTTCTACTACTACTACTTTTATTATTCTTGTTCTTATTCTTATTCTTATTCTTATTATTCTTATTATTTTTATTATTCTTATTCTTATTCTTATTCTTATTATTATTATTATTATTATTATTATTATTATTATTATTATTATTATTATTATTATTATTATTATTATTATTATTATTATTATTATTATTATTATTATTATTATTATTATTATTATTATTATTATTATTATTATTATTATTATTATTATTATTATTATTATTATTATTATTATTATTATTATTATTATTATTATTATTATTATTATTATTATTATTGTTATTATTATTATTATTATTATTATTATTATTATTATTATTATTATTATTATTATTATTATTATTATTATTATTATTATTATTATTATTATTATTATTATTATTATTATTATTATTATTATTATTATTATTATTGTTATTATTCTTCTTCTTCTTCTTCTTCTTCTTCTTCTTCTTCTTCTTCTTCTTCTTCTTCTTCTTCTTCTTCTTCTTCTTCTTCTTCTTCTTCTTCTTCTTCTTCTTCTTCTTACTTCTTCTTCTTCTTCTTCTTCTTCTTCTTCTTCTTCTTCTTCTTCTTCTTCTTCTTCTTCTTCTTCTTCTTCTTCTTCTTCTTCTTCTTCTTCTTCTTCTTCTTCTTCTTCTTCTTCTTCTTCTTCTTCTTCTTCTTCTTCTTCTTCTTCTTCTTCTTCTTCTTCTTCTTCTTCTTCTTCTTCTTCTTCTTCTTCTTGTTCTTGTTCTTGTTCTTGTTCTTGTTCTTCTTCTTCTTCTTCTTCTTCTTCTTCTTCTTCTTCTTCTTCTTCTTCTTCTTCTTCTTCTTCTTCTTCTTCTTCTTCTTCTTTTTTATAACAGATTTGTGATGATGATGGTTGATCTGTTAGGCTCTGTTTGTCTAGGCGTATTAAAAATATACACAGCCAATCACACGACTCGTCCGTAGCAAAGAAGTCCGAATGTCCGCAAGTAAAGGTTACAAACTGTTTAATCCAACACAAGAGCTAGACTGTACAATATCTGTAGGTTGACTCATTAATTATTCACTGTAGACTTGATGTTCAATCACTATGAACTCTATGATGTTGACTCACTGTGGACTCAATGTTGTTGACCCACTGTGGACTCAATGATGTTGACTGACTAAATATAATTTGGATTCTTATTTATACAAAATCTCGTCGAATCATCCAGAAAAGGAATTACATAAATCATAAGAGAACACTCTCGGTACACGTCATTAGCAGTTAGCAACCAATCAAAACAAAGGTAAACAAGGGGTGATGAGATCATTACTATGCTAGAACTTCGGAGATTCGAGAAGAATCTTGACCATACAAGTGCGGGCTGTGTTCAATAAACAAAACTAAGTTCTTAAGCTTGAAATACAAACGTTATGCAACCAAATAAGATAATGTACATAGATCTAGCCGATCCGCTACCAAAAGTTACGCACCAAAAAAGGGTGAGGAAATGAATAGCTCAACTTATAGTACAATGCGTTAAACATCCACCCACTTAAGATAATTTTTCTTAAAAATTTATTCTCACATGCAAAGCATTGTATACTGCTTTCCATTTGATACAAGTATCATCAATAAAATGGATACATCACGAGACTTTTACTTGATGTGGGCATACTGGCAGTCATGCTTTACGTTTAGTATAGCCCGAAAATACTGGTAATACAAACATTAGAAGTGTTGCTTCGAAAAAGGTAAAATACAATATTACAATAAGTACAGGCATATCAGAAGTTGCCTACTTCACAACAATGCTAACAATGCAATCAAAATATTATATTTAATAATAAATATTCAAAATATTTTACAGGAACTCTGCTAAGAAAATCAGCTCCCACATTATCCTTGCCTTTAATGTGTTCTACTCTAAAAACAAAACTCTGCAGAGCCAATACCCAACGCATGATACGATGGTTATCAAATTTAGAAGCCTTTAGAAATTCAAGGGGTCGGTGGTCTGTCTGAAGCGTGAACTGCTTACCATAAAGATACAAAGCAAATTTCTTTATACCCCAAACAATTCCAAGACATTCTCTCTCCATCACAGAATATCTCTTCTCCCTATATAGAAGCTTCCTGCTTGCATAAGCGACAGGAAAAATGTGCCCTTCCCTGTTCTGTAACAGAGTGGCGCCTAACCCTATATCAGATGCGTCTGTTCTCAGAACAAACTCTTTATTAACGTCAGGGAGCACCAGTATGGGTTTGCTAATCACAGCTTTTTTCAATGCGGCGCACGCTCTCTCCTGGGGCTCTCCCCACACAACTTTGTTAGGCTGACCTTTACGAGTTAGATCTGACAGGGGGGCGGCAATAGCAGCAAAGTTAGGTATGAATGGTTGATAATAACCAACTAAACCTAAAAAGGATCTAATCTCTTTCTTGGTAGTCGGCCTCGGGGCGTCTTTCACTTTCTCAACATTGCAGTCCTGAAGTCCAACTGTCCCCCGTCGGAGGTCAGGTCGATCCGGTGCTCAGCCAGATTAGTGTCGCCTGGACGATCTGAGAATATCTCACTGAACCTCTCGACCAACATCTGAAGCTCCCGATTTTGGTCATATGTCAGGGCTTCACCGAGCTTGACATCCGCAGCATCTTCTTTCTATCCCCAAGTGCCAATTTCGGGTAGATCTTCGGAGCCTTGTTCATCACCGGTCAAATTGTCTTGAACATGGCCCTTATCTGCCTCGTAGTCGTAGTCTTCAACTACGGCCACACAAGACGGAACCGCGGGATCATCTCGCGTCTGGCTCGAGACGTCGAGTACTCTTGAACTAGTTTCATTGCGCAGCGTCTTCTGACATATATCACACGAGCGGCAGTATCTGGCCACGTCCTTGTAGATGCCAGGCCAGTAGAAGTCACTCATTATCTTCTCCCTGGTCTTCTTTATTCCAAGGTGACTTCCGGTGGTCGCATCATGGGCTGATGACATCACGTACTTCCTCAGACTTTCTGGGAGAACGACTTTTCGTGCGCTAGCCCCTCCACGGGTCGCGTCATTATAAACTCTGTACACGATCCCGTCTCTTTTCTCGAAGAATGATGTCCTTCCAGCGCGATTTTCAGACATAGCAGTCTCGCCCATCCTCCTGATGGCTTCATCATCTTGCTGGAGTCGGATCAGCTCTCTCCGATCCACTCATGTGTGCTTCGGTGTATCCGGTACTGTAAGTGGCCTATGCCTGACCTCCTGTCTTGCTTGGGCCCTAGTCGTTACAGCACCAACCATGGCTGTCATATCAGGGTCATCTGGGTTTCGAGCACCCGGGACGTTTCCCACTACAAGATCACATATGACCTCCGATATGCATAACGCCTCCACTTCTCCAGACAGATAAGGTGTCTTGACTTGAATCCTGGCCTTCTCCGCCAGCAGTACTGTATTGTCGATCTTGACAATCAAACAATACTTTCCCGTTAGCTGATCATTATCAACTAACCCGCGACGAACCACGACGCCCTCACAACCTGTGTCCCTTAACACGTCGACTGTCTTGTCTCCAACAAGGCCCTTGACGATCGGTAAGTTCAGCTCCCTGGCTGACCCCTTACCACCACAGGCTCCACAGTTTATCATGGCTGGAACTCTCTTCCCACTCGCCAACTGCAGCAACCCGTCTTGGACTTCGGTTCTGACGTCATATCTGGTGTCTGCTTTTCCCGCATCCTCTCCTGATGCTGATCCTTGGGTTTCCATAGCCCGCATGGCTGCCGATCCTGCTCTCTTGGATGACGTAACCTGACTCTCCACAATGATAACATCCTCTACCATGAGTCGCTTTATTCCTACAATTCTGGGTAGTGTGACCAGGCTTTCTACAATTGTGACAAATGATCTCTTCCTTCTTGGAAATGGGAGGCTTGTTTTGCTCATGAGTAGTGCCTCGCCTCGCTCGGTCGCTCAGCTGTCTCTTGCGGGCCGTGAGGAATAACTCAGCTGACCTCGCCACTTCTTCAAGGTCAGCTAGTCTCCTTTACCGCAGGTATGTAAACAAATCAGCCGGACTTGAGTCTAGGAATTGTTCCTTCACAAACAGGTCCCTGAGAGCCTCATATGTCTGTGGTGCTTCCGCCAGTTTCATCCATCGCTCTAAGTATGTCTTTAGGCGGACAATGAACATGGTGGGATTCTCTCCCTCCTCTGGTGAACAAGTGCGGAATCGCTGCCTATAGCCGTCTTCTGTCAGGTTATATCTCTTTTGTAGGACTTCCTTGACACGATCATAATCTGTGGCCTCGGTCTCTGAGAGACGACAAAACGCTTCTAATGCTCTTCCTGTCAGCAGTGCTGATAATGGTGTGCACCAGCTTTCCTTGGGCCATCCACTTGTGGTAGCGAATCGCTCAAACCGAAGTAGCCAAGAATCAAGGTCATCCTTTCTGTCCACAAAAGCCGGTAATTTAGGCATCTTGAATTTAGAATTCTCTCTTTCATGGACCGATCTTGTGCTGCCTGATGTAAGGTTGTGTTCACTTTGCTGACTTGCCTGTGCTTGTATCTTTGCCAACTCTAACTGTGTCCTCATTTCGTCCATCTTTAGTTTAGCTTCTGCTTCTCTCTGTTCCTTCTCAGCTTGAAGTTTAGCCTCTCGCTCTTCCTTTTGAAGTTTAGCTTCTCGCTCTTCCTTTTCAGCTTGTAATTTGCGCAATTTATCCATTTGTTCAATGATAAAATTTTTCTTTTCATCTCCTCGTAATTGCAGTTCCTCAGCAATCTCTTTAATTTCTTGAATGGACGACATTATGGAGCTTTAACAGCTGACAGTGCTATATGAAAATAGAGACGCTTCGAATACCCGCGCAAAAACACACGACACGATTTACGCAGAACACACTGCTGGCCTTGAGCGACTCCGACTCTAGATCTAAATTTAGATCTGGCAAATAAGGCAAGCAAAGACCTTGTGTAGATCCTATCCGACAATGGTTGGTAATCTAGATCTAGTTCTACGCTGGACTAATCTAGATCTCTAGATCTATATATTCTCCGATGCGCCGAACTTGTAGATTCATTCCCGCCTTGGCCCCCAGTGTAACAGATTTGTGATGATGATGGGTGATCTGTTAGGCTCTGTTTGTCTAGGGGTATTAAAAAATATACACAGCCAATTACACAACTCGTCCTTAGCAAAGAAGTCCGAAAGTCCGCAAGTAAAGGTTACAAACTGTTTAATCCAACACAAGAGCTAGACTGTGCAATATCTGTAGGTTGACTCATTAATCATTCACTGTGGACTTGATGTTGAATCACTATGAACTCTATGATGTTGACTCCCTGTGGACTCAATGTTGTTGACTGACTAAATATAATTTCGATTCTTATTTATACAAAATCTCGTCATATCATCCAGAAAAGGAATTACATAAATCATAAGAGAACATTCTCGATACACGTCATTAGCAGCTAGCAACCAATCAAAACAAAGGTAAACAAGGGGTGACGAGATCATTACTATGCTAGAACTGAGTCGGAGATTCGAGAAGAATCTTGACCATACAAGTGCGGGCTGTGTTCAATAAACAAAACTAAGTTCTTAGGCTTGAAATACAAACGTTATGCAACCCAATAAGATAATGTACATAGATCTAGCCGATCCGCTACTCAAAAGTTACGCACCAAAAAAGGGTGAGGAACTAAATAGATCAACTTATAGTACAATGCATTACATTCTTCTTCTTCTTCTTCTTCTTCTTCTTCTTCTTCTTCTTCTTCTTCTTCTTCTTCTTCTTCTTCTTCTTCTTCTTCTTCTTCTTCTTCTTCTTCTTCTTCTTCTTCTTCTTCTTCTTCTTCTTCTTCTTCTTCTTCTTCTTCTTCTTCTTCTTCTTCTTCTTCTTCTTCTTCTTCTTCTTCTTCTTCTTCTTCTTCTTCTTCTTCTTCTTCTTCTTCTTCTTCTTCTTCTTCTTCTTCTTCTTCTTCTTCTTCTTCGTCGTCTTCTCTTTTTTTTTCTTTTCCCTTCCTTACAAAGGAAACAGAGATAACGTCTGTATAGTGGTGCATCTAAAAGTGATTAAAAATTTCAGACAGAATTTTTGTTTTCCTGTAAACTTTAAGAGTATTTTACTATTGCGAAAGAAGCACTTTCAAGCTTTTTTGAAAAAGCGTGAAATATTAAATGTGAACGTACAATTTCCAATTAATTTCTCGTCCGTTTGCACTTGAATCAATTTATGGAGCTCATATCTCAAGAATATATATGTCGTTTTATCTATTGAAAGATTCTCGGATGACTTTATATGTCTTTAATATACACTGGAAGATGTTAAAGAAAGCTCTTTTATTTGCTTGGCCAGACTTATTCAACTATCTCCTGTTTTTTTTCTTTTTTGTTTTTTTTTTTAGTGTAAAAAATTTTCAGTCCAAAAGTGGGGGTTTTCTTTCGTATTTTGATAATAAATATTAAAAATACGAAAAGAAGAAGAGGCACAAAAGAAATGAGAGCTGCTAAAGAGAAGATTTATGCAAGTATTTTTTTATAATTTGTTAACCTAAAGAAGATCGCTAGATAGGGTTTATGAAAAAATTGAAAAAATGGTGTAAAGTATTCTTGTAAATATTATGTAATGAACATTAGAAAAAGCAATAAAAGAAACACAAAGAAGGTAAAAATGCTAAAGAACAAAATAAAAAGAAAGGATGAGAAAGGTCAGAGGAATTTTGGAATGAAAATTATATTTATTATATAAGTAGGTACCACAAAGTCCCTATCTCCCGGCGGTAGAAAAGTTAACGCATCGCTGATGACGTCAAAATTACCCTACTTTAAAACCCTTTAAAAACTGCCTTATAATAAGTCTACACAAACAAAACTTACATCACTGGAAAGATCGTTTTTTCTTCTTTTGAAACATGTGTTTTGTTTTGTTATTCTTAAACTACACGTATTAAAAAAATCTGCATTACAAAGACTACCTTTTTGAAAATTCGCTTGCTGGGTGCGTCACACAGATTATACAGCTTTCACTAAAATTGCGATATCTTGGCCAAGAAATCATATTTTTGCATGATTCAAACTGCTTCATGACTGGAAGAAGCTCTAGTTTAGTTTCATACCACACAAAAGGAGAAATATAGAGGCAGCCATTTTGTGCATCAAGATAAAAAGTTGTATGGTAAAAAATTAAAGAATAACCAATTTTCTCTGTTATTTAAGAAAATCGCGCAATTGGAATTTTTCTTTGTCGAGAGATTTAATTTTTAAAAAGTCAACCCAAGGATCGATCTCTAAGCCTTTGCAATTGCCTGCCACGGCTCAATTGGCTGTTCCCAGACAGAGCAGTTATGTTCATTTATAATAATATTTTTTAGAGGCTATTTATTAAAATAAATACAATGGTTTCGAGTTTTTAGACGGGAGGCTGTGCAGAGTAAGGAACAGCAGGAAAGCCCTTGGTCAGTTCAGTAAAATTATTACTGATTTAATTTTTAAAACTCAATGAATTTTGAAACTGCATGCATCTATGGTTTTATTATGCATATTTCAAATAACGCAAACTCGATTTTATCTGTGAATACTCAAAATTTTTGCATAAAACCGCATTTTCAATGCGTGTTGATGAAATTAATTCAAAATGGCGGCTGCCGATATTTAGATCTAGAAAGTCACGAATTTGGCTTTAAGTAGCCAAATGTAATTTTTTACTCTCTATCTTTGGTAGCCAAATCTAATTAACTTTTTTTTGTTTAACTTATAGTATAATGTATGCATTTGAAAATATAATGATCTATCAATAGACTATTGTAAAGAGCTTCGAGCCTACAAGTAGGAAGAGGCGCTAGGAAATAACTTCATTATTATTATTATTATTATCATAATTAATCTCTGATTATAATTCTTTTTACTTCAGTCGATGATTTGAAATGCGGTTTAAATATAGAAGCAGTGATCAATTTATCAAAAAGATAGCATAATAAGATTCAGCATCCTAAAAACCATACTATCTGAAAGTTTCATCATTGTAGTACGAAAAATGTGTTTTGTGTCATAACAATTCTGAAACATGATGCTATTTTGACCAATTTTCTTCCAATGCGCAAAATTTGCCGCTGAGCCAATTTTGGGTGTCTTTAACTTTTAAAGATAAATTTCTAGGCTACTGAAAAAAATTGAGTGAACTAAATACAATATTTAGTATAAGTAAAATAAGTATTGAAACAATCTGAAGAATGTGTGTTTTTTTTACGATGGTCCAAAAGTGCCTCATGTAGTCTACTTCCTTGTAATTTTGATGTGCCACAAGTGTTTTTGGCCATTTTTGATGATTAATAATTTTTTTCCTTTATTTTCTATCCCCCTGAAATTTTGTATATGTTTAATCACTGTACTGGAATTTGTAAATGTATCACTTTTTCTTTCATAAACTTTAACAAATGACATTTATATGTTCTTAAAAATAGTCCGACGAACGCAATTTGTTATGCACAAAATTTAAAGAGCTGTAATTTTTTATTTCCCAACCGATTTTGATAAAATTTGTGGGAAATTTCATGTCGCCACAAGCTCTTTATAGTGCAATTTGTTTTATTCAAATTTGCTGGATTTGAAATATGACTTTTTTGTGGTACCTGATATAAGTAAAGGTGCAAGCAAATGATTGCAGTAAGGATATTTAAACGGTTATCTGGGAAAAGCTAAACATGTCTGATGCGGGCATCTATAAACCGACAACTGATTTAGGATGCGTATAAATGTCTAGTTTAGTATGAACTATTGTACGGAAACCGAAATTTTAGATATATATTTACAGTCCTGTAAGCAAAATCCGCTAAAGATTTTTTTTAAATTGAAAAAGATTATAAAAATTATTTAAAAGCAGTAATAAGACTTCCATATAATTGATAAGGGATTTATCATAAACCAAGTGCAGACAGTGACATGTTCAGTGATTGTTGTCATAGGTAGGGACTCTGCTATTGGTTCGATTCTTTTGTATGTTTTGTGAATAAAATGAAAATTTATATTGTATCCAGTTCAAACGTATCTTTAATATCCTTCAATACGTCCACATAAAGATAACATTGATAAAGTCTTGTTTTTGCGGTTATTTGGAAAATTAGTTACGACAAAACCTTTCATTAAATAGCTTTTATGTTTTTAATGTTTTAGAAGGCAAAGAAAGATTTTATCTCCATTTTTAAATTTGTCGGGCTGACTTAAAAAAAAATTCGATAAATTTCTTTCTGCATTGCTCATTTCAATATAATGGAAAAAAGACATAAATTATAGGTTGCAGTGAACTACCACAATGGACGATATGCAGGGTAGAGAAATGTGGTAAAGATAAAAAGAGATAAAGACAATGCCAGTGATAGATAGACAGAGAGACAGACAGACAGACAGAGAGAGTGAGAAAGCGACCGTATGAACGGAAAAAAATGATAAAAATTAAAATTTTTTTTGAAAAAGCATGTATGTTGTTAATACCTCTATTGAAAGCGAAAGAAGAGGTACTCCAAGAGAGGGGTAAAAAAAATACAGGACTAAGGGATAAGTGGATCGCACATAGGAAAAGAGATAGAAAGTATCAAAAGGAAAGACTGAGCAAGAAAAGAAGAATAGGAGCAGCGAGTAAACAAAAGATCAAGAACTGATACACCAGAGGAAAGAACGGGAGAAAGGGAAAGATGACTTCACGGTTCGTTTAATCTTTTTTTTCTCTTAAACGATTAGCATGGATTGTTTACTGAAGTAAGATGCATGATATCTTTTGGAACTAGAACCACCCCAGCCACACTAACATCAACATTTTAGAGATAAGAAATAATTGTTATTTTTTTTTTCAAATTGTGAAGATTGAGTCCCAAATAATGATTTTTAACTGATTAGGGAATTCAACGTTCCGTATAAGAGACATAAAGAGACCGTCAATTTTCTGTGTAAAACTTTACAAAGTTTTCTACTCGATTTGTTGTCTCACACGTCTTATCTTAACTTCGGTGAACTCTGGATACAGATACATGCCATTGTACCATGACACACCTTTCACAGCTTTTTCCAGCCATATACCGTTGAGGTTAGAGTTAACACAAGATTTATACCACCAAGCTCCATGATTCAGCACGGCACAGTTCTCCCCGTACGCATCATTATCACGATCAAATGTAGTGAATTGTTGATTATTGTGGTAAGACAGACCCTGGCTTGTGGTCATTTCCCCAATGGTGCCTGAGTAGGAACCCAGTCGGAGACGATACCTAAAACAATGTTCAGAAAAAGTTAATAACAAACTGTAATTGATTTAAAACATGAGGATTGAAAATTAATATTTCTTATCTCATGATAACATATAATTATTTGTTTAAGTTTCTCCTTCTCAAGAGGCAAGAAAAGGGAAACATGCAATAGTTTGTTACCATCTAAAATCCAAGAGTCCTTAGGCCCTTATATTTTCCTTAACCATTATTAATGTTTTTTCCATAACTATCGTCCGAATTAAAAATATAAATGCGTCGATTTTTTGCTTCTTTTATTATTTTTTTTTAGTGTTATAATCCTAAGTTAATTGAAAATTAAAAATGAATGATTACAGGTTTTTTTTTCTCTAATGAACTTTTTCTTAGTTAATGTACGGCAGTCAAAGATAATGTAGGGAAAGAGCATAATTATCATTGAACATTAATGCTAAAAGAAGTGAAAATATCCACAATAAAAACAACAACAAAGTATCATGCATTCATATCATTATATATAAAGTAATAGTTATAGTAATGGTAGTAGTAGCAGTACAAAAATCATCGGTCGTTTATGGGTGAAAGATTGGTTTATGAAAATAATAGTTTTCAAATCTCAGATCACTACTAACGGTGATTTTAGCTCTTTCGCGTCTTTATTGACCGTTCTATCTTATTTCATTCCGTAAACTAATCTAACACTATAAGAAGGATATCAGGAAATCAAAAGTTAAATCGGAGTTACCTCATACTTTCTACCTATGTGCAGACAGAGTGGAGTGACCTGATAGGACCCAGCACCGAGCACCTCCTCGACCCTTTCGAGACGATCAAGGGGAGAGAATGTGTCGGTGACAGAGTGGAGTGACCTGATAGGACCCAGCACCGAGCACCTCCTCGACCCTTTCGAGACGATCAAGGGGAGAGAATGTGTCGGTGACAGAGTGGAGTGACCTGATAGGACCCAGCACCGAGCACCTCCTCGACCCTTTCGAGACGATCAAGGGGAGAGAATGTGTCTGTGACAGAGTGGAGTGACCTGATAGGACCCAGCACCGAGCACCTCCTCGACCCTTTCGAGACGATCAAGGGGAGAGAATGTGTCGGTGACAGAGTGAAAGGCTGTGATTCGAAACATCATCCTCTTGAACATTTGTCATTAGTAGTTTTAAATTTAACGCGCGATACCGAAAACTTATTTGACATACACGTTTTGCACAATGGTAAACACACAGTTGCAGTAACGCGTATTGCCACCAATCATTATATATTTTGATTGTTTTAGGCACAGACTAAATTAATTCATTTTCCTGCACCAAATTTGAGTATTTTCGATCTTTATATTATCCTGTTTGTGTCTAGAAACATTCCGTGAATTACGTTATATCGGTTGAACAATCGAAGGTTGAACAGACACAAATTCACCGACGGTATCTTTTGTAGCTCTAATTTAAAGTTTCTTAATACAGCACGTAACTAGAAAAAGAAGACCTAGGCTAGGAAAAACCCTTTCGTGTTCTGTGCACACGATATGGCGGCGTGTTGCTGACAGGAAGGGCGCAATACACTTTCACGCACCAACTTTTCCTGGACTCAGATTTGTACCAAAAGTGAGACCAGACGAAGAAAGGTGCGGTGCTATCGTCTCTACTATGCACGTTTAGGGTGCGGCGACCTTCATCAAGCAGTTCTAATATAACAGACTTTGCTAGACTACTGTGAGGAAGGGTGTTTACTTTTTAAATGCAGATTTTTGTTTGTTTCAAATACCGGTTTTGTTCAATTATTTTTGAAACACAGTCATACTTGTCTGACTCGTCTTCAATCCTAAACGTCGAGTATTCAGCAAACATCTCCTGGCCGTTGACCCGGAAGTCAATTCTCAGCTCGTAAGGATGCTGTGGAATGAGAGAAAAATGTGTTTTCCCTAATTTTATTATACGATGTTGAAGTAAAAAGAACCACAAAACAATTAAAGTATTATTAAAGAGTAAAATTCATAACAAGTCGGGGTTACTCTACATAAAATGCTAAAACTGGAAGGATGAGTAAAGAGTGAAATTGAATGTGAATGACACAGTAAATTCAAATCTGAACAGTTTTTCTCTATGACGTTGTTTGTCTTTCTTTCTGGGTAAATCGTTTTCTCTCCTTGACATTGTAATTCTCCCAGTCTATCTGTCACTTTGCCTGCGTAATGTCGTCTGTCTGACTTTCTGTGTTTCTCTCTGTCTCTGCCTGTCTATCCTACTGCCTCTATCTCTCTAATAATAATGAAATAATAATAATAATAATAATAATAATAATAATAATAATAATAATAATAATAATAATAATAATAATAATAATAATAATAATAATAATAATAATAATAATAATAATAATAATAATAATAATAATAATAATAATAATAATAATAATAATAACAATAGTAGTTGTAGTAGTAGTAGTAGTAGTAGTAGTAGTAGTAGTAGTAGTAGTAGTAGTAGTAGTAGTAGTAGTAGTAGTAGTAGTAGTAGTAGTAGTAGTAGTAGTAGTAGTAGTAGTAGTAGTAGTAGTAGTAGTAGTAGTAGTAGTAGTAGTAGTAGTAGTAGTAGTAGTAGTAGTAGTAGTAGTAGTTGTAGTAGTACTAGTAGTAGTAGTAGTAGTAGTAGTAGTAGTAGTAGTAGTAGTAGTAGTAGTAGTAGTAGTAGTAGTAGTAGTAGTAGTAGTAGTAGTAGTAGTAGTAGTAGTAGTAGTAGTAGTAGTAGTAGTAGCAGCAGCAGCAGCAGCAGCAGCAGCAGCTGTGAGATTATACATTGCCTCATTACTTACCGTGTTTGAGAGATTATAGATTGCCTCATTACTTACCGTGTCTGTGAGATTGTAGATTGCCTCATTACTTACCGTGTCTGTGAGATTATAGATTGTCTCATTACTTCCGATGTCAGTGAGATTATAGATGACCTCAT
>JAWDGP010003039.1:0-22186 GCA_033675545.1 Elysia crispata | reverse complement strand
CTTTGGGAGCTTTTTGACCATTTTTTGGTCGTTAGTTTCTCGGAAAAGATGATTAGGATGTGTTTCGGGGGTAAGGAGAAGGGAGTGGAGAGAAAAAAATTAGTAATTTAAGAAAAAGGTGTTAGGCGCAGTTTTCTCTTAGGCATTATGGGTCGGAAAAACGGAGTGTGTTTCAGGTAGGTGTATGTGTTCGCGTAATCACGGCGGAAAAAAAGGGTAATTTGTAAAAAATGAAACTTGAGCGCGCTTAGCGGCAATTTAACGGCACTTTAAGTCGGAATTTCGAAAAAAAAGGTGAAATTGGTAATTTTTTTCGATTACCAGGAGCGGTAGGATCCAAAAAAATTAAAAAAAAAAAAAGAAAAAAAATTTTTAGTGGGACGTTTTCTCCCTTGCGGCTTTTCCTATTTCCGGTGACAAAAAAGCGGGGCGGAAAAAGTAAGTGGTTTTGTTTTTTTCTCGTAAGGGAGAGAGGGAAAATGTGAAATAAATTATAAAAAAAATACAGAAAATTTATTTTTGTCCTTTTTGGGGAAGCTTTCTTGACCGTATTTTTGGTCGTTAGTTTTCCAGAAAAAGATGATTAGGAAGTGTTTCGGGGTAAGGAGAAGGAGTAGAGAAAGCAAAAAAATGTAATTTTTATGAAGAAGTGTGTTAGGCGTGCTGTTTTTGAGGCATTATGGGTAGGAAAAAAGGAGTGTGTTTGGGTATGTGCTATGTGTTCGCGTAAAAATCACATTGTTGCGGGAAAAAAAGCGTAATTTGTAAAATATGAAACTTGAGCGCGCTTTGAAGCGGCAATTTTAAGTGCACTTTTAAGTCGGAATTTTTTGAAAAAAAAAGGTAAGTGTTAATTTTTTTCGATTACGCGGAGAACGGTAGGATGCAAAAAAAGTAAAAAAAAATAAGAGAAAAAAAAATTTTTGTACGCGATGTTTTTCCCTTGCCGTTTTCCTATTTTACGGTGACAAAAAAGGGCGGAAAAAGTAAGTTTTGTTTTTTTTCCGTAAAGGGGAGAAGGAAAATATGAGAAATAATTTAAAAAAAAAGAAATATTTTATTTTTTGTCCTTTTCGGGAATTTTTTTGACCATTTTTGGTCGTTAGTGTGCCGGAAAAGATGATTAGGAAGTGTTTCGGGGTTAAGCGGGAGAAGGAGTAGAGAGCAAAAAAAAAGTAATTTTAGAAGTAAAAGGTGTTAGCGCACGTTTTTGAGGCATTATGGGTAGGAAAAACGGAGTGTGTTTGGGGAAGGTGTATGTGTTCGCGTAATAACGGCGGAAAAAAAGGTAATTTGTAAAAATAGAAACTTGAGCGAACCCTTAGCGTCAGTTTTTAGAGCACTTGAAGTCGTAATTTGGAAAAAAAGGTAAGTGGTAATTTTTCCGATTACGAGGAGCGGTAGGATGCAAAAAAAATTAAAAAAAAAAGAGAAAAGAAAAATTTTTCATGGGACGTTTTCCCTTGAGGTTTTCTTACTTCCTGTGATAAAAAGGGCGGAAAGAGTAAGTGGTTTTGTTTTTTTCCGTAAGGGGAGAGGGAAAATGTGAAATAAATTATAAAAAGAAGAAAATTTTTTTCTCTCCTTTTGGGAGCTTTTTTGATCATTTTTGGTCGTTAGTTTGCCGGAAAAGATGATTAGGAAATGTTTCGGGGGTAAGGAGAAGGAGTAGAGAGCAAAAAAAAGTAATTTTAAGAAAAAGGTGTTAGGCACGTATTTGAGGCATTATGGGTAGGAAAAACGGAGTGTGTGTGGGTAGGTGTATGTGTTCGATTAATCACGGCGGAAAAAAGGTAATTTGTAAAAAAGGAAACTTGAGCGCGCTTAGCGGCAGTTTTGGGCACTTTAAGTCGGAATTTCGAAAAAAAAGGTAAGTGATAATTTTTTCGATTACGCGGAGCGGTAGGATCCAAAAAAATAAAAAAAAAAAGAAAAATTTTTAATGGGATGTTTTCCCTTGCGGTTTTACTATTTCAGGTGACAAAAAGGGCGGAAAAAGTAAGTGGTTTTGGTTTTTTCCATAAGGGGAGAGGGAAAATGTGAAATAAATTAGAAGAAGAAGAAATTTTTTTTTTCGACTTTAGGGATTTTTTCACTAATTTTGGTCGTTAGGTTCCCGGAAAAGTGGTTAAGAAGTGTTTCGGGGGTAAGGAGAAGGAGTAGAGAGCAAAAAATTGTAATTTTTAGAAAAAGATGTTAAGCGCGTTTTTTCAGCATTGTGGTTAGAAAAAAAACGGAGTGTGTTTGGGAAGGTGTATGTGTCCGCGTCATCACGGCGGAATAAAAGTAATTTGTAAAATATGAAACTTGAGCGCGCTTAGCGGCATTTTAGGGCACTTGAAGTCGGAATTTCGAAAAAAAGGTAAGTGGTAATTTTTCCGATTAAGAGGAGCGGTAGGATGCAAAAAAAGTAAAAAAAAAAAAGAAAAAAAAAATTTTGTACGGGACGTTTTCCCTTGCCGTTTTCCTATTTACGGTGATAAAAAGGGCGGAAAAAGTAAGTGGTTTTGTTTTTTTCTGTAAGGGGAGAAGGAAAATGTGAAATAATTAAAAAAAAAAAGAAATTTTATTTTTGTCCTTTTTGGGAGCTTTTTTGACCATTTTTGGTCGTTAGTTTACCGGAAAAGATGATTAGGAAGTGTTTCGGGGGTAAGGAGAAGGAATAGAGAGGAAAAAAAAAGTAATTTTAGGTAAAAGGTTTTAGGCACGTTTTTGAGGCATTATGGGTAGGAAAAACGGAGTGTGTTTGGGAAGGTGTATGTGTTGGCGTAATAACGGCGGAAAAAAGGTTATTTGTAAAAAATGAAACTTGAGCGCGCTTAGCGCCTTTTAACGGCACTCTAAGTCGGAATTTCAAATAAAAAGGTAAGTGGTAATTTTTTTCGATTACCAGGAGCGGTAGGATGCAAAAAAGTCAAGAAAAAGAAGAAAAAAAATTTTTAATGCGACGTTTTCCCTTGCGGTTTTCCTATTTCCGGTGACAAAAAGGGCGGAAAAAGTAAGTGGTTTTGTTTTTTCCGTAAGGGGAGAGGGAAAATGTGAAATAAATTTTAAAAAACAGAAAATTTATTTTTTTCCTTTTTGGGAGCTTTCTTGACCATTGTTGGTCGTTAGTTTGCCGGAAAAGATGATTAGGAAGTGTTTCGGGGGTAAGGAGAAGGAGTAGAGAGCAAAAAAATGTAATTTTATGAAGAAGGTTTTAGGCGCGTTTTTGAGGCATTATGGGTAGAAAAAAGGAGTGTGTTTGGGTATAAGTATGTGTTCGCGTAATCACGGCGGGAAAAAGGTAATTTGTAAAATATGAAACTTGAGTGCGCTTAGCGGCATTTTATGGCACTTTAAGTCGGAATTTCGAAAAAAAAAAGGTAAATGGTAATTTTTTTCGATTACGCGGAGCGGTAGGATGCAAAAAAAGTAAAAAAAAAAAATAAGAAAAAAAAAAATTTTTGTACGCGATGTTTTCCCTTGCCGTTTTCCTATTTACGGTGACAAAAAGGGCGGAAAAAGTAAGTTTTGTTTTTTTCCGTAAGGGGAGAAGGAAAATATGAAATAATTTAAAAAAAAAAGAAAATTTATTTTTGTCCTTTTCGGGAATTTTTTTGACCATTTTTGGTCGTTAGTGTGCCGGAAAAGATGATTAGGAAGTGTTTCGGGGTTAAGGAGAAGGAGTAGAGAGGAAAAAAAAGTAATTTTAAGTAAAAGGTGTTAGGCACGTTTTTGAGGCATTATGGGTAGGAAAAACGGAGTGTGTTTGGGAAGGTGTATGTGTTGGCGTAATAACGGCGGAAAAAAGGTAATTTGTAAAAATAGAAACTTGAGCGTACTTAGCGGCATTTTAGGGCACTTGAAGTCGGAATTTCAAAAAAAAGGTAAGTGGTAATTTTTCCGATTACGAGGAGCGGTAGGATGCAAAAAAAATTAAAAAAAAAAGAGAAAAGAAAAATTTTTCATGGGACGTTTTCCCTTGAGGTTTTCTTACTTCCGGTGACAAAAAGGGCGGAAAAAGGAAGTGGTTTTTTTTTCCGTAAGGGGAGAGGGAAAATGTGAAATAAATTATAAAAAAAAAGAAAAATTTTTTTCTCTCCTTTAGGCAGCTTTTTCACTATTTTTGGCCGTTAGTTTGCCGGAAAAGGTAATTAGGAAGTGTTTCGGGGGTAAGGAGAAGGAGTAGAGAGCAAAAAAAAGTAATTTTATGAAAAAGGTTTTAGGCGCGTTTTTGAGGCATTATGGGTAGAAAAAAGGAGTGTGTTTGGGTATAAGTATGTGTTCGCGTAATCAAGGCGGGAAAAAGGTAATTTGTAAAATATGAAACTTGAGCGCGCTTAGCGGCATTTTAGGGCACTTGAAGTCGGAATTTCGAAAAAAAGGTAAGTGGTATTTTTTCCGATTACGAGGAGCGGTAGGATGCAAAAAAGTAAAAAAAAAAGAAAAGAGAAAAGAAAAATTTTTCATGGGACATTTTCCCTTGAGGTTTTCTTATTTCCGGTGAAAGAAAGGGCGGAAAAAGTAAGTGGTTTTGTTTTTTTCCGTAAGGGGAGAGGGAAAATGTGAAATAAATTATTAAAAAAAAAAAAATTTTTTTTCTCTCCTTTAGGGAGCTTTTTCACTATTTTTGGTCGTTAGTTTGCCGGATAAGGTGATTAGGAAGTGTTTCGGGGGTAAGGAGAAGGAGTAGAGAGCAAATAAAAATAATTTTAAGAAAAAGGTGCTTAGCGCCTTTTTTCAGCACTGTGGTTAGGAAAAACGGATTGTGTTTGGGAAGGTGTATGTGTCCGCGTAATCATGGCGGGAAAAAGGTAATTTGTAAAATATGAAACTTGAGCGCGCTTAGCGGCATTTTAGGGCACTTGAAGTCGAAATTTAGAAAAAAAAGGTAGGTGATAATTTTTCCGATTACGAAGAGCGGTAGGATGCAAAAAAGTTAAAAAAAAAAAAAGAAAGAAAAATTTTTCATGGGACGTTTTCCCTTGAGGTTTTCCTATTTCCGATGACAAAAAAGGCGGGAAAAGTAAGTTGTTTTGTTTTTTTCCGTAAGGGGAGAGCGAAAATGTGAAATAAATTAAAAAAAACAGAAAATTTATTTTTTGTCCTTTTTGGGAGCTTTCTTGACCATTTTTGGTCGTTAGTTTGCCGGAAAAGATGATTAGGAAGTGTTTCGGGGGTAAGGAGAAGGAGTAGAGAGCAAAAAAAAGTAATTTTATGAAAAAGGTTTTAGGCGCGTTTTTGAGGCATTATGGGTAGAAAAAAGGAGTGTGTTTGGGTATAAGTATGTGTTCGCGTAATCACGGCGGGAAAAAGGTAATTTGTAAAATATGAAACTTGAGCGCGCTTAGCGGCATTTTAGGGCACTTGAAGTCGGAATTTCGAAAAAAAAAGGTAAATGGTAATTTTTTTCGATTACGCGGAGCGGTAGGATGCAAAAAAAGTAAAAAAAAAAAGAAGAAAAAAAATTTTTGTACGCGATGTTTTCCCTTGCCGTTTTCCTATTTACGGTGACAAAAAGGGCGGAAAAAGTAAGTTTTGTTTTTTTTCCGTAAGGGGAGAAGGAAAATATGAAATAATTTAAAAAAAAAAAAATTTATTTTTGTCCTTTTTGGGAATTTTTTCGACCATTTTTGGTCGTTAGTGTGCCGGAAAAGATGATTAGGAAGTGTTTCGGGGGTAAGGAGAAGGAGTAGAGAGGAAAAAAAAGTAATTTTAAGTAAAAGGTGTGAGCCACGTTTTTGAGGCATTATGGGTAGGAAAAACGGAGTGTGTTTGGGAAGGTGTATGTGTTGGCGTAATAACGGCGGAAAAAAGGTAATTTGTAAAAAATGAAACTTGAGCGCGCTTAGCGGCATTTTATTGCACTTGAAGTCGGAAATTCGAAAAAAAGGTAAGTGGTAATTTTTCCGATTACGAGGAGCGGTAGGATGCAAAAAAATTTAAAAAAAAAAGAGAAAAGAAAAATTTTTCATGGGACGTTTTCCCTTGAGGTTTTCTTATTTCCGGTGACAAAAAGGGCGGAAAAAGTAAGTGGTTTTTTTTTTCCGTAAGGGGAGAGGGAAAATGTGAAATAAATTATAAAAAAAAAGAAAAATTTTTTTCTCTTCTTTAGGCAGCTTTTTCACTATTTTTGACCGTTACTTTGCCGGAAAAGGTGATAAGGAAGTGTTTCGGGGGTAAGGAGAAGGAGTAGAGAGCAAAAAAAAGTAGTTTTATGAAAAAGGTTTTAGGCGCGTTTTTGAGGCATTATGGGTAGAAAAAAGGAGTGTGTTTGGGTATAAGTATGTGTTCGCGTAATCACGGCGGGAAAAAGGTAATTTGTAAAATATGAAACTTGAGCGCGCTTAGCGGCATTTTAGGGCACTTTAAGTCGGAATTTCGAAAAAAAGGTAAATGGTAATTTTTCCGATTACGAGGAGCGGTAGGATGCAAAAAAAAGTAAAAAAAAAAAAGAAGAAAAAAAAATTTTGTACGGGACGTTTTCCCTTGCCGTTTTCCTATTTACGGTGATAAAAAGGGCGGAAGAAGTAAGTGGTTTTGTTTTTTTCCGTAATTGGAGAGGGAAAATGTGAAATAAATTAAAAAAAAAAAAGAAAATATTTTTTTCTCCTTTAGGGAGCTTTTTTGACCATTTTTGTTCGTTTGTTTGCCGGAAAAGATGATTAGGAAGTGTTTCGGTGGTAACGAGAGGGAGTGGAGAAAAAAAAAGTAATTTTAAGAAAAAGGTGTTAGGCGCGTTTTTTTAGGCATTATGGGTCGGAAAGACGGTGTGTGTGGGTAGGTGTATGTTTTCGCGTAATCACGGCGGAAAAAAGGTAATTTGTGAAGAATGAAACTTGAACGCGCTTAGCGGCAGTTTTCGGCACTTTAAGTCGGAATTTCTAAAAAAAAGGTAAATGGTAATTTTTTTCGATTACGCGGGGCGGTAGGATGCAAAAAAGTGAAAAAAAAAAAAAAAGAAAAAATTTTAATGGGACGTTTTCCCTTGCGGTTTTCCTATTTCCGGTGACAAAAAGGTTGGAAAAAGTGAGTGGTTTTGTTTTTTTCCGTAAGGGGAGAGGGAAAATGTGAAATAAATTATAAAAAAAAAGAACATTTATTTTCTCTCCTTTAGAGAGCTTTTTCACTATTTTTAGTCGTTAGTTTGGCGGAAAAGATGATTAGGAAGTGTTTCGGGGGTAAGGAGAAGGAGTAGAGAGCAAAAAAAAAGTAATTTTTAGAAAAAGGTGTTAAGCGCATTTTTTCAGGATTGTGGTTAGGAAAAACGGAGTGTGTTTGGGAAGGTGTATGTGTCCACGTAATCACGGCGGGAAAAAGGTAATTTGTAAAATATGAAACTTGAGCGCGCTTAGCGGCATTTTAGGGCACTTTAAGTCGGAATTTCGAAAAAAAGGTAAATGGTAATTTTTCCGATTACGAGGAGCGGTAGGATGCAAAAAAAAGTAAAAAAAAAAAAGAAGAAAAAAAAATTTTGTACGGGACGTTTTCCCTTGCCGTTTTCCTATTTACGGTGATAAAAAGGGCGGAAGAAGTAAGTGGTTTTGTTTTTTTCCGTAATTGGAGAGGGAAAATGTGAAATAAATTAAAAAAAAAAAAGAAAATATTTTTTTCTCCTTTAGGGAGCTTTTTTGACCATTTTTGTTCGTTTGTTTGCCGGAAAAGATGATTGGAAAGTGTTTCGGGGGTAAGGAGAAGGAGTAGAGAGAAAAAAATTGTAATTTTAAGAAAAAGGTGTTGGGCGCGTTTTTTTAGGCATTATGGGTCGGAAAGACGGTGTGTGTGGAAAGGTGTATGTGTTCGCGTAATCACGGCGGAAAAAAGGTAATTTGTGAAGAATGAAACTTGAACGCGCTTAGCGGCAGTTTTCGGCACTTTAAGTCGGAATTTCTAAAAAAAAGGTAAATGGTAATTTTTTTCGATTACGCGGAGCGGTAGGATGCAAAAAAGTTAAAAAAAAAAAAAAAGAAAAATTTTTAATGGGACGTTTTCCCTTGCGGTTTTCCTATTTCCGGTGACAAAAAGGTTGGAAAAAGTGAGTGGTTTTGTTTTTTTCCGTAAGGGGAGAGGGAAAATGTGAAATAAATTATAAAAAAAAAGAACATTTTTTTTCTCTCCTTTAGAGAGCTTTTTCACTATTTTTAGTCGTTAGTTTGGCGGAAAAGATGATTAGGAAGTGTTTCGGGGGTAAGGAGAAGGAGTAGAGAGCAAAAAAAAGTAATTTTTAGAAAAAGGTGTTAAGCGCATTTTTTCAGGATTGTGGTTAGGAAAAACGGAGTGTGTTTGGGAAGGTGTATGTGTCCACGTAATCACGGCGGGAAAAAGGTAATTTGTAAATTATGAAACTTGAGCGCGCTTAGCGGCATTTTAGGGCACTTTAAGTCGGAATTTCGAAAAAAAGGTAAGTGGTAATTTTTCCAATTACGAGGAGCGGTAGGATGCAAAAAAAGTAAAAAAAAAAAAGAAAAAAAAAATTTTGTACGGGACGTTTTCCCTTGCCGTTTTCCTATTTACGGTGATAAAAAGGGCGGAAAAAGTAAGTGGTTTTGTTTTTTTCTGTAAGGGGAGAAGGAAAATGTGAAATAATTAAAAAAAAAAAGAAATTTTATTTTTGTCCTTTTTGGGAGCTTTTTTGACCATTTTTGGTCGTTAGTTTGCCGGAAAAGATGATTAGGAAGTGTTTCGGGGTAAGGAGAAGGAATAGAGAGGAAAAAAAAAGTAATTTAAGGTAAAAGGTTTTAGGCACGTTTTTGAGGCATTATGGGTAGGAAAAACGGAGTGTGTTTGGGAAGGTGTATGTGTTGGCGTAATAACGGCGGAAAAAAGGTTATTTGTAAAAAATGAAACTTGAGCGCGCTTAGCGCCTTTTAACGGCACTCTAAGTCGGAATTTCAAATAAAAAGGTAAGTGGTAATTTTTTTCGATTACCAGGAGCGGTAGGATGCAAAAAAGTCAAGAAAAAGAAGAAAAAAAATTTTTAATGCGACGTTTTCCCTTGCGGTTTTCCTATTTCCGGTGACAAAAAGGGCGGAAAAAGTAAGTGCTTTTGTTTTTTTCCGTAAGGGGAGAGGGAAAATATGAAATAAATTAAAAAAAAAAATAAAATTTTTTTTCTCTCCTTTCGGGAGCTTTTTCACTATTTTTGGTCGTTAGTTTGCCGGAAAAAATGATTAGGAAGTGTTTCGGGGGTAACGAGAAGGAGTAGAGAGGAAATAAAAATAATTTTAAGAAAAAGGTTCTAAGCGCCTTTTTAAGCATTATGGGTAGGAAAAACGGAGTGTGTTTGGGGAGGTGTATGTGTTGGCGTAATAACGGCGGAAAAAAGGTAATTTGTAAAAAATGAAACTTGAGCGCGCTTACCGGCATTTTAGGGCACTTGAAGTCGGAATTTCGAAAAAAAGGTAAGTGGTAATTTTTCCGATTACGAGGAGCGGTAGGATGCAAAAAAGTAAAAAAAAGAAAAAGATAATTTTTTTAATGGGACGTTTTCCCTTGCAGTTTTCCTTTTTCCGGTGACAAAAAGGGCGGAAAAAGTAAGTGGTTTTCTTCTTTTCCGTAAGGGGAGAGGGAAAAAGTGAAATAGTTTATAAAAAAAAGAAAATTTATTTTTGTCCATTTTGGGAGCTTTTTTGACCATTTTTGATCGTTAATTTGCCGGAAAAGATGATTAGGAAGTGTTTCGGGGGTACGGAGAAGGAGCAGAGAGGAAAAAAAAAGTAATTTTAAGAAAAAGGTGTTAGGCACGTTTTTGAGGAATTATGGGTGGGAAAAACGGAGTGTGTTTGGGAAGGTGTATGTGTTGGCGTAATAACGGCCGAAAAAAGGTATTTTGTAAAATATGAAACTTGAGTGCGCTTAGCGGCATTTTAGGGCACTTGAAGTCGGAATTTCGTAAAAAAAGGTAAGTGGTAATTTTTCAGATTACGAGGAGCGGTAGGGTGCAAAAAATTCAAAAAAAAAAGAAGAAAAAAAAATTTTGTACGGGACGTTTCCCTCTCGGTTTTCCTATTTCCGGTGATAAAAAGGGTGGAAAAAGTAAGTGGTTTTGTTTTTTTCCGGAACTGGAGAGGGAACATGTGAAATAAACAAAAAAAAAAAAAAAATTTTTTTTTCTCTTTAGGTAGCTTTTTTCACCATTTTTGGTCGTTAGTTTGTCGGAAAAGATGATTAGGAAGTGTTTGGAAGGTAACGAGAAGGAGTAGAGAGCAAATAAAAATTAATTTTAAGAAAAAGGTGCTAAGCGCCTTTTTTAGGAATTATGGGTCGGAAAAAGGGAGTGTGTGTGGGTAGGTGTATGTGTTCGCGTAATCACGGCGGAAAAAAGGTATTTTGTAAAAAATGAAAATTGAGCGCGCTTAGCGGCAGTTTTGGGCACTTTAAGTCGGAATTTCGAAAAAAAAGGTAAGTGGTAATTTTTTCGATTTCGCGGAGCGGTAGCATGCAAAAAAGTAAAAAAAAAAAAAAAAAAGAAGAAAAAAAAATTTTTATGGGACGTTTTCCCTTGCGGGTTTCCTATTTCCGGTGATAAAAAGGGCGGAAAAAGTAAGTGGTTTTGTTTTTTTCCGTAAGGGGAGATTGAAAATGTGAAATAGTTTATAAAAAAAAGAAAATTTATTTTTGTCGTTTTGGGGAGCTTTTTTGACCGATTTTGGTCGTTAGTTTGCCGGAAAAGATGATTAGGAAGTGTTTCGGGGATAAAGAGAAGGAGTAGAGAGGAAAAAAAAGTAATTTTATGAAAAAGGTGTTAGGCGCGCTTTTGTGGCATTATGGGTGGGAAAAACGGAGTGTGTTTGGGTATGTGTATGTGGTCGCGTAATCACGGCGGGAAAAAGGTAATTTGTAAAAAACGAAACTTGAGGGCGATTAGCGGCATTTTAGGGCACTTGAAGTGGGAATGTCGAAAAAAAGGTAAGTGGTAATTTTTCCGATTACGAGGAGCGGTAGGGTGCAAAAAAGTAAAAAAAAAAAAAGGAAAAATTTTTAATGGGACGTTTTCCCTTAAGGTTTTCCTATTTCCGGTGACAAAAAGGGCGGAAAGAGTAAGTGGTTTTGTTTTTTTCCGTAAGGGGAGAAGGAAAATGTGAAATAAATTTAAAAAAAAAAAGAAAATTTTTTTTCTCTCCTTTAGGCAGCTTTTTCACTATTTTTGGTCGTTAGGTTCGCTTAAAAGATGATTAGGAAGTGTTTCGGGGGTAAGGAGAAGGAGTAGAGATAAAAAAAAGTAATTTTTAGAAAAAGGTGTTACGCGCGTTTTTTCAGCATTGTGGTTAGGAAAAACGGAGTTTGTTTGGAGAGGTGTATGTGTCCGCGTAATCACGGCGGGAAAAAGGTAATTTGTAAAATATGAAACTTGAGCGCGATTAGCGGCATTTTAGGGCACTTTAAGTCGGAATATCGAAAAAAAAGTGAGTGGTAAATTTTCCGATTCCGAGGAGCGGTAGGGTGCAAAAAAAGTCAAAAAAAAAGAAGAAAAAAAATTTTGTACGGGACGTTTTCCTTTAAGGTTTTCCTATTTCCGGTAATAAAAGGGCGAAAAAAGTAAGTGGTTTTGTTTTTTTCCGTAATTGGAGAGGGAAAATGTGAAATAAATTAAAAAAAAAAAGAAAATTTTTTTTCTCCATTAGGGAGCTTTTTTAACCTTTTTTGTTCGTTTGTTTCCCGGGAAAGATGATTAGCAAGTTTTCAGGGGTAACGAGAAGGAGTGGAGAAAAAAAAAAGTAATTTTAAGAAAAAGGTGTTAAGCGCGTTTTTTTAGGAATTATGGGTCGGAAAGACGGAGTGTGTGTGTGTAGGTGTATGTGTTCGCGTAATCACGGCGGAAAGAAGGAAATTTGTAAAAAATGAAACTTGATCGTGCTTAGCGGCAGTTTTGGGCAATTTAAGTCGGAATTTCGAAAAAAAAGGTAACTGGTAATTTTTTCGATTACGCGGAGCGGTAGGATGCAAAAAAGGAAAAAAAAAAAAAAAAAGAAAAATTTTTAATGGGATGTTTTCGCTTGCGGTTTTCCTATTTCCGGTGATAAAAAGGGCGGAAAAAGTAAGGGGTTTTCTTTTTTTCCGTAAGGGGAGAGGGAAAATGTGAAATAATTTATAACGAAAAGAAATTTTTTTTCTCTCCTTTAGGAATAATTTTCACTATTTTTGGTCGTTAGTTTGCCGGAAAAGATGATTAGGAAGTGTTTCAGGGGTAAGGAGAAGGATTAGAGAGCAAAAAACAGTAATTTTATGAAAAAGGTGTTAGGCTCGTTTTTGAGGCATTATGGGTAGGAAAAAAGGAGTGTGTTTGGGTATGTGTATGTGTTCGCGTAATCACGGCGGGAAAAAGGTAATTGGTAAAAAATTGAAACTTGAGCGCGCTTAGCGGCATTTTAAGGTACTTTAAGTCGGAATTTCGAAAAAAGAGGTAAGTGGCAATTTTTCCGGTTACGAGGAGCGGTAGGGTTCAAAAAAGTCAAAAAAAAAAGAAGAAAAAAAAATTTTGTACCGGACGTTTTCCCTTGCGGTTTTCCTATTTCGGGTGACAAAAAGGGCGGAAAAAGTAAGTGGTTTTATTTTTTTCCGTAAGGGGAGAAGGAAAATGTGAAATAAATTATAAAAAAAAAGAATTTTTTTTTCTCTCCTTTAGGAAGCTTTTTCACTATTTTTGGTCGTGAGGTTCCCGGAAAAGATGATTAGGAAGTGTTTCGGGGGTAAGGAAAAGGAGTAGAGAGCAAAAAAAAGTAATTTTTAGAAAAAGGTGTTACGCGCGTTTTTTCAGGATTGTGGTTAGGAAAAACGGAGTGTGTTTGGGTATGTGTATGTGTTCGCGTAATCACGGCGACAAAAAGGTAATTGGTAAAAAATTGAAACTTGAGCGCGCTTAGCGGCATTTTAAGGTACTTTATGTCGGAATTTCAAAAAAAAAGGTAAGTGGCAATTTTTCCGATTACTTGGAGCGGTAGGGTGCAAAAAAGTCAAAAAAAAAGAAGAAAAAAAATTTTTGTACGGGACGTTTTCCTTTGCGGTTTTCCTATTTCCGGTGATAAAAGGGCGGAAAAAGTAAGTGGTTTTGTTTTTTTGCGTAAGGGGAGAGGGAAAATGTGAAATGAATTATAAAAAAAAGAGGTTTTTTTTTTTCTTACTTTTGGGATTTTTTCACTATTTTTGGTCGTTAGGTTCCCGGAAAAGATGAGTGGGAAGTGTTTCGGGGGTAAGGAGAAGGAGTAGAGAGCAAAAAAAGTAATTTTTAGAAAAGGGTGTTAAGCGCGTTTTTTCAGCATTGCGGTTAGGAAAAACGGAGTGTGTTTGGGAAGGTGTATGTGTCCGCGTAATCACGGCGGGAAAAAGGTAATTTGTAAAATATGAAACTTGAACGCGCTTAGCGGCATTTTAGGGGCACTTGAAGTCGGAATTTCGAAAAAAAAAGGTAAATGGTAAATTTTTCAATTACGCGGAGCGGTAGGATGCAAAAAAGTAAAAAAAAAAAAATTTTTAATGGGACGTTTTCCCTTGCGGTTTTCCTATTTCCGGTGACAAAAAGGGCGGAAAAAGTAAGTGGTTTTGTTTTTTTCAGTAAGGGGAGAGGGAAAATATGAAATAAATTATAAAAAACAGAAAATTTATTTTTGTCCTTTTTGGGAGCTTTCTTGACCATTTTTGGTCGTTAGTTTGCCGGAAAAGATGATTAGGAAGTGTTTCGGGGGTAAGGAGAAGGAGTGGAGAGCAAAAAAAAGTAATTTATGAAAAAGGTGTTAGGCGCGTTTTTGAGGCATTATGGGTCGGAAAAAAGGAGTGTGTGTGGGTAGGTGTATGTGTTCGCGTAATCACGGCGGAAAAAAGGTAATTTGTAAAAAATGAAAGTTGAGCGCGCTTAGCGGCAGTTTTCGGCACTTTAAGTCGGAATTTCGAAAAAAAAGGTAAATGGTAATTTTTTTCAATTATGCGGAGCGGTAGGATGCAAAAAAGTAAAAAAAAAAAAAAAAGAAAAATTTTTAATGGGACGTTTTCCCTTGCGGTTTTCCTATTTCCGGTGACAAAAAGGGCGGAAAAAGTAAGTGGTTTTATTTTTTTCCGTAAGGGGAGAGGGAAAATGTGAAATAAATTATAAAAAAAAAGAGTTTTTTTTTTCTCTCCTTTAGGGATTTTTTCACTATTTTTGGTCGTTAGGTTCCCGGAAAAGATGATTAGGAACTGTTTCGGGGGTAAGGAGAAGGAGTACAGAGCAAAAAAAAGTAATTTTTAGAGAAAGGTGTTAAATGCGTTTTTTCAGCATTGTGGTAAGGAAAAACGGAGTGTGTTTGGGAAGGTGTATGTCACAGCGTAGAATTTCGCCCTAAAAGCTGCATTTTAGTTCTGAACAATGGGAGGATAGGCCCGAAAGCTAGTTTGAACTTAGGCGACTCAAGTATTGTTACAGCGGGCCGGGCTCAGGTAACGTCATCAATCACTGTCAGGGTCAGGCCCGCCCATGACCGCAGATAATCGCTGTCTGCACAAGCCAGTGCACAGATCTGCTGAATTTTATGTAATTAATTAGAAAATTCCTCTTTTTTAACTTACAATATCTTCAGAACTACTCATAGTACAGACAAATCGTTCAACTTTCAACAGTTTCTTCTAAATCTAATTTGAAACCCGGTGTTACTTTGATATTTATATCATCATATTTGTAAGTGTGGTTACTGCGTTTTAATAGTCCATGTTTTTATCTAAAATTTTACCTGGAATTCGCTCCTATTAGGTTTAATTGCTAATTAATTAAAAAGTACACGCTAGATTATCACTTTTCAATACTTATCTGAAACAACGGAAACCCTAGATTATAGTGATATAAGTTTTGTTGCGTTAGATGGGTTCAAAGCGCGTCTATGCTCGTTTTCATCATTCTATTCCTTCCCATTCAGTTCTAGATAATTATCCTGAGTTGAGTCAATGAAAATATGGAACATTCTATTGATTATAATTGAACCCCACACACGTCGTGAAAACGATTTGTGCAGAATTTGAGGTAGACTTTGTGCTATAACACCTAAACAGAAAAAAAAACGTTTACACAGATCTTACAGAAACAATCATCAAGCAAACACAAACCCTTACCAAACAATCTATTCCTCATAGACAAAGCACATACAATACAGATAATTTTTAACGATCTCAATGGCGCATTCAGGACAATTCACAAGTTTATATCCCACACAGCACCTATAGATGACAGCTCTTTACGAGATATTCAAACATGAATAGACAATTACATGACAACTTATAGAAGAATCTCGAGCTAGATCTAGGTTTGTGGTTGATTTTTCTATACTAATTATTTCTTTATTTGCATTCACTTGCATCTTAAAATCCTTAGATCTAGCTTCGTCTGCCTCAGCCTCTAACGTTCTTTGACTGCTTTCTTTATTTCTATATTCATTTATGTCTTTCAGTTTCAGTCAAATGTGCATCTTTCTATGATCCGTTAGAGGCTAGTTTGTTTATGTTCTAAATGGACTTGATAGTTCTTAGCGATTCAACTTCTTAGTCTATTCAAGCCAGCATGAAAGTCACTGTCCCTGGAGCATCTCTTTTTTGTAGATGCGGATAGCTCAGTAGTTAAGCGCCTGGTCTTGTCTCGGCAAGGCAATGGGTGCCGCATCGAGGTGCAGGTTCGATCCCTGTTCATTCCATCTGTTGTTATGTTTTCACGTCTTTCTTCTTATTTGTCGGTCTCGAGCTAAATCTAGGTTTGTGGTAAACATTTCTATACTAATTATTTCTTTATTTGCAGTCACTTGCATCTTTAGATCCTTGGATCTAGCTTCGTCTGTCTCAGCCTCTAACGTTCCTTGACTGCCTTCTTTATTTCTATATATAGCTGAGTAATATGAAGCTGCTCAAGACAGAGACATGTACAAAAAATCCGTCTCGTGCAAAAAGCATTCCATCTAACGTAAAAAAATTTCGTGAGTAGTTTATTCAAAACTGATAAGTTCTATATGTGAAATTAAAAAAAAATTCCACGTTGCGTTTAGTTGTTACGACCTTCTAAAAATCACTCTATTGTTTTCTAATACACTACAATAAATGTACTTTTTATGGCCATGTAAAAAAAAAAGTATTTGAGCTAGAGTTTTCGTTCTTGCTTGTGTCTATAGCCTGTTTTACTTATTTTTCAATGCAAACTTTAAAATAAAACATGATTATCATTATTGTGGTTAGAAATTACAGTCAAATATCGAAAAAAACATAAAATGCCGTGCAGGCACAGAGCCGCCCAAGTCTACCTGAGTTGACAACTAGGTCACGGGGTCAGGTCATTGACACCGTGCGGGCCTTGGCAACTAAAGTAGCGCTTATGCGACGCCGTGATGTGTCCGCGTAAACACGGCGGGAAAAAGGTAATTTGTAAAATATGAAACTTGAGCGCGCTTAGCGGCATTTTAGGGCACTTGAAGTCGGAATTTCGAAAAAAAAGGTAAATGGTAATTTTTTCGATTACGCGGACCGGTAGGATGCAAAGAAAGTAAAAAAAAAAAGAAGAAAAAAAAATTTGTACGGGACTTTTTCCCTTGCCGTTTTCCTATTTCCGGTAATAAAAAGGGCGGAAAAAGTAAGTGGTTTTGTTTTTTTCCGTAAGGGGAGAAGGAAAATATGAAATCATCATCATCATCATTAAGGCCTTCCGCTAGGAGTGTCGTCCGACCTCGCAGCTTCGGCAGCCCTCTTTATGTCCGCGGTGAAGGTAGTCCATTCTTGTCTTCTTTCTGCAATCTTTCTTATTGTTTCCAGGTCTTTTTGTGATGTGAGAGAGATGCTCCGATATGAAATAGTTTAAAAAAAAAAGAAAATTTATTTTTGTCCTTTTTGGGTGCTTTTTTGACCATTTTTGGTCGTCAGTTTGCCGGAAAAGATGATTAGGAAGTGTTTCGGGGGTAAGGAGAAGGAGTAGAGAGGAAAAAAAAAGTAATTTTAAGTAAAAGGTGTTAGGCACGTTTTTGAGGCATTATGGGTAGGAAAAACGGAGTGTGTTTGGGAAGGTGTATGTGTTGGCGTAATAACGGCGGAAAAAAGGTAATTTGTAAAAAATGAAACTTGAGCGCGCTTAGCGGCATTTTAGGGCACTCTAAGTCGGAATTTAAAAAAAAAAGGTACGTGGTAATTTTTCCGATTACGAGGAGCGGTAGCATGCAAAAAAGTAAAAAAAAAAAAATAAAGAAGAAAAATTTTTAATGGGACGTTTTCCCTTGCGGTTTTCCTATTTCCGGTGACAAAAAGGGCGGAAAAAGTAAGTGGTTTTGTTTTTTTCCGTAAGGGGAGAGGGAAAATGTGAAATAAATTTAAAAAAAACAAACAGAAAATTCATTTTTGTCCTTTTTGGGAGCTTTCTTGACCATTTTTGGTCGTTAGTTTGCCGGAAAAGATGATTAGGAAGTGTTTCGGGGGTAAGGAGAAGGAGTAGAGAGCAAAAAAAGTAATTTTATGAAAAAGGTGTTAGGCGCGTTTTTGAGGCAATATGGGTAGGAAAAAAGGAGTGTGTTTGGGTATGTGTATGTGTTCGCGTAATCACGTCGGGAAAAAGGTAGATGGTAAAAAATTGAAACTTCAGCGCGCTTAGCGGCATTTTAAGGTACTTTAAGTCGGAATTTCGAAAAAAAAGGTAAGTGGCAATTTTTCCGATTACGAGGAGCGGTAGGGTGCAAAAAAGTCAAAAAAAAAAGAAGAAAAAAAAATTTTTTACGGGACGTTTTCCTTTGCGGTTTTCCTATTTCCGGTGATAAAAGGGCGGAAAAAGTAAGTGGTTTTGTTTTTTTCCGTAATTGGAGAGGGAAAATGTGAAATAAATTTAAAAAAAAAAAGAAAATTTTTTTTTCTCCTTTAGGGAGCTTTTTTTAACATTTTTGATAGTTTGTTTGCCGGAAAAGATGATTAGGAAGTGTTTCGGGGGTAACGAGAAGGAGTAGAGAGCAAAAAAAAGTAATTTTATGAAAAAGGTGTTAGGTTCGTCATTTTAGGCATTATGGGTCGGAAAGACGGAGTGTGTTTGGGTAGGTGTATGTGTTCGAGTAATCACGGCGGAAAAAAGGTAATTTGTAAAAAATGAAAGTTGAGCGCGCTTAGCGGCAGTTTTGGGCACTTTAAATCGGAATTTCGAAAAAAAAGGTAAATGGTAATTTTTTCGATTACGCGGAGCGGTAGGATGCAAAAAAATTAAAAAAAAAAAAAGAAAAATTTTTAATGGGACGTTTTCCCTTGCGGTTTTCCTATTTCCGGTGAAAAAAAGGGCGGAAAAAGTAAGTGTTTTTGATTTTTTCCGTAAGGGGAGAGGGAAAATGTGAAATAAATTATAAAAAAAAGAATTTTTTTTTCTCGTTTTTAGGGATTTTTTCACTAATTTTGGTCGTTAGGTTCCCGGAAAAGATGGTTAGGAAGTGTTTCGGGGGTAAGGAGAAGGAGTAGAGAGCAAAAAAAGTAATTTTATGAAAAAGGTGTTAGGCGCGTTTTTTCAGCATTGTGGTTAGGAAAAACGGAGTGTGTTTGGGAAGGTGTATATGTCCGCGTAATCACGGCGGGAAAAAGGTAATTTGTAAAATATGAAACTTAAGCGCGCTTAGCGGCATTTTAGGACACTTGAAGTCGGAATTTCGAAAAAAAGTTACGTGGTAATTTTTCCGATTACGAGGAGCGGTAGGATGCAAAAAAGTCAAAAAAAAAAAAAAAAAAGAAAAGAAAAAATTTTCATGGGACGTTTTCCCTTGAGGTTTTTCTATTTCCGGTGACAAAAAGGGCGGAAAAAGTAAGTGGTTTTGTTTTTTTCCGTAAGGTAGAGGGAAAATGTGAAATAAATTATAAAAAAAAGAAAATTTTTTTTCTCTCTTTTAGGGAGCTCTTTCACTATTTTTGGTCGTGAGGTTCCCGGAAAAGATGATTAGGAAGTGTTTCGGGGGTAAGGAAAAGGAGTAGAGAGCAAAAAAAAGTAATTTTTAGAAAAAGGTGTTACGCGCGTTTTTTCAGGATTGTGGTTAGGAAAAACGGAGTGTGTTTGGGTATGTGTATGTGTTCGCGTAATCACGGCGGGAAAAAGGTAATTTGTAAAAAATGAAACTTGAGCGCGCTTAGCGGCAGTTTTGGGCAATTTAAGTCGGAATTTCGAAAAAAAAGGTAACTGGTAATTTTTTCGATTACGCGGAGCGGTAGGATGCAAAAAAGTAAAAAAAAAAAAAAAAAAGAAAAAATTTTAATGGGACGTTTTCGCTTGCGGTTTTCCTATTTCCGGTAAAAAAAAGGGCGGAAAAAGTAAGTGGTTTTCTTTTTTTCCGTAAGGTAGAGGGAAAATGTGAAATAAATTTTAAAAAAAAGAAAATTTTTTTTCTCTCTTTTAGGGAGCTTTTTCACTATTTTTGGTCGTGAGGTTCCCGGAAAAGATGATTAGGAAGTGTTTCGGGGGTAAGGAAAAGGAGTAGAGAGCAAAAAAAAGTAATTTTTAGAAAAAGGTGTTACGCGCGTTTTTTCAGGATTGTGGTTAGGAAAAACGGAGTGTGTTTGGGTATGTGTATGTGTTCGCGTAATCACAGCGAAAAAAAGGTAATTGGTAAAAAATTGAAACTTGAGCGCGCTTAGCGGCATTTTAAGGTACTTAATGTCGGAATTTCAAAAAAAAAGGTAAGTGGCAATTTTTCCGATTACTTGAAGCGGTAGGGTGCAAAAAAGTCAAAAAAAAAAGAAGAAAAAAAAATTTTGTACGGGACGTTTTCCTTTGCGGTTTTCTTATTTCCGGTGATAATAGGGCGGAAAAAGTAAGTGGTTTTGTTTTTTTGCGTAAGGGGAGAGGGAAAATGTGAAATGAATTATAAAAAAAAGAGTTTTTTTTTCTCTCCTTTAGGGATTTTTCCCACTATTTTTGGTCGTTAGGTTCCCGGAAAAGATGATTAGGAAGTGTTTCGGGGGTAAGGAGAAGGAGTAGAGAGTAAAAAAAAGTAATTTTTAGAAAAGGGTGTTAAGCGCGTTCTTTCAGCGTTGCGGTTAGGAAAAACGGAGAGTGTTTGGGAAGATGTATGTGTCCGCGTAATCACGGCGGGAAAAAGGTAATTTGTAAAATATAAAACTTGAGCGCGCTTAGCGGCATTTTAAGGCACTTGAAGTCGGAATTTCGAAAAAAAAAGGTAAATGGTAAATTTTTTGATTACGCGGAGCGATAGGATGCAAAAAATTAAAAAAAAAAAAAAAAAAAAAAAGAAAAATTTTTAACGGGACGTTTTCCCTTGCGGTTTTCCTATTTCCGGTGACAAAAAGGGCGGAAAGAGTAAGTGGTTTTGTTTTTTTCCGTAAGGGGAGAAGGAAAATGTGAAATAAATTATAAAAAAAAAGAAAATTTTTTTTTCTCCTTTAGGGAGCTTTTTGACCATTTTTGGTCGTGAGTTTCCCGGAAAAGATGATTAGGAAGTGTTTCGTGGGTAAGGTGAAGGAGTAGAGAGCAAAAAAAGTAATTTTATGAAAAGGTGTTAGGCGCGTTTTTGAGGCATTATGGGTAGGAAAAAAGGAGTGTGTTTGGGTATGTGTATGTGTTCACGTAATCACGGCGGGAAAAAGGTAATTGATAAAAAATTGAAACCTCAGCGCGCTTAGCGGCATTTTAAGGTACTTTAAGTCGGAATTTCGAAAAAGAAGGTAAGTGGCAATTTTTTCCGATTACGAGGAGCGGTAGGGTGCAAAAAAGTCAAAAAAAAAAAGAAGAAAAAAAAAATTTTGTACGGGACGTTTTCCTTTGCGGTTTTCCTATTTCCGGTGATAAAAGGGCGGAAAAAGTAAGTGGTTTTGTTTTTTTCCGTAAGGGGAGAGGGAAAATGTGAAATAAATTATAAAAAACAGAAAATTTATTTTTGTCCTTTTTGGGAGCTTTCTTGACCATTTTTGGTCGGTAGTTTGCCGGAAAAGATGATTAGGAAGTGTTTCGGGGGTAAGGAGAAGGAGTAGAGAGCAAAAAAAAGTAATTTTATGAAAAAGGTGTTAGGCGCGTTTTTTAGGCATTTTGGTTCGGAAAGACGGATGTGTGTGGGTAGGTGTATGTGTTGGCGTAATAACGGCGGAAAAAAGGTAATTTGTAAAAAATGAAACTTGAGCGCGCTTAGCGGCATTTTAGGGCACTTGAAGTCGGAATTTCGAAAAAAAGGTAAGTGGTAATTTTTTCGATTACACGGAACGGTAGGATACAAATAAGTAAAAAAAAAAAAAAAAAAAAAAGAAAAATTTTTTATGGAACGTTTTTCCATGAGGTTTTCCTATTTCCGGTGACAAAAAGGGCGGCAAAAGTAAGTGTTTTTGTTTTTTTCCGTAAGGGGAGAGGGAAAATGTGAAATAGTTATAAAAAAGAGAAAAGTTATTTTTGTCCTTTTTGGGAGCTTTTTTGACCATTTTTGGTCGTTAGTTTTCCGGAAAAGATGATTAGCAAGTGTTTCGGGGGTAACGAGAAGGAGTGGAGAAAAAAAAAAGTAATTTTAAGAAAAAGGTGTTAAGCGCGTTTTTTTTAACATTATGGGTCGGAAAGACGGAGTGTGTGTGTGTAGGTGTATGTGTTTGCGTATTCACGGCGGAAAAAAAGTAATTTGTAAAAAATGAAACTCTAGCGCGCTTAGCGGCAGTTTTCGGCACTTTAAGTCGGAATATCGTAAAAAAAAGGTAAGTGGTAATTTTTTCGATTACGCGGAGCGGTTGAATGCAAAAAAGTAAAAAAGAAAAAAGAAAGAAAAATTTTTAATTGGACGTTTTCCCTTGCGGTTTTCCTATTTCCGGTGACAAAAAGGGCGGAAAGAGTAAGTGGTTTTGTTTTTTTCCGTAATTGGATAGGGAAAATGTGAAATAAATTATAAAAAAAAGAAAATTTTTTTTCTCTACTTTAGGAATATTTTTCACTATTTTTGGTCGTTAGTTTCCCGGAAAAGATGATTAGGAAGTGTTTCGGGGGTAAGGAGAAGGAGTAGAGAGCAAAAAAAAAGTAATTTGTAGAAAAAGGTGTTAAGCGCGTTTTTTCAGCATTGTGGTTAGGAAAAACGAAGTGTGTGTGTGTAGGTGTATGTGTTCGCGTAATCACGGCGGGAAAAAGGTAATTTGAAAAAAATGAAACTTGCGCACCCTTAGCGTCAGTTTTGGGCACTTTAAGTCGTAATTTGGAAAAAAAAGGTAAGTGGTATTTTTTCCGATTACGTGGAGCGGTACGGTGCAAATAAGTCAAAAAAAAAATTTGTAC
>JAWDGP010003038.1:22500-26117 GCA_033675545.1 Elysia crispata | reverse complement strand
AACAAAGTGTTTTGATTGGTGAATTTAGCAGCGTAACTGCATATTTTCTCGTTTATTGCTCTAAACAAAATTACGACTTACACTATCTGAATAGGTGGATAGATGTTCTAAATGGCAGAACTATTTTATTCCAACTTCTGGTTCACTGATAATAAACGGAATAAGCTAAAAGGCGTGAAGTCAAAAGCAAAAAGATTTTTCCTTGCCGCGTGTGGTCACTAATTACTATGGGGCACCTAAAGTCTCTGTATCATTTGATTTTAAGATTCAACACCGTGTTCCACACAAAGCGACGCTATCATTCTACAGAGGTTGGAAGCCAAAACATCGTGTGAGGGCCTGATTTTGAAAATACGAAGTTTACAAAGAGCACGTTAACACTCAGGGTATAAAAATGGTGAGATGGGAACAAACATTTGACAGCTGTACCCATCGCGGTAAAAGGACAAACTTATTTGACAAAGTGCAATGCAGTTAAGACTTAAGGCGTTATGGTGCTTAGGAAATAATTTACCAATCACTAGATTATTATTAACTTATTGTTTTTGTTTCTTTTCTTCATAATTTTTGTGACACTCTCGCAGCTTAGTGCGTTTTCTTTCTGTTTTCATGGCAAGGGTTCAATCTCAAAGTAATTGTAAGGACTGTGTACAAGATGTAAAACCCTAATGCGTCTGATTCGATAACAGTATGAGGTAAACCGGACTGACACTCTCTCTGATAAACACAAAAAGGAGACAACGTAAAAATGGGGATTGTTGATTGTTGAGAGCAAACCGAGAGGGAAGGGGAGAGCGGGGGGGAGGGGGAATTCCATGTGCGAGATATCCGGAATTTGGACAAAACAGCAAGCAAAAATAAATCCTTACTGAAGAGGTAGTAAAAACGATAAGCAGCTGTTTAACAGTTTAGTAGATCAATTGTTACTTTATTCTTGGTAATAATAGTCATGTACCTCCCTGAAATAGAGAGAGAGAGAGAGAGAGAGAGAGAGAGAGAGAGAGAGAGAGAGAGAGAGAGAGAGAGAGAGAGAGAGAGAGAGAGAGAGAGAGAGAGAGAGAGAAGAAGAAGAAGAAGAAGAGAACAGGCTTATTTAGCCACCTCCCACTTGTCCCGACCACCGACGCAATGAAAAACGCTAAAGAGATTTACTGCTAGAAGTCGTGCGGAAATATTGTCAGGCCGCGTGGAAAAGTGTGAATGTCGTGCGAACGGGACTGATAAACCGCCAAATATTTGTCGTCACACGGTCCAACTGGTTAAGTGAAAGATTTTGATTCACTGAACCTTTCACCGTTCGACCTGCTTACTAAATTTGATTATTGATGGCGGCGGTGAGTGATTGCTGGGGCAAGTTGTAACACGCCACGCGCGGTCGGTTTTTAGGCCTCTAGGCAGGAGGAAGATTTGGAGCTGAATTTTTTTTTGCTGCCAAATATTGAGGACAAAATGTATCCTCAGAATAGCGCGTTTTTTCAGGTTTCCTATTTAATGAATCAACGCATCAAACTGAAGCACAAGTACGGTAGATGAAATCTGAGTTCATTTGATTTATCTGTCCACAAAACTTATAACGGCGCCGCAAAGAGGTAACGGCGTTTAGAGTTTAAGATGGATCAACACTTTAGTCAACAGGCCTAACATTTTATCTGTAACTCCTTCCTCAATGATTCCTTAGTCTACTGCATTATGATTCGAATTTTTTAATCAGCAGAAACAATACATACAGATCTAGTGTGAATTACTTATGTCTTCAGTATATCCACGTCCTAAATATAAATAAACACTGACACCTCTTACCCTTCAGTCAGTGTCTGGACACTTCAACAAAATAATGATATAAAGCCGGAACACATCTTGTTGTTCTTATGACTCACAACTTAGAATCGGATACCGCATCTGTTGATCCGATTCTAGTTTGCGATGTTTTGTCTCGAAACTTGTCCTAAGGAGTCGATTGTAAAAAAATTAGAATTTGAACAAAAGAGAAAATTTAAAACCTTTTGTAACTTTTTTTTTTAGAGACTAACAAAATAATCAATATCTTCTTAAACAATACGATAAGTTAATGCAGTTTTCCTCACTGAGAAGTTAAGGAGGATGCATGGATCAAAATATCAACACCGTCAGCTGGGCCAGGAGCAGCGGGAGCCTCCTGTGAAGCTGGCGCCTGACTGTGGAAAGACCAAACCGTCCATCTATTGAGGAAGAATAGCTCAATAATGTTAGTAACTTCCCATGATCAAATATCAGAAAATCTGCGCTTTCGATCAGCAAATACTTTGTTGCTTTGAGTATCAGAACGGTCGACTCGAGTTTAACTTCATTTTCTTTCTTTTTTCTACTTTTTAAAGTTATTTTGATCGTTTAACAGTGTGTAGAGGCCTACTGCGAGTCTTCTTCACAATAACTTGTTCCCGGTGTAACTCTGCGTGTGGGTTGGTGAGGACGGTAAACAGGTTAGAATAACACCTGGTCCAATGCCACAAATAGTCACCGACTCTGCATAACTTAGATGCAGGAGAGCTAAATAAATAATAAAATAAAAACATCAACGATAACAACAGTAACAAGAAGGAGGAGGAGAAGAAGTAGAAGAAGAAGAAGAAGAAGAAGAAGAAGAAGAAGAAGAAGAAGAAGAAGAAGAAGAAGAAGAAGAAGAAGAAGAAGAAGAAGAAGAAGAAGAAGAAGAAGAAGAAGAAGAAGAAGAAGAAGAAGAAGATGAAGAAGAAGAAGAAGAAGAAGAAGAAGAAGAAGAAGAAGAAGAAGAAGAAGAAGAAGAAGAAGAAGAAGAAGAAGAAGAAGAAGAAGAAGAAGAAGAAGAAGAAGAAGAAGAAGAAGAAGAAGAAGAAGAAGAAGAAGAAGAAGAAGAAGAAGAAGAAGAAGAAGAAGAAGAAGAAGAAGAAGAAGAAGAAGAAGAAGAAGAAGAAGAAGAAGAAGAAGAAGAAGAAGAAGAAGAAGAAGAAGAGAAGAAGAAGAAGAAGAAGAAGAAGAAGAAGAAGAAGAAGAAGAAGAAGAAGAAGAAGAAGAAGAAGAAGAAGAAGAAGAAGAAGAAGAAGAAGAAGAAGAAGAAGAAGAAGAAGAAGAAGAAGAAGAGGAAGAAGAAGAACAGCAACAACAACAACAACAACAACAACAACAATAACAACAGCAACAACAACAGCAGCAGCAGCAGCAACAACATTAACAATAACAACAAGAACATCAACAACAACAACAACATCAACATTACAACCCCCACACCCAAGAAATCCAATAACAAAACAAAACAAAACAGTCATCATCATTATCATTACACAAACACCACCACCACCACCACCACCACCTTTATAAACAACAATAACATCAGTCAACTCTTTATCTTGGATCTAAAACTTACTATAAACTTTTATTCCTGACTTGATCGGTTGTCCTGAACAGTTTTGTTTCAATATTTTCTAAGTCTGTCCATGTACTTTACGAAGTTTTCCCCCCTGATTTTTCTCAATAAAGTATCTTGAACACTTGCACTACAAAACTATATCATATACGCGAGCGCTCAAAATCGCCTCAGTTTCCATTGAACCGCATATAAGTGGTACCCTAAAAACCAGCATTCTCTTTATTTCTGCTCGAAA
>JAWDGP010003038.1:15000-17500 GCA_033675545.1 Elysia crispata | reverse complement strand
TTGATAACTAGAGAGAGAGAGAGAGAGAGAGAGAGAGAGAGAGAGAGAGAGAGAGAGAGAGAGAGAGAGAGAGAGAGAGGGAGGTAGCGGCAGGAGGAACACTATACCATCTGGTCAGATCATTTGGGAGGAACGGGGAGAAAAGGAGTGGAAGGAATGAGACATAAAGAGGGCAAAAGATAGACATACTAATTGATAACTAGAGAGAGAGAGAGAGAGGGAGAGAGAGAGTGAGAGAGGGAGGTAGCGGCAGGAGGAACACTATACCATCTGGTCAGATCATTTGGGAGGAACGGGGAGAAAAGGAGTGGAAGGAATGAGACATAAAGAGGGCAAAAGATAGACAGACTAATTGATAACTAGAGAGAGAGAGAGAGAGAGAGAGAGAGAGAGAGAGAGGGAGGTAGCGGCAGGAGGAACACTATACCATCTGGTCAGATCATTTGGGAGGAACGGGGAGAAAAGGAGTGGAAGGAATGAGACATAAAGAGGGCAAAAGATAGACAGACTAATTGATAACTAGAGAGAGAGAGAGAGAGAGGGAGAGAGAGAGAAAGAGAGAGGGAGGTAGCGGCAGGAGGAACACTATACCATCTGGTCAGATCATTTGGGAGGAACGGGGAGAAAAGGAGTGGAAGGAATGAGACATAAAGAGGGCAAAAGATAGACAGATTAATCGATAACTAGAGAGAGAGAGAGAGAGAGAGAGAGAGAGGGAGAGAGAGAGAGAGAGATAGAGGGAGAGAGAGAGAGGGAGGTAGCGGCAGGAGGAACACTATACCATCTGGTCAGATCATTTGGGAGGAACGGGGAGAAAAGGAGTGGAAGGAATGAGACATAAAGAGGGCAAAAGATAGACAGATTAATTGATAACTAGAGAGAGAGAGAGAGAGAGAGAGGGAGGTAGCGGCAGGAGGAACACTATACCATCTGGTCAGATCATTTGGGAGGAACGGGGAGAAAAGGAGTGGAAGGAATGAGACATAAAGAGGGCAAAAGATAGACAGACTAATTGATAACTAGAAAGAGAGAGAGAGAGTGCGAGAGAGAGAGAGAGAGAGAGAGAGAGGGAGAGAGAGAGAGAGAGAGAGAGAGGGAGCGGCACAAGGAACACAATAACAACTCGGCACATAAGATGGGTGGAAACGGGAGAGAAGGAGTGGAAGGAATGAGACATAAAGAGGGCAAAAGATAGACAGACTAATTGATAACTAGAGAGAGAGAGAGAGAGAGAGGGAGAGAGAGAGAGAGAGAGAGAGGGAGGTAGCGGCAGGAGGAACACTATACCATCTGGTCAGATCATTTGGGAGGAACGGGGAGAAAAGGAGTGGAAGGAATGAGACATAAAGAGGGCAAAAGATAGACAGATTAATTGATAACTAGAGAGAGAGAGAGAGAGAGAGAGAGAGAGAGAGAGAGAGAGAGAGAGAGAGAGAGAGAGAGGGAGGTAGCGGCAGGAGGAACACTATACCATCTGGTCAGATCATTTGGGAGGAACGGGGAAAAAAGGAGTGGAAGGAATGAGACATAAAGAGGGCAAAAGATAGACAGACTAATTGTTAACTAGAGAGAGAGAGAGAGAGAGAGAGAGAGAGAGAGAGAGAGAGAGAGAGAGAGAGAGGGAGAGAGAGAGAGAGAGGTAGCGGCAGGAGGAACACTATACCATCTAGTCAGATCATTTGGGAGGAACGGAAAGGAGTGGAAGGAATGAGACATAAAGAGGGCAAAAGATAGACAGACTAATAGAGAGAGAGAGAGAGAGAGAGAGAGAGAGAGAGAGAGAGAGAGAGAGAGAGAGAGAGGAGGTAGCGGCAGGAGGAACACTATACCATCTGGTCAGATCATTTGGGAGGAACGGGGAGAAAAGGAGTGGAAGGAATGAGACATAAAGAGGGCAAAAGATAGACAGACTAATTGATAACTAGAGAGAGAGAGAGAGAGAGAGAGAGAGAGAGAGAGAGAGAGAGAGAGAGAGAGAGAGAGAGAGAGAGAGAGAGAGAGAGAGAGGGAGGTAGCGGCAGGAGGAACACTATACCATCTGGTCAGATCATTTGGGAGGAACGGGGAGAAAAGGAGTGGAAGGAATGAGACATAAAGAGGGCAAAAGATAGACAGATTAATTGATAACTAGAGAGAGAGAGAGAGAGAGAGAGAGAGAGAGAGAGAGAGAGAGAGAGAGAGAGAGAGAGAGAGAGAGAGGGAGGTAGCGGCAGGAGGAACACTATACCATCTGGTCAGATCATTTGGGAGGAACGGGGAGAAAAGGAGTGGAAGGAATGAGACATAAAGAGGGCAAAAGATAGACAGATTAATTGATAACTAGAGAGAGAGAGAGAGAGAGAGAGAGAGAGAGAGAGAGAGAGAGAGAGAGAGAGAGAGAGGAGAGAGAGAGAGAGAGAGAGAGAGGGAGAGAGAGGTAGCGGCAGGAGGAACACTATACCATCTGGTCAGATCATTTGGGAGGAACGGGGAGAAAAGGAGTGGAAGGAATGAGACATAA
>JAWDGP010003038.1:0-10000 GCA_033675545.1 Elysia crispata | reverse complement strand
AGCAATGATCGAATCTACCATGCCAACTTTTTTACTTTTTCTTTTCTTCCCCTTTTTATCTCCATAGGGAGACACATCTTGCTCGCTCCGTCCACAAGGACGCTTCAGTCTTGACCATAGGTCAGTGGCACAGAAAGATGACCAGGCCACGTGAATCTTGAGGACGTCAGAACTGGACCAGACGGCACGCGCTGGGCCCGGGAGCTGGTGGATACATCAAGAGCTGTAGCAGACGTGGAGTACTCAGCCCAAACCAAGGGGTCCCTCCTACGAGATATATCTGGAGCCAACCTCTTCTAAATTAAATAAGCACACCCGCAAACAGAAACACATTCACATACATATCTACATCCATGCAACGAAACTAAAGCGACGTAAAATCGTGACTCGTCCACATCAGGTACAATAAAAACGCAAAGCCCCCCCCCCCCCCCTTTTTTTTTTTAAACAAAACAAAACAAATTGAAATAACCGGATCAAAATAGGGAAACAAAAGTAGGAGACGTCAGTGTGTGTATTGATGAGAAAGGGAAGAAAACAAAGATAAGAAGAGGCAGAAATCTTACTCACCCTATATCGGCAGTGTTAACACGAAGAGGGTGAAGGTCATGGTGTGTGTGTGTGTGTGAGTTTTTTTTTTTGTTTTTTTTTGGGGGGAAGGGGGTGGGGGTGGGGTGAGAGATTTTCTTACAACACAAAATCCTTCTCCAGCCAATGATTTTCCACAAAGCAGAATTTTACTCAGTTCAGTCTAGGTCTAGTTCTCAGAACTTAATGTATTTTCTCTTAATTCACAACATCCTGCACAAGGCTATGTGTAAATAATGTACAAAATCAAGTTGATTTCCAATTTTTTTAACAAATGTGATTGAAATGTTTCACTTTATCCAGAAAAAATAAAGATATCTATACATCATTTAGTTTAATTGTAATTTTCTAAGCTTTTTTAACTCGATAAAAAACAAATAGAAGTAATGTATTCTGAAGGCGATATGATCTTTGTATTCCATCAAGTGAGAGCTCCAACATGCACATATAAACCTGCAAAAAATTATTTTCATTTCTCAGATATGAGCACATGAGAGTATGCTGGAAAACAATCAAATAATAAAAAAGAACAACTAATTGAACGCAGGTTTTCTAACTACCGGTGCTAGCTGGACAATGTTGGTGACTAACTGTTAGGGTCCTATAATAGCAGCGTGGATCTAGAGGTTTCCATTCTGTATGAATGTTTCATTCCGGTGGTATCTTCTCTCGATTGTTTCCTACCCAATCTTTCAGAAAGTTTTATAGGGGTCAGTAAGTATTGTACACACAAAAAAGAGTTGTTATAAAAAATGATAAGCATTATCTTAAGGTTATAAAGTTCTGATGTTGTTTACTGTCAAAGTAGTTAATTAAAATCATATAGTCTGGTCGCTCGAGCCATACATATGTGGCATCTAAAGAGCATCCAAAACAAAGCAGAATAGAGCTCTATCGATTACAAAATGTTAAAGGGCGACATACAGCAAGCGTGGCAACCACTGGGCTAAACCATCTCTGGCTCCCATCGGCTTCCCTTTAGGATGAAATCAGAAAGTGTACGAGTACCGTCTAGACTCATAAACAGGGACGGAAATGAATTCTTCATCAAACACTTTCACAGAACGAACATTGTTTCAAGATAATTCAACAAAACCCGCAAATCACAAACAAAAGCCACAAAAATCTTCTCTTAAAGTAGTTTTACGCGAAGCAATCCGCAGCTAGGAACATCATTCCAAAAACTGCTCGCGATGGGTGGAAAACCAGAATAAATGTGAAAAATTCGCCGCTTTCCATTTTGTGGAATGGTGATGTTATTTGCAAGTTGCTTCGTGAACCTTTAAAATATTTATTTGGACACAATATATTAAATAATAGTGATAGGATACAAAGAAACATTTCCAAAGGCCGAGAGATAGACTTGATCTGATTTCTAAAAGCAAATTAATTTATTACAATTGTTCTTTCCAACCAGACCCATAAGTTTGCTGTAATCAAGATGAAGCGTTGTACAAAATGAGGAGTTTTGTTTCTTATTGTCATGGCATGGCGAGAGCAAATATCTCCTTTATCTTGACCACGGTCATTTGGCTGGCCTATTGCCTAAAACAAAGTCTAAAGCTAAGACGACCAAAGATTTCATTTTTTTTAGAGGGAAAAAACAACTTGAACTTTTCAAATAATCTAGATCGTGTATTTTAAACGGGTTGTCTCTAAAAAATGTTAGACTAACATCTCCATCCTTTTTATGTATGTATGTATGTATGTATGTATGTATGTATGTATGTATGTATGTATGTATGTATGTATGTATGTATGTATGTATGTATGTATGTATGTATGTATGTATGTATGTATGTATGTATGTATGTATGTATGTATGTATGTATGTATGTATGTATGTATGTATGTATGTATGTATGTATGTATGTATGTACGTATGTATGTATGTATGTACGTACGTACGTACGTACGTACGTATGTATGTATGTACGTATGTACGTACGTACGTACGTACGTACGTACGTACGTATGTATGTATGTATGTATGTATGTATGTATGTATGTATGTATGTATGTATGTATGTATGTATGTATGTATGTATGTATGTATGTATGTATGTATGTATGTATGTATGTATGTATGTATGTATGTATGTATGTATGTATGTATGTATATGTGTGCCATCTAACTCTCTAATTTTGTATCTATTGAATTTTATCTATTTAGCTATCTGTCTATCTCTCTGCCATCTATCTGTCTGACTATCTATCTATCTGTCTATCTATCTGTCTGACTATCTATTCATCTATCATGCTAACAGTGATTCCTCTTACAGAATATTCTCTGTCTCTGTTAGTCTGTCTCTCTGTCTGTCTGTCTATCTGTCTCGCTTTCTTAGTCTCTCTCTCTCTCTCTCTCTCTCTCTCTCTCTCTCCCTCCCCCTCTTCAATAGAGTATCAGCCAAGAATGTCCTTTTTGGTTTGTAAAATAAGCCAATATCTCTATGTTTTTCTTTCCCATACACTAAACACCTTAGACTCCTCTTTGTTTGCTCTCGCCACCGACACTGAGATGATTGCGTCTTGACCACTGAGTGGACTGGACAAACAAGTGGTCAATCCAGTTAAGGTTCCCCCCCCCCCCCCAGGGGCGAGAGTGAGTATCGTGAAGCTCAGAGTAACCAGGATCAAGTCCGCAGAGTGAGACCTTAGCTTCCCCCTTTTAGTTTAAGTGAAATGATTACACCGCCGCATCTCTCTAACTCGTTCTCGAAAGTTCTTTGACAAAAATCGGTTAAGAATTTCTTGTGTCTCGCATCAAGGAAGCACTGGATGTTTTGTTCTCTAATAATTTAGATTTCTTTTAAATCTGTGATATCTTTAATTCCTCTTTCCATTTAAATATCTATCTAATTTCCATTCCTTATCTCTTTTACTTTTATACACTTTATTTTTTAATGCGATAATTAGCGCTCCTCTCTGTATCTCACCTCCTTCTTTGACCATCTTGTCATCTCTAACTCTCTCGAGATTTTCGCACTCTATATCGCTCAACGCTTTCATTATTTTTGACTTTTCTCTTATCCTTTCCTGTCAAACTTTCTTACTTTTCCACCTCCCTCAAGAAAAAAAATCTATGCCTCCTGTTCCATATTATATATTCTTTATCTTTTCCAATATATCTTTCTATCTGTCTTTAAAGAAACAAAAGACAGGCAGGGAAAAAAACTGAGTTGACCAGACTTATGAAAGAAAGAGAAAGGGATATTGTTAGAAGCGACAGAGAGCGGGAGAGGAAGAGGTATTAAATAAAAAGCGAAAGAAAATGAGAAAAAAACAGAGAATGGATATGGAAGACACAGAGAAGGACAACGAAAAAGAGAGAGAGAGAGAGAAAGAGAGAGAGAGAGAGAGAGAGAGAGAGAGAGAGAGAGAGAGAGAGAGAGAGAGAGAGAGAGAGAGAGAGAGCATTTAACATCAATGGATTCTTTTCTTTTTCTTTTTATTGTCAACTTGATCGTTTACAACTCGGTCAAAATGAGTGGGCTGTACTATGCAGCCATGTTAATCATCTGAACGTGTGCCAACGTCGCTCTATACCACCCAACGTATACCTTTTAAGGTTAAATTAAGAAAATAACGAAGAAAAATAGTTAACTTATTTTGTATAATCCAAATCTATTTCCAGGTTAAAAAAAAAAAAAAACAACAAAAACAACATTCATTATCATGTGGGTGTAAATAACTGCGCAGCTAAGAATTCCCGCAAGGCAGCGCAATTTTGTGCATTTAATGCGAAAATCACAGCTTTTTATTAAGCGTTTAAAAGGATCTAAAAACAGATTAAGAAAGAACAGAATTAGTTCTTTTTATGAGGGTAGGCAAGTGATAGTCATAACGTGATCAAACAGCACGTAGACGTTGCATAGAAGTTTCTAACTATCAATAATACTGAAACAAATCGCCTTGCTGAGGCGAGGGAGGCAGCAAGAACTTGCATTTTGTGACCCAATAGGGATTCCCCCAAAGACCGTTATCTTGCTCTAGCACACTGGAAATTCTCTTTACTATGAGAGAGATAAGTGTACCTCATTCTAACATTTGTATCAGGGGAAATCGACTAATTCTGTACTGTCCAAATCTATTTTAAGATTTTTTTGGACGCGTATAAGAAGATTTGCGATTACCGCATAAAGTGCATAATGGCGCCATACATTTCGGGAATTTATAGATGTGCGTCAACTTTTAAAAAATCTATAAAATAGGTTTGGATTCTACATAATTAGCGAACTATTCTTATTGTCTCGCGCTGTTACAACTATTCATGGAACAGATGTTCTGAGGAACTCTTTTCTTCCTTAGAATATACATATAAAGACAGAAAAGAATTTTTCTCCCACACAGAGTGCCTCACCTTAAATTATTGACCGATCTAAGCAGTGGTTATGTTCGCAGCCATATTGAGGCTCATAGCAAAACACTGAGAGGGAAAAAGGAATGCACATCAGATGAAAATCAATGTTGACTAGCATAGAGTTTTACAGTTATTAAGAAAATTGGATGAGAAACTGATATGAATCACTTACTGAGGTAGGCAATCAAATATTGGCGCATGGCATGAGAGGAGAAAAAAGAATTCCCAATTGAGTTGACGATGTCGTGTCTGACTTCATAATTTCAACAATATCTCAAGAAAATTGACTTCAGCAAAAACTTTAACTGAGAAAAAAATGAGAGGTGAAAATCAATAATCTATTTCGTTGGATGAAAAATTTATGAATGTGATGGTGATGCAAAAAAAAAAAATAAAATAGGAGAAATTGCATTAAAGGTGAGAAAAAAATGCATTTAGATTGCTTTAACGATTTTTTTTACAGAATAAGGCCAAGTTTTTCGTAAAAAAAGTGAATAAAAGAAAACTAATTATTCAATTTCAAGACAAACGCAACCCACAATTGATCAGGTTTGGAGTTCAGGTTGGCCGATCAAATATGTAGCGAAATATTTCTTACATAGAGATTTGAATCCCGATGATGTAGCGCTACCGCTGGTTTGTTTGGTCAGCGCGCTTCACGCTGGTCACTTAAGGATTATGACCGCTCCCCACAAAAACAACATTAGAATAATAATTAAAAAACATCTTTCCTGCATGCGGTTAGTGTCTTAAGTCAATGCCATCGCGCGCGGTCCATGTTAATGCCTGGTCTTCTACCGCTGTAGGTAAAGGTTGTACATCCTGATTGACAGAGCCTCTCTTTGATCACTTTTTCTTCTGTTACATCGCCTGCCTATCCTCCATATTCTTCTCTCCTCCGTTTTATTTTTTCGGACCAAGTGTTAGAAGTGCGGTATATTCCTTAGAATATATGGCTACAACATTAGTTTCTTATGGCAACCAAAAAGGGCTTTGCGTGTTTGACTCAAACTACGCCTCATGGTGTCTGACCTTTGCTCAATCCTCCATCGAGACACCAGTCCCAGCGCCCACCTTAAAAATATGATAAGACAAAATAAAACTAGATGAATCATATCGGGAATAATTTTATGGCTTTAACACAAATCAGGGAAAGTCGGATCGGGTTTCTATTGTCACAACCGATGACCCCATTAAGCCAATGTTTCGTGAAAATCTTGGCGGTAGCCGGAATATTATCGCAATCTGTGCCTGCCCGTTTCTCTCTCGATCTTCATCACAGGGCTGTGGAGGACGGCGGAGGGAGCTCTGAGGACGATGTCATTAAATCCTGGCACAGTGGTGCTCACACATCAATCAATGACGAATTAGGACAGATCGGCACACGGTCACTGCACGCGTAATGTTGAGATTACAGGAAACTGAGACGAGTCTATGGTGAGGTCATAGAGGTTTTAGTGCAGTCTGCCTCACTCGTTGATAGCCGTAACTTGATTTGTCTCTTATCTTTCTATCTCTCTGTCCCTCCCTCCCTTCCTCACTCACTCACTCTCTCTCTCTCTCTTTGTGCACTCCTTATTTCTTCTTCTAAATAAATCCTTTACTCATTCTCTCTATTCAGCTCTCCATGTGCGTGGTTCTCCTGTGGTCTACCGATGGACATTTGGCCCTCAGATGAGTGGGTCCGGGCTAGGTGTCATGTTCAAATCTTTGGCAAAGGCTGATGACACAGGATCCTTCTCTCACGTCACTCACGGTATATGGTGGGTACTCGGCTTGAGTGTAGGCAGCAGGAGATATAGTCTGTAAGTTGGAGTAATACGCTCTTAGTTGAGATAGATATCAGTTGACAAAACTCCACCGACGAAGGTTTTCAAGCTCTTTGAGAATTTCATGGATTAAACTCTTGATTAAAAAAGAAACAACAACGCGAAACCACGAAACTCTGCATATTTGTCTTTAAATCTTTTTTTCCCATCACACCTCTGTGATTTCCTGTAACAACCCCCCCCCCCCCACACACACACAGACACACACGCCCTTTCCTCTGGTCTTTATTATGTAAATCTTGTCTCTTTCTTTCTCTTCCCTTTGTCTTTCTGATTTCATTCGTTCCTTCATTGTTCTCGTTTGGCCTCTCTTACATCTATGCGTTTCTCCTACTCTCAGTCTCTCTGCACATCCTCCTCAATATAAGGAGTTAAAAACTTTCTTCCTGTCTGATTGTCCTAACAGTTAACATATTCCATTCCTCCGTTAAATATCTTGTCGCCTATCCCATAACCCAATCTCCGCTACTACGTGCTAGAAAATTCATAACACCGGCAAATTATTATTGTGGACTTAAACCGGCACACAAAAAAATTGTTTCCGAAAACGGTACTGAATTATTTTGAATTTCTAATTCAGCGATTCCCGCATATCATCCATCATGCCTGTCACGTCTTCTAAAATCCGATGGTTTTAAATGGCTACAAATGACAGAAAGCTTCTCGTGGTCGCAATGAGAAAAGCTCAATATCTCTTGGCGTTTTGGTAATTTTAGAACAATCAGCTCCAACAGATAGTAAGAAGATTGATCACCACCAAATCGTTGTAAATCATGGAAATGCATAAATTTCCAAGCTCGTGTTATAGCTTAAACATTGGAATATTTTTTTTTTTATTTTAGCGATACTTCAGTTTGAAGTGTTCACTTCTAACACTTTTACAATCGGCGTTGTCATGGAAATAAATAGAAAGATTTAGTGAAAGCAAGATCAATTCACAACCCAGTAGATAAATAACTCTTACTTCTGGGAAATATCCTGAACCAATTTTTTCTCCTCTTCGCATATCTTGTCTGTCTCCTTCTCTCTCTCTCTCTCTCTCTCTCTCTCTCTCTCTCTCTCTCTCTTTCTCTCTCTGTTTCTCTCTTTCTTTCTCTGTCTCAGTCTCTCTCTCTCTGTCTCAGTCTCTCTCTCTCTCTCTCTTTCTCTCTCTGTTTCTCTCTTTCTTTCTCTGTCTCAGTCTCTCTCTCTCTCTGTCTCAGTCTCTCTCTCTCTCTCTCTCTCTCTCTCTCTCTCTCTCTCTCTCTCGATTGTTTTACTATCCTTTCGCTGTGTCAGAATGGTACTGATGCAAGACAAAAGTTCTCCTCACCCCAGAGTTCCACACACACCTTCCACAAAAACCCAATCCTTATCCCCCAACATGACACATGACCAGCTCATTTCAATCCGCGCCTCAACACAAATTAGCTCAGCTCCTAACCCGCTATCCCCAGTCTAAACCGGTACCGACACTCACCTAATGAGCGAGAACATGTAGACTTGGCGTGACACTGGCATCTTTGAAACTTAAGTGTTCACACTGCCATTCTATACATCTGCGACTCGATGTAAATATGAATAAATGATGAAAGATGTAAAAATGTAGGTTTTCTGGAATCATTTATGTAAAGATGTAAATCGTGGCGATTATAATGCTAAAGTGTCCTCAGACATTTTTAAAGACGTAAAAGAAATGGAAGAAAAGTTTCTAAATTGAGCCCTAATTCATGAAATTATATCTAAAAAACCAGCAACATCCACACCACAAACAACAACAAGAGCAACAACGGTAATCGCAACAAAAACATCAACAGCTATAGCAATAACAGCTACTAGAAAAGCAACAGTAACGAGAACAAAAAATTAATAATAACAGAATCCAAAACAATAACATCAACCTCATCAACAAGAATAATATTATCAACAACAAAAACAATAAGAAAAAGAAGAACAAAAAAGAATAATAAGAAAAAAGATAATATTAGTAATAATATCAGTTATGACTGTAATAAAACAAGACTGCAAACCACAACAAAAGCGGAAATATAATATGTTCATTCTCTTACCTATCGGACACTTTGCGCTTAAAGAAAAAAAACATACGTTAGGGAGAGAGAGAGAGAGAGAGAGAGAGAGAGAGAGAGAGAGAGAGAGAGAGAGAGAGAGAGAGAGAGAGAGAGAGAGACAGAGACAGAGAGAGAGAGAGAGAGAGAGAGAGAGAGAGAGAGAGAGAGAGAGACAGAGACAGAGAGAGAGAGAGAGAGGGGGGGAGACAGAGACAGAGAGAGAGAGAGAGAGAGAGAGAGAGAGAGAGAGAGAGAGGGAGACAGAGAGAGAGAGAGAGAGAGAGAGAGGGAAGAGAGACAGAGAGAGAGAGGGACAGAAAGAGAGAGACAGAGAGAGACTGAGAGAGAGAGAGAGATAGAAAGAGACAGAGAGAGAGAGAGAGAGAGAGAGAGAGAGAGAGAGAGAGAGAGAGAGAGAGAGAGAGAGAGAGAGAGAGAGAGAGAGAGAGAGAGAGAGAGAAAGTCAATGAGATTAATGATCAAAACATACGAATATGAACGGTACCGCGACACAGATGGAGAAGGAGACTCTCCTTGTTTGCTGACAAGAGAAAATTCTCCCCAAATATGGCTTCGTGTGTTAACATCATTCGATCTCTGTTATCCTTTCTTTGTTTGATCAAGAGCGACAAAGAAATGTTTGCCAACGTGAATTAATTTCATTAACACAGGAAGATGATTTCCACCAAGGTCTTTTGACCTGTGATAAAGAGATTTATTAGATTCATAAAAGCGCTTTATGTCAGTTAGTAAGAGAAATGGTATACAAAAACCAAGAATGACCTTCGCAGCTCAGAGATTCTAACTTTTGTAGTTATTTCACTTGTGAACACTCAGGGGCAGGACAGGTTAGTGTTTTTTCACTTGTGGACATTCACGGACAGGACAGTTTAGTGTTTTTTCACTTATGGACATTCACGGACAGGACAGTTTAGTGTTTTTTCACTTGTGGACATTCACGGACAGGACAGTTTAGTGTTTTTTCACTTGTGGACATTCACGGACAGGACAGTTTAGTGTTATTTCACTTGTGGACATTCACGGACAGGACAGTTTAGTGTTATTTCACTTGTGGACATTCACGGACAGGACAGTTTAGTGTTATTTCACTTGTGGACATTCACGGACAGGACAGTTTAGTGTTATTTCACTTGTGGACATTCACGGACAGGACA
>JAWDGP010003037.1:0-11963 GCA_033675545.1 Elysia crispata | reverse complement strand
TATTCAAAACATTTTGGATTTAACGCACACGTAAAATTAGCGACCTGTCTTTATAACGATAGCGTTATCTACGATGTATTCAGAAGATTTTTTAACGTCATCGTAAACACCGCCGTATTCAGAACATTTGTCTAACGATAGCGTTAAAATAATGACCGAGATAATTAATTTATCATTTACTTTTGGCGTGTTTTGCAAAAATTGTCACTTTTTACCCGGAAGTTAAGGCTGTTGCCTTGTTTACATTTCACATCGGGCTTGACAACGATGTTTAACACAATCCCTACCAGGGGTTTTTTACCGTGTGCCCAAGCCATATTTTGCGACCCACGTAAATCCTAGACCTGATTTTTTTAATTGAAGTTTATGACCTCCTATATTTCTAGAACCTATAAGTATTATATATCAAAATGCAGGGAACTGAATAAAAATTTGAAATATCAGTGTTAGATAGCAATTAAAATTTTTGTAAGGAGGTAGAGGTATAAAAAGATGATATAACCGAAAAGTAGAAATAAAAAAAAAAAAAATATCCAAGTTACTGGTCTCATTGATCTGGAAATTTTAATCTAATCCAATCCAATCAAACAGCACAACACCTTGTGTATAATCTAATTATGAAGTCATGTGTCAAATTTGAAGAGTGCAATCCCAGAAATAAAAATTTTACAACATTTTTACTAACAACACCTATATAAAAAAATAACGGCAATCCTATAGATCTAACAATTATTTTGGTCAAAACCTGATGAAAATCAACCGCCACTTAGCTCAAACGACGCTAAAAATAGGCCGGAAGGGAAGTAGAATTCGTTTTAGTAAACATTGGATTGGATAGATCAAAAATATGGACTGGATTAGGACTAGAAAGTCCGAGCCGATTGTACCGGCTCGTGGTAGGTAAGTTTGGCGACCGTGAGCCGCTACAATCGGCTCATGGTAGGGATTGTGTTAATGTATAGAAAAAAACTGTTTGGAATATTATGCAGATTAATGGTTCTTGTTCTAGCTGCAACCCAAGGATGAAACTGTTGTTTAAAAATATATATATAGTCTTTGCTTTAACATAGTGTCCCTCATCTGATCTAATAAAGAGCTAGATCTAGATCTAGATCTAGATTTAAATCTTTAGCTTATTTAGACCTACAATCATAACAATGCCTACAGTTAATCTAGACTTTGGAAACTCAATGCAATGCATTGCAAGATGTTGTGGAACAATAATTGGTACCCAATAATTGCTGTTCAGAATCGAGTTCAAGAGTAAAACTTAAGTTAACTAAATTCCCAGCATGTTATCTCTCATTTGATTTATATAAGAGTTATGCCTAGATAGACCTGGATGTTTTCCGGCAATTGCCTGATTTCCGGCAATCTTAAAAATTTTCCTCATTTAATACTTAAAAGAGTCAAGTTTGATGCGAGTCAGCTGCCAGCTTATCGCCGAGTCGGAATTCCGCCTTACTTGCTATAATACGAATTCCGGCAACCAAAGCCGACTTTCCGGCAATGATTGCCTGAACTTTCCGTAACAACGCGAAGTACGAAAATGACGACTGCCTTGCTCGGCGATCCAAGGTCTTGTTTACAAAAAATCGAAAGGGTTGGAAAGAACTTGGAAAGTTGATCATTCTAGATCTAGGTAAACTAATCCGAGTCAAGTTTAGAACAAAAAGACATATAAGAAAAGTCAATTAAGATTTTTAAAGTCAATGTTGATATCAAATGTAGTACCAGAGCCAGTTTTGTTTTCCAAAGTTAGCGTGTTGTTTTAACTTTCGGAAACCTGAGGTTGGGTAATCCTTACGATCTCATTACCTGTGCTGTGAAAAAAGTGTGCAGTCCGCTGTGGCCATGATTTTTTCGCTGTCTATGGCAGTGTTTTGAAACGAAGCTTAGGGCTTTAGAGTCTCAATGAACTCATTGATTTCTAATATGGCAATGCAGGTCTAGATTTAGTTTCTACGGCGCTAAAATGAAATTCTGGATATAGATCTAACTCCAGATTTATGAAGATCGATTAAGAATAGATCTAGGTCTATCAATAAGAACTTCTAGAGACTAGATTTAGTCAAGATCTAGATCTAGATCTATCTAGATTAGAATTCTACTCTATAAATAATATTATAGATCTAGATCTAATAAAAGCATCAAAATAGGATATCTAGATCTATAAGCTCTAGATTTATGAAAATACAATGTTAAGAATATCTTAGAATCTTTAGATCTAGCTCGAGCGTAGGTTATACACAATACTGATTTCAAGTTCAATGAAAATGTACCAGGAATAGGTATGACAGGTTAAGTTATTGAGTGGTGATCCAAATCTTAATGTTAATTGTTGTTAATATAAACTGATAGAATTGAAGAAAAAAGTGTCAGGGACAGGGTTTTTAAATTAGTTTCGATGAAAATCCTTCAGCTTCAGGGGGACAACGTCCCCCTGACGCACTACCAGGGCTCCGCCCTGGACCTGTGTGTTTCAAAGTTTTCAGGCAATTTTATTTAGTCTTGCATCCAGGTCTAACTAGATCTAGATCTAGATCTAGATCCAGGCCTTAAAGCAAACCTGTGTCTGTACCTAGATCTAGATCTAAATTACAATTTATTAAGGTAAAGTAAGAGGCCTTTAGATGCATAATTACTCTTTGACTGAGTCTAAATAACCTAAAGGACCACATAGACTACGTTATTTGTTCAATTTCATATGAGTAAAATGTTTCTAATCATTATAGCCCATGCCAAGTTTTTTTTCAAGATTTAGATGGGAAAGGCCCTTCATTAATGTCCATTGGTAGTAATGCTACTGCAAATGGTTATAATATTACTTATAAAAGTGAAAAAAAAAAGAAGAATTGGGCTTGTAGCAATACTTTCTCTTAATTCAGCTAACATTAGGATGAATTTAAAAAATTAACATCTCTTGGATTGACTACCTTTTTATGTATATTATAGCTCTTTTCCTTGTTACTCTCATTTTCCAATTTATTTAGAAAAGTCTTTACAGATTATGATTATAAATGAAAAGCATAGGTGAAAACATTCTACTACTTCTAAAGTACCCTCTCTCATGGGAATAACATACTCATTATTTTTTTTTAAATTTGTACATTTACTTTTTTTGATAATTATTCACAAAAATTAATGATGTAAAATGTGTGTTCTACGCCTGGTTTGTATTGAAAAAAAAAACTCAATTGAGATGAAATTAAATAATGCTGAAATAATACAGTATCTTAGGCACTACATAAAAGTACTTGCAATTGACCTCCTTTAATTTAATCCAAGTCTTTTAACAGCAACTACGTATAAATGCATTTTTAAAGTCTGTGCCCCCACCCCTTTTTGTTATCCATATACCAATACTTTGAAAAATTAATTTTAAAACTTGATCAATTTTTCAAAACGTGCAACATTGTTCACAGATTTTCAATCTTTGTGGATTAAAAATATATAAATCTTTTTGTTCTTTTTGTAGAGGAGTATAATATTTGAAATGTTTAGTGGCCAGCTTGTTAAGTTGAAGGAACAATAAACACAATCTTTTTAAAACTGGATAGATAGAAGTTATTTATAAGCAAGTCTTTGAACAGAAACTTTTAGCACTTTTAGCACTAAACGACTTCTCTTTCTCTTACATGTATTGTTAATTTATTTGTTTTTTATAATCTAAATATAAAAAAAAAGCAGCAACATATAATTTGAGATCAGCATGTGCAATTTCAGCAATATTCAGTTTCTATCACAGTTTTGATTTGCTTAATTCAATGTCTTTTTAAAATATCACTGCTCACTTCAGTAAATTTTTTTTTAGGATAATTAATCATTTAAATAATTCAAGACAATACATTTTACACTTCTGCAAAATGATATTTGCTTATATACATATAGTCTACATATAGTGGGTAAATCTTGTAAATTAATTTTCAATTTGGAATATTGGAATGAAAAAGTTCATTTTTACTGCAAGGAATTTATTGATAAATTTTTTGAAATGCCTGTTTTAAGTCTCTGTAAATTGTTAAAGGAAAACAATAAGATCTCCACTCTTTATTTATTGAAAACTGCTGATTGAAAAAGTTGAATAACATAACAAATTGATGCATTCCATAAGAAAAGTAATACTCAAATATTTCTTGGTAAATAAAAAATTACGGTTACCTAAATTTTACCAAGAAAAAAGAAACTGCACTCTATGAACCATTTATAAAGTCCAATATTGAAATTGCTTTGTTCTGCAAGACTTGATTTTCTAAAATCACTTGGTATTTTTTTTTCCTGAATAAGCAGTAATCTTAAATTTTTAAGTGAAAAAAAATGAAATAATTTTTTTTTTAAATAATGACTTCCATTGGTCTTGATTAAAGAAAATGTCCTAATTCTACAAGAAAGCCTAAGGCAAAATCTCATGAATTCAATAATGACTGAAACTTTTAGCCATTACTAAATGACTTCTCTACCTCTTACATGTTTTGTTAGTTTTTATATATTTGTTATAATCTGAATGAAAAAATGAGCAGCATATGATTTGAGATCAGCATGTTCACTTTCAGCAATATTCACTTTCTATCACAGATGTGATTTGCTTAATTCAATGTCTTTTTAAAATATCACTGCTCACTTCAGCAAATTTGATTATGTAGTTGGTCTTTTTAACGTCTTTTCTAAACAGAAAGACTTTTCTAAATGGTGCACTCCAATTGACTGGCTTATTGTAAGTCTTCAGTTATTCTTATTCTTATTTTTATTTCTTTTTCTTTTTTTTACTTTTTTTTTTTTTTTTTTTTGAGGACAATTAATCATTAAAAGAATTCAAGAAAACGAATTTTTACACTTCTGCAAAATTATATTTGCTTATATTATATATAGAGTCTCCATGTAGTGGGTAAATCTTGTAAAATACTTTTCAATTGGAATGAAAAAGTTCATTTTTACTGCATGAAATTTATTGATCAGTTTGTTGAGCTGCCTGTTTTCTGTCTCTGTAACTTGTTGAAGGTACTGGAGGAAAACAATTAGATCTCCACTCTTTATTTATTGAAAACTACTGATTGAAAAAGTTAAATAACATAACAAAGTGATGCATTTCAAAAGAAAAGTAATACTTTTTGTATTTCTTGGTAAATAAAACGTTATGGTTACCTAAATTTCACCAAGAAAAAAGAGATGGACTCTATGTACCATTTATAAAGTCCAATATTGAAATCGCTTTGTTTCGAGAGATTTCATTTTCAAAAATCATTTGGGTTTTTTTTTTCTGAATAAGCAATAATCTTAAATACCCTGGTGAATAAAGAATGAAATATTTTTTTAAAACAATGGCTTCCATTGATTAAAAAAAATGTCCTAATTCTAAAAGAAAGCCTAAGGCAAAATCTCATGAGTTCAATAATGATTGATGATTAAGTTCATTTAAAAAAATAAGTTTTCCAAAGTATAAGAGAGCAATATATACATGTATATATGATTACATCTGACTATAATTATTTTTTGAATCTGTTATTTTTTTTTAAATTCAATTTTTTGTGCTCACTTTTTGTTATAATGCATGAATTTAGAAGTTATGGGTTTTTGGGGATAATATTTTTATTTTCTATGAAGCTGGACTTATCAAGGCTGATATGTAAAAACAATTTTTTTAAGTAAGAGCAAATCTTCTTCTTCTTCTTCTTGTTCTCGGATGCTTTGGGTATCAAACTGCAATCCCGGCCTTGGCAATGAAGGCTGCCGTTCTCTCCAACTCATGAGGGGGTCCATAAAGTTTGGTGGTCATGTCCACAGCCTCATTCCATATGGACTGTCGGAGGGCGTCATATGTTTGGCAGTTCTGTAGCACATGTTCAGCCGTTTCTGCCGCCTCTCCACAAGAGCAGAGATTTGTCTCTCCAACTTTGAAAACTCTGTTCATGTGGTGCCTCAGTCGGTTATGTCCAGTCCTGAGTCTAAAAATAGTGGTTTGACCGCGTCTGTCTAGTTGGTGCACTCCATCTTGTCTGTTAAATTCCGGGTGGCTCTCTTTCCACTTGTTTTTCATACTATTTTTTATTATGGTCTTAACTTCACTGTACATGAGGTCTCTTTCTATCTGCTCCAGTTGTGATCCTTCTTTCGCCAGGCTGTCTGCTCTTTCATTGCCTTCTATTCCACAGTGAGCTGGGATCCATTGTAGGACCAGGGACTGGGTATTTTGTACCGCATTCTTGAAGCCCTTAGCCAGTTGTTGTCTTTCTGCTCCTCTTAAAACTTCCAGCTTTTCTAGGACGGACCTAGAGTCGCTCAGTATGACTGCTTTAGCTTGGGGTAGGGATGGTGTGATCCTCCCTAGAATGGTGAGTGCTTCCATGATAGCTTCCAGCTCGGCTCTATAGTTGGAGCAATGTATCCCAGTCGGTATGGAGCTTTCAGTTGTTTTTCCATCTGGCATTTCTATGTATACTCCGCTACCCCCGTTTGTTACTGCATTCTCTGCTGATCCGTCTGTATAAACCCTTATCCATTCTTCTTTTGGGAAGTTTTCGTTTAGGTAGGTGGATGTTAAATCTTTCAGTTCCAAATCTGAGTGCTTATGTTTACTTTCAATAGTTCTTATGTGGCTCCGTATTTCAATTTGGGGTTGTTTTTCCCATGGCGGTGTGGAGGCATGTGTTTCCAGCGGTGTGAGGTTTTTTATTTCTTGAATAATTTCATTTTCTGTTTCAATAAGTTTTGATTCTTTGGCAAAGCTGCTTCTTTTCAGTCTTCCTTTGTTAAGATTGTTGATACGCTTGTGCATTTTGCTGGTTGGCTGTGCTTTGTATTTAGTCCGCTCAGTCAAAAGTTTCCTGTCTCTTCGATCGAGCATGGATTCTATTTGGCTTTGACTCTCCATTATACGTAATGGTGTGGACTTCATACCCCCTGTGATGATTCTAAGATTTTGGTTTTGCACGGAGATTACCTTTTGCACGTTGCTCTTGGCTGCCATACCCCATGATGTTACACCATACTCCAAGACTGGTCGGACATAGCCTGTGTAGGTCTTTTTTAGAATATTTGTGTCAGCTCCCCATTCTAATCCAGCTAATTTTCTTAGGATACATGTTCTGGTTAATCCTTTTTGGTGGCAAGTGTCAATGTGGGTTTTCCATGTGAGTCTTGGGTCGAAGGTTATGCCAAGGTATTTAGGGTTGTTCTCTTCTATTAGTTTCTGACCATCTAGTGTAAGGGTCACAGTAGGTTTTTTTGTTGACAATGTAAAAATGGTGAAGGTTGTTTTTTTTGCATTGGCTTTCATGATCCAATCTTGTGTCCACATGTTTAGATTCTCTAGTGCATTTTGTAGTCTCACTTTCGCAGTTCCAATATTCTCTTCAGTTGTCCATATAGCCAGATCATCAGCATAGAGTGCTGCATTGACTCCCTTTGGTATAACTGACTGGATGTCATTGATGTATATTGAGAAGAGGGTTGGGGATAAACACTGCCTTGAGGGACTCCTTCTTTGAGGGTGTGGCAACGGCTTAAGTGCTCTTGAATTTTTACTCTCGCTTTTCTCTTTCTAAGGTATTCTGTTATCCACTGATGCATTTTCCCTGTAATTCCATACTTTTGTAGTTTGTATGATAATCCCTTTTTCCAAACCCTATCGAATGCCTTCTCCATATCGATCCATACTGCAACTGTGTTTTTCTTCTCCTGAAAGCCATCTTCAATACTCTGAGAGATTAGAGTGATTTGATCTTCTGTGCATCTTCCTTTTCTGAAACCTGCCTGTTCTTCTATCAGGATATTGTTGTTTTCCAAATACCAGGTTAGTCTTGTGTTGACCATCCGTTCCATGGTTTTGCAGAGACAACTTAAAAGACTGATTGGTCTGTAACTTTCTGCTTTATCCTTGCTTTTCCCTTGTTTGTGAATGGGAGTCATGGTGGCTTCTTTCCAGGCTTGTGGGATTCTTCCTGACCTCCAGCTTGTGTTAAATAGTTGGAGGAGCTTTCTTTTTTCATTCCATTCCCCAAGTTCACCAACATCTCATTTGTGACCTGGTCTGGGCCAGGTGACTTCTTCATTTTGAGTTCTCTTAAGGCTTGTTCTAGTTCTTCATTTGTGAATTTTCTGTCCATTTCAGTATCTTTTAGGCCATGGGATGCCTCTTTTAGTTCTAGTATGTCAAGATTTACTTGTCTTCGTCTGTCTTTATTTATTTCTATATCGCTTACTCCTGCATATTGTTTGATAAATACATTTGCCGCTTCTTTGCCCGTCACTGTTGTGCCTTCTTTTCCAGAACTATTGGCCCTGATTTGGATTTCTCCCCATTTAGGGTTGCCACTAGATTCCATAGTTTGCTTCCATCTTTTTCGAGGTTAAGGCTGGCTGTCTTTTCTTGCCATCCTTTTCTCTGAGTTGATATAGTTTCTCTTCTGAGTCTAGCTGTTGTTTCTTTAAGCTTTATATTGTTGTTTATATTTGGGTTTTCTTCAGCATCCTTTCTTACTTTGTTGACTTCATCTTCTAGTTTTTCGAGTTCATCTGTCCAGAATGGCCGATAGTTTTTCCGTGCTCCTCTTGGTATGGTTTTTTTGGCGGCCGTTAGTATTGCTTCTGTAATGTATCTGGCTGTTCTATCTACTTTGTGACTGCGTGCATTTATAGCTTGGGACATCTCGTTAGTGGCTAGTTTGAAGAGGTCCCAATTTGCCTTTTTGTAATTCCATCTTGTAAAACTGGGTGTTTCTCTTCTTTGGGTCAGTTTGTCTATGGTCAGGGTGATTGGCCTGTGGTCACTGCCTCCTAGCTGGTCCTCTACCTTTCTGCTGGTTTTTAAAGCTATTTCTTCTGTGGCAAAGGCCAGGTCTGGGGTTGATGTTGTCAGCCAGCTTCTCGAATAGTAAGTTGGAGGGTCTTCAGCGTCATTGAGAAGCAGGAGATTTGAGTTTGTCTGCCAGTCTTCAACTTCCTCTCCTCTGGCGTCTTGTACAGTATAATCCCAGCTAGGTGAGTGGCTGTTGAAATCTCCTACCACCATGCAGTGCTCGCTGATGCTCATGGCATGTAGGATGTGCTCTTTTGTCGGGGGGCAATAGCAGTTGTATATGAGCATTTCTTTGTTGTGGAGATGGATTTTGACTCCGACCATTTCTGCTCTGTCTCCTGTCTCAACCCTGACTTCTGAGGCTGGGATATCGTTTTTTACTAGAGTGATTACCCCTCCTTTTGGGCCATTTTTCCTGTCCTGTTTAAATGTTTGAAAGCCTCTAATAATGAAGCGGTTTCCATGTTTTTGGTGCGGCTGCAGATGTGATTCTTGTAGGCAAGCTATGTCGATATCAGCATTCTTTAGCTTGTTTATTAGTTGCAGCTTCTTATTTCTAATGCTTTCACAGTTCCACTGGAGTATTTTGAGTTTGTGTTTGGTTTCACCAGTAGCTTTGGGTGGGCTCCTTCGAGGCAGAGAGCCCGGCACTTCCTATGCCTGGCTTTCCACAGATGAAGCACCATGACTTGAGTCGTAGTTTCTAAGCATCATATCGAGTTGGTACGTGGGCTACCGTTTGTATCCTCGGCAGTTACGCCTTGATGTACTATGTGCACCTTTCGGTCGAAGCTCTCCGATTTCGGCGTACTTTGGGGTCAAGGTTTGTTCCTCTAGCCTTTGGCCTTTCCAGGTCAACCTGCAAGGCAGCAGGGTACTTTGAATCCTATATCTGGGGGGTCCGTCTTCTTAGCCATTGAATCAAGTATGTGATTTCATCCGCCTAATCCGCCGTTTCTATAGGTCTGGGGAGGGCTGTTTGCCTTTGCTATCAGGAATAAAATCTAGATCTAAAAAAAAAAAAAAAGCGCTCAAGCTGTACTGTCGCAGGTCTGCAGACTTGGGCGCTACGGCTATATCCTGTTGTTTCGTGGCTGTCAGTCACCTCTCTTTTCCCACTTTGCCATTGCCCCGTTAGCGCTACCCAGCCAGCACCGCGTGGAGGTGGGGTTGGGCTTTACTGGCCGTAAGAGCAAATAATAATAATAATAATAATAATAATAACAATAATAATAATTATAATGATGTTAATGAGGTTTAAAAAAGAAACAAACAAAGAAAATCAAAAGAATATAATCTCAAGAACTGTGGAACTCATGCATTTTGAAAACTGGTTTGTGGAATCACCACAAAATAAACCATGTACTTCTCTTTTCATAATTTCAATCATGGATGAGCCTACTTCCATTTGAATTAGGAAAATGCCAGCGTTGAATTTTCAGACAATTTTTAATACATAGATCAGTCTCACAATATGCTAATAACTACTGGAAAATGAGAATTTGTAAAGAAAACCTTACTATCTAAGTAGCTTGCCCCTGCCAGAAGCTCTCTTACTTTCTTTTCTCTTTACTTTGGTGGTATGTAGATACATTTAGAGAGAAAAACGAGAGAAACAAAGAGAGAGAGTTGTTGAAAAGCTAGGAATTTCATTAAATTAATACAGTAGTCATAGCTGCACGAGTCTGCAACTGTACAAAATCGGCAAAGGCATTCAACTTCATTTCAAGTAGTTTGAGTTTGATTGCAATTGCTCAGCCTTGATAATTGAATAAAGCTAACATCTCTCTCTCTCTCTCTCTCTCTCTCTGTATAAGTTTATACCATCTTCTAACGAAATTCTATTTCGTGGCTTACTGGTTTATGTGACGAAGATTAAACTTTAACTATCGTACATGTAGGTTTAGCCTATTCATCATTCACCACTTTCAAATTCATAGATTCTGTAGTGTTTGGAGGTCATGTTCGCAAAACATTTAACTTGCAATCTTTTTTTTTTTGTTACTGCACTTGAAAGATCCAATTTTCAATCTAGGTCTAAGTCTAGCTAGTCTACATTTCAGATCACTTCTGTAGATCTAAGACTTCAGTAACTGAACTCATAGTATTGTCGATAGATTTTTTTCCTTTCCATCTTTTTTTTTATTTTATTTTACCATTCACTCACATTTATTTTCCGTTAATTGTAGCTGAGTTATAAAAAGGCATCAGTTTTTATTCAACTCTTTTCTGATCTAGATCTAGATTTATTACAAAGTATATTTAAAGAATACAAAAAAGTGTATTAAGTCTGTCTTGCAAACGCTCCCAAAGCCACCATATTGGGAGAGAAAAACAATTCTTTGGTTACCAAAACGATTGGAAAGTGTTCGTCACCTAAGTCCATTAAAGCGATCGTAAAAATTTTAGGGTAGGCCTGAACCTATCGTTATCGCTAACGATAACCTAACGACCGGTCGTTAGCGAAAATGTGCCCTCTGAATACGTCGTTAAATTAACGCATGCGTTAGCCAGTTAACGACAACCTAACGATAGCGTTAAATTCTTCTGAATACGGGCACAGATCTGGATCTAGAATCTATACCTAGAATCCAGTTCTAACTTCTAGGCCTACGTCACAGTATGTGTGAATCAGTTTATTAGCTTATATCTTTTATGATCCCAAATAACTTGACGGTGCATTTCAAGCAAATATTGCACTGATGATCTTCCCTATGAGATTGCTATGGATACTTTAGTCTAAATTTTTCACATGCAGTGTACTGCAATTTATATGAGTTTTGAATCCAGTTGAGCATTCAAGAAAAAAATTTGAAGATTTAAATGCAATGATATTATCTTTTAATCAATAGATAACTCGGCTGTGACAGAAACACAATCTAATGGAGAATCACAAGATTGTATGGCTGTGCCACTCACAGCAGAGCAAATTGAAGAAGCTGCCCGGATCACAGAGGCAAAACGGCAAAAAGAAATTGAGTTGGGCAAATACTGGAAGACTGTGGAGGACAATCCCATGGACTTTACTGGTTGGACATATCTATTGCAATATGTGGAACAAGAGGTGTGTTTCATATTTATAGACAGCCATATGCACCACTTTTGTTTTGCACAGCTTTGCTATTTGAAGCTAGTTTTTTGAATTTTGACTGGTTTTAAGTCTCAAAAC
>JAWDGP010003036.1:0-23775 GCA_033675545.1 Elysia crispata | reverse complement strand
AGAAGTTTAATTCTTTCTATTTTCAATTTTCAAAGAATAGCGTTACTGTATTTAATAATTTTGATGTTCTCCAGTTATCTCTTTTTGTTGAGTCTTATCAGAATGTTTACTTTATATAATTGATAAGATTGATGCAGTAAAAACTTAACTATTTGATTCCTAAGTCTAATATTAAAACGCAAATTTAAACCAAGCACATTTCTTTATCTTGGTACAACTATTATGAAATTGGCTTTCTGCAATGATCAAAAAGTTACCCTTTGGTAAGTTACGATTTGGGGCTTGGATATGTCACCCAAGGACGTATATTCTCCAAATACTGTGCAGGTCAAAAGGTCAGAGTTGAACTCTGCAGCGCGACACTCGTGAACCATACCGCAGATCACAGCACACTCCAGATAAGAGAGGACTTGGCTCACGGAGAGAACTGTTCTCACTGAGGTCTGCAGCTCGCCTCGCAAAGTGGTGCCGCTACTCTCGGTGGGGTAATTCTAAGACTTGTCTAAACGAAAAACGAAAAAAGGACACAATATTATACCATGATACCAATTTGTACCATATATGACAATTATGCTAATTTCTTTCAAATGCTGTATGTTTCGTTTGGCAATGAGCTAGTGCATTTTGAAAAAAAGATCCATTGGAATTTCCCAAGTCCATAAAATATACACTACCTTTAAGCAAGGAGGCAACAGCAAACTTCATTTTAATTTTATAATAAGATTATGAAATGTCCAATTCCAAATTTTAGTAAAGATTACACTTTTGTTCTGTGTCTAGCTTCGTCTAAAAAATATCCCGAAAATTCTTAAGCTAGATAAGTCTCTGATCATCAATTATAAATTGGAAGAACCAACATGTTTTCTGATAATTTACGTGTCTTAACGCCGAGTAAGTCAAATGTACGCCTATCATATTTTTACAAAACATCTGTCCCCTCAATGCAGTACATTTTCAAGTCTTGGCCAATCAATGTTGTTTTTCTGCTATTTCAAACTTTTTAAAACATTGCAATAGCTTCTTACCAGAGGGATAAAAAGAAGAAAAAGAAAAAGAAGAAGAAGAAGAAGAAGAAGAAGAAGAAGAAGAACAACAACAACAACAACAACAACAACAACAACAACAACAACAACAACAACAACAACAACAATAACAACAACTAAATGAATAAGAACAAGAAAAACAAGATCAAGAAGAAGTTTCAATGAGAAAGCAGAGGATGAAGAGAAAATATGATAAAACGTTTATCTTGTTATTACATTTTTTTTTACTTTTTCCATGAATAATAAATGTAATTCTGAAGATGATCTTATCTGAAACAGTTGAAGGTTATAAATGTATGTCCCGCAAGTTGTGGCGCTCTTAAGCTGCAAATGTTATTCATAACATACCTGTGACTTCTTACATTTTTTAACCCTTTAAGTGTCAGTAAAAACGTGTTAGAAATATATAATAATTATACTATAAATATTACAAATAAAACAGAAGGTTTTTTTTCCGTTTTACCGAAAATCAGCGATACTATTACTCACGGTTTCCACACAATCCGACATTTTCAGAAGCACCACCACCCATCGTAATCTGTTTGAACATATTAGTACGGGCATACGGGTTGCCGGGGTCGCTTGTAGAACCTACAGCAGAGAACGGCGTGTCCGATCTGGGCCGTGTGTTGTCATCCCACATCGTGGTCCCTGACTCTGGCTGATAGTGGGCTCCGATGAAAATGTGCCCCTTCAATGCACTTCTGTTACAAAATAAATGTGTTAGATGAAATTGTTTCAAACCAAAAACTCATACGACTGGCTTTTATCTTTCCGACATTCTTTTTTTTCCAATCTAGATGGGACTTCATAAAAAAAGAATTGATTTGATTTATCTACATAAATACATAGATACATACATACATACATACATACATACATACATACATACATACATACATACATACATACATACATACATACATACATACATACATACATACATACATACATACATACATACATACATACGCACAGATCTTAATACATCAAAATGATAAGGGAGATGTAACAATGGTGTTATCGAATCTTTACAACCTTTCTTTAGTGTGTAATATTTTCTGCCTGATTAATAGGACGAGGTTCTATAAGACAAATATAGGATTTACATTATATATATATATATATATATAATTTGTAATTATATGATCAATTTCCATAATGCTGATAGAGAAAAGATGTGAAAAATAATTCTTCAACGAACTTATACAAAAGAGATGGATGTATTTTAATGAATTTTTACTAATAAAAAATAAGGGGGAAAATGTGCAATCAAACTCTTAAACGAATATTTGCAAATGATTCACTTTCCAATGGAAAATAGACTGAAATGAAAACAAAAGGCATAGGGGAGAATTCAGTGAAAGGGCGAGAAAATAAAGGATTTAACTGTTAGTTCTAAACAATCTAAGACTAAAGAAAAAAACAAGATACATATTTGAAATATATTTAGGACACTCTCGCTGATTGAAGGAAGATAAACTATAGGTTTTTTTTTCGGAATCATTGACTAAGCGTTATTTGGGGGAAAGTTATATCATGATCTTTCGTCCTACTGACATAATATTTTGTACAATATATAATCATGAAAATGATACCTGTGGTTTTATACCGTGAATGGTAGATTGGAAAGGCATTTAGAGAAATACCTAGTACGAATTAAGGAAAATTGTAATATCTTGTACAGAAATCAATAAAGGCCTTCTTAAAAAAAAACAGCAAAGAATTATCCAATTACGCCTTTAAATATCAATGCTCTTAACTTAAAAAAAACCGTAATATAAGATGGGAAAATTGTAATACCTTATAGAAATCCTTCTCCCTATCCCCTCTCCCCCTACTCGAAAAAAAATGGTATATATATAATGTCTCTATAAACAAGAATGCCCTTAACTAAGAATTTAAATTTTCCTATAAGTCCGTTGGACATTTAAATCTTACCAATGTCTAAATTCTTACCTGGTGAGTTTTAAAGCGTATTTGTAGGCCTCAGGAGAACTTATGACTGCAAGACCATCATATCCTATGTCCCTGCAAAGTGTCTCTTGTTGGGTACAGTTGAGTAACATATCAGTCACATGAAAGTCAAACATTGCTCCGTCAGTAACCTTTACAAACATGCTCGCCGAAAGGAAAAAGATCATAAAACATACATTGACCTTCATGTCTTTGTTTAAGAATATGTTCCTCAACGGTTTGAGTTTACACTGAGCTTCAAATGCTTTCGTTAAATCTTTTTTTGTCAACTGTCTCAGATTGCTTCGATGGTTGGTTTCAACTTTCGTTGGATCATAACACATCACTTTATCGCAGTAAAACTAACGGCTGGGCAACACTTGTTTTGGTTGGATATAGACCCTCACTCGGATCCTAAACAATGCTATAAATATAAGAGTGCATTGATATGCCTTTTTGAACTTCTTCAATATTCATGGGCCGCTACGGGCAGTAAAGATAATACCAGCGTATTGTCTCTCTGCATGTAGGAGGAAGTGGCAAGAAATCGATCCCAACATTGGGCAATTCTCAATGCAACATGTTAAAAAAATGTTTCAAGTGTTTAAATTATCAGTTTTTCTAGCAGTTGGAAATGTAACAATTGCCAAGCGCATCCTCTTTTATCGCTAAGATAAAAGGACGAACAGATCAATATCATTCGAAGCATAGATCGACCTTTCGAATTGTTTGTAATTGTTGTGAAATAATTATATCGATTGATTTCTTTATAGTTTTTGCAGACGACCATGATAACGTTAGAGGTAGAGAGCAAAACTGTTACAAATTAAAGTCTTTATTCTACATAGATTAGTACATGAAGTCGGATATACAGAATTCAAATCCTAAGAATTATTTCTAAGCGCGTTTATAAGCATAAAGATTCAGTCTTATTTAGAGTTTTCAATAAATCAATTTCGGGTTTTAGAGTAAAGTTAGGCTTAGATTTTAATTAAATACATCTAACTTGTAATGAACTGGCTTATACACTAACGCAATTAAAGATTACCATAGCGATTGCCAAATAATCCCCTGACAGTTCTTCTACTATGGTAAAACATGTTCCTAATGTAAATGAGGAAACATGGTCTGTAAGTAAAGAATCATTATGAGGCTTTACATAAAACTGTTAGGCAATGGTCAGTAAAACAAAATGTTTTTTTAATATTGTTTAAAATCTTCTTAGAATATCTCTGAGAAAAATTAACTGATTTATAGTAGTGGTAGTAGTAGTAGTAGTAGTAGTAGTAGTAGTAGTAGTAGTAGTAGTAGTAGTAGTAGTAGTAGTAGTAGTAGTAGTAGTAGTAGTAGTAGTAGTAGTAGTAGTAGTAGTAGTAATAGTAGCAGTAGTAGTAATAGTAGTAATAGTAGTAGTAGTAGTAGTAGTAGTAGTAGTAGTAGTAGTAGTAGTAGTAGTAGTAGTAGTAGTAGTAGTAGTAGTAGTAGTAGTAGTAGTAGTAGTTGATGGCAATCTGTATCACAAATAATGTAAAAAATTTCAAGGTATCAAACTTAGAACCTAATATAAATCATATTAAAACATTAAACCTGGAAAGAGTTTGAAATGTTTCTTATACAAGTCTATTTCTTGCTGTTAATCCTTTAGCTTCAATATTTTAAGCCCAGAAAAAGCCAGAATTTCATAGGAATCAGACGGGGTTTTTTTTTCAGTCCTAAACTGCCTGCGTAGTACTAAGGTCAAACATTGCTCTAACAGTTTGCTTTAGAACCACAGCATTTGAAAGAGCGTTGATCAGAAAGCTACACATTCATTTATTTGATGCCTTTTTTTTTTCAGATTAACTTTGTACCTTCGACTCTTTGGCTCGACATTTAGGATAAATCCAAAATTTATTTTAAATTCAGAAAAAACGGAATTTCCATTGAAGCTTAAAAATTTCGAAATAAATGTTTTCAAATCTTTCAAGTTACAATACATCCGGTCAAGAGTATCAACAGCAAAAATCTGACAACCAGAGCAGTGGAAGTCATGCAGAAATAGGATAATTATGATCTACAACATAGATCTAAGTCTAGATCTAGATTTCGATTGTATAAAGCTAAAGCTTGATTTGAATCGTCTGTCCCGTTTATTTATATATATTTTTTTTTCCTTAATGATTTCCGTTCAGAACCAAATATTTAGTAGCCCTGAGATGAGAATACTAGTGTCAAACAGAAAAAAAAGAGATTTTTATAATTAAAATCTAGATTTAAGAAGAAATAATTTTCCGTTATTGTGATTTTTGGACTTTATGGTTCATGAGGAAAAAAATACAAATATCTGTGGATATAATATCGATTCTGTTAAAAGTGTTATTTTATTGCTTTAGACTAACTATTATGTTACTTTCTTTAAAAGCAGTATAAATTTGCAAGGCTATTTTTTTAGATCTTGTTCGATACCTAGTACACGTCATATCTACTCTTGTTTAAAAATAAAGAGGACTCAAGCGTTGAATATTACAAATACGATAAAGGAGAAATGAGTGTAGCTAAATCTCGGCTATCTTCTCTTTTCACTAACGTAGGGCAAATATCGCCATAACTATTCAGATCTGCCAAAAGCGATATTTCGGCTTCTAAATTTGAACACCTGGACCATTTTCATACCTTTTAAGGTCGCAGTATGTCAAAACAAAACAAAAAAGTTACTACGTTTTACCCTTAGAAACAATGGTAGAATTTTTTTCTTAATTTTTTAAAAGTTTTTCTTCTATTTTCAACGCTTTTGGTAATTTCTATTTTGTCAACCTTCTTCTTCTGTTTTAAATATTTTTTTAATTGTTAATATCTACTCGCACTATTTTTATTTACTTTTAGGAGGAAAGTCGATGTTAAAGTACATGCTGGTGTGAATGATAGAAGAGAAAAGAACATTGTAGGGGAAATGAAGTATTTTAAGTCAGCAATTGTCTTTATATTGGCTACCAGTTTTTTCTTCATCAATTCTTTGCCTTTGCAAACAAAATCCACGAACGGTAACAACACAGCTTCTGCCACTGTCGGTAACCTCACTGTAGGGGTAGGTGGCAGTGTAGTACCAGATTTACTGGCTGGTGTAACTAGCAGATCAGCTACAGCTAAACTGTATGGAGTACTTAACGGACTGGTTACATCCACACTTTATGGCGTTGCTGGTGGAACGACCAAAACAAAACTGGGTGGAGATACTGGTAGAGCTGAAGTGGATGGAGTAACTAGTAGAGCAACCACAACTGAAGTGAGTGGATTAACTAGTAGAGCAACCACAACTGAAGTGAGTGGATTAACTAGTAGAGCAACCACAACTGAAGTGAATGGATTGACTAGTAGAGCAACCACAACTGAAGTGGGTGGAGTAACTAGTAGAGCAACCTCAACTGAAGTGGGTGGAGTAAGTAGTACTAATAGAGAAACCACAACTGAAGTGGGTGGAGTAACTAGTAGAGCTACCACAACTGAAGTGGGTAGAGTAACTAGTAGAGCAACCACAACTGAAGTGGATAGAGTAACTATTAGAGCAACCACAGCTGAAGTGGCTGGAGTAACTAGTACTAATAGAGAAACCACAACTGAAGTGGGTGGAGTAACTAGTAGAGCAACCATAGCTAAAGTTGGTGGAGTAGCTAGTAGAGCAACCACAACTGAAGTGGGTAAAGTAACTAGTAGAGCAACCACAGCTGAAGTGGGTAGAGTAACTAGTAGAGCAACCACAGCTGAAGTGGTTGGAGTAACTAGCTCAGCAACCACAAATGAAGTGGGTAGAGTTACTAGTAGAGCAACCACAGGTAAAGTGGGTGGAGTGGCTAGTAGAGCAAACACAGAGGAAGTGGGTGGAGTAATTAGTAGAGCAACCACTGCTGAAGTGGATGGAGAAACTAGTAGAGGAACCAAAACTGGAGTGGGAGGAGAAACAAGTAGAGCTGCCATAGCTGAAGTGGGTGGAGTAACTAGTGGAGCGACCACAACTGAAGTGGTTGAAGCAACTGGTGGAGCGACCACAGCTGAAGTGGCTCCAGTAACTGGTGAAGCAGCCACAGATAAAGTGGATGATCATAATGATGGAGCAACCATAGCCGGAATGGGTGGATCAACTGGTGAAACAGTTAAATCTAAGCTCGCTGAAGTTACTGGTGTAGGAACTATAACTGATTCGGATGGAATAACTAAAGGACCGGTTATAGCTGCCCTGCTTGGTGTACCTGGTGGGATAAACGGAACGGGATTTTTCGGTAACAGGTAAGCTGGCAGTGAGTCGTAGCAGACTGGCGAGTTATAGAGCAAAGCTTAATATCGCACTCATTTTCTCTCTCTTTCTTAATCTCTCTCTCTCTCTCTCTCTCTCTCTCTCTCTCTCTCTCTCTCTCTATATATATATATATATATATATATATATATATATATATATTTATTTATGCACATTTATCTATTTCTATTTGACTATACTTCCTTTTGAATCTACATACATGTATAATATTCCTGTCCATCTCTCTCTCTCTCTCTCTCTCACACACACACACACACACACATATACTGTCGCTTTATCTTTCTTTCTCTCTCCTCCCTCTCTCTTTTCTCTCTCCCTGTAACTGAGAGACTCTATCTCTCACCCCGTTTTTTTTCTCTCTGAATATTGTAAATACATCTGAGTTTAGTGTATCTATTAATTTTCAGCTTTTCGTATCTTGACATCCTAGTTCGCTTCCTTTCAGTACGGATACAAACTCCATTGACTTGTCATTAGTTAAAAAAAAAAAATTCATTTTAGATATGCTTTTCTTGTAGCCTCTTTATTCGCATTAATTAAAATACCTAAAAAAAATAATTATCTGTTAAACTTGAAATCAGCGATAACTATGTAACTATGTATGCTATATAACTAGATCTGTGGGGCCCACCATACTGTGCGGCTTCCTGAAGCTTAACCGATCATGAATGTCCACATCCTCTGTCACGACGATAAATCTCAGGAGAAAAAGTTAACAGTGAAAGGAAAAATGGTTTGCCCAATTACTGCATTCGTTTTCCTCCCCCGCCCCTCTTCCAATACTCTTTTTATCTCTCTCTCTCTCTCTCTCTCTCTCTCTCTCTCTCTCTCTCTCTCTCTCTCTCTCTCTCTCTCTCTCTCTTTCTCTCTTTTTCTCGCTCTGTCTGCCTGTCTGTCCGTCTGTGTGTCTCTCTATCTCTCTCTCTCTCTCTCTCTCTCTCTCTCTCTATATATATATATATATATATATATATATATATATATATTTCTCTCTCTCTTTCTCTCGCTCTGTCTCTGTCTCTGTCTCTGTCTCTCTCTGTCTCTGTCTCTGTCTCTCTCTCTCTCTCTCTCTCTGTCTCTGTCTCTCTCTCTCTCTCTCTCTCTCTCTCTCTCTCTCTCTCTCTCTCTCTGTCTCTCTCTCTCTCTCTCTTTCTTCTCTGTCTCTGTCTTCTTGGTAGTTCAAAATATCTGCAAGCGAAACCCAGATTGGAGCGAGTTGTTTGTAACTACGACGCCTCTGCAGAGAACCGAACTGATCCAGCCAACTTCAGCCTCGATCTGCTAGAGGTCAAGTATTGCACAGGTCTCTAACAAGCTCACTGTTTATTTCATTAATTAACCTTTGATGATTTAAGTCGACAACTACATGTTATTCATTTACATATATATTCAAAAAAATTTTTTTTTAATTTTACAGAGAGTTAACATTCTGAGAATATGTTTTATAAACTGCACAAGTTAACCATAACGAATATTTCACAGTGTTGTATATACCGCATCGTGTATTTAACTTAAGAATCCGCATGAAGAATATTAAACTGGTAAAATTTTAGCAGAACGATTGCTTTATCAACAGTCGGTAGCAATAGCCGCAATGCTTGAAATAATTTCCCAATATTCTGTCCGAGTGTGAACAAAAGATGAATGTCTTGAACAATTCAAGAAGTGATGGGGAAGGGAGGTTTAGCCAGCATCTCATAGCTCATCGTTGCCGCTTATCCCGATATGAATCAGTTTGTTGTTTGAGCAACTGATGTGGTCATTGAAAATAATATAATTTGTTCAAAAGATTTTTAACCGGCTTCGAGCTAAGCTCATTGAGTATATTGAAATGAAATTGTTCACTATATTTTTCTTTTGCTCTTCTTTGAATATATCACCCAAGGGTCTTAGAGCCACCATACACACCGTGGTTGCGCAGGGGTCAGATTTCACAAGTCCAGCGCTGAGTCACTGCGTGTGTGGGGGAAACCGCATGAAAAAACCCGGGCATAGAGGGTGTGTGTGATATATAAAAACATAGCGCAGAATGCCTTGCAAATTATATCTTGTGCAACGCCTGACATCCCCTCTGTGTGTATGGTGGGTCTTATGGCTGATAACTCATGAGGCTCATCGCTAAAGGTCTCTGGTGGTTTTTTGATCCCCAGATGTTTACTACGACTTTGCCCGATTGGACTCGTTTCCCGTGGACGAAGACGTGCAGCTTCGCTACTGGCCGTTCAATTCGTTTGAACCTACTCCGCGGTGAGCACTCGTTGGAGAAGCCGAGTCTTTTAGCTTGTTTGTGCCACTGACTGTGTCAGTAGCTCACTGTCCTTCTCCTTCTTCTTCTCTTTTTCTTTGGTTTTTTTTTTCCCTCCCGCCGCTCCCTGTAGGTACGCCACGCTGAACCACCACAAGCTGACCAAGCCTGAGCTCGTCTCGTTTGTCATCGTGGCAGAGGATGGCGCGGGGCGTGAGACCCAGGGAAACACCAGCACGGTGCCGGGCAGGGAGGCGGAGAGGCCAGGCGTTCGGCCCGGTCTGAATTTTAGCGTCCTTGTGGAGAACGAGGACCTGATGTTGACGTTCAGGTGTGCGAGGGTCAGGGCTGGAATATAACTTTACAAATTAGCTATGTAAGTTAAATAATGAGATAAAAAGAGTGAAGAATATATATATATATATATATATATATATATATATATATATATATATATATATATATATATATATATATATATATATATTTATATATATATCTTTTTTCTTTTCAAATTTAGTTCGTTCTCTAGAAATTAAAATATCTGGTTATTTTTTTAGCCTAAAATATGTACCGTGTCTCTGACATCCAACCTAAACTCCATTGCAATAGCAATAGAATTGTTTATCTGCATTGAAATAATGTTTTTTTTTCTTCTAGCAACTGTGTACCTTATCCCCCTGTGGGTTTTCTCCATCTATATACCTGTATTTCCTCCAGCAACTGTGCTGTGTACCTCCTCAGCCTGAGGTGTTTCTCCATCTATATACCTGTATTTCCTCCAGCAACTGTGCTGTGTACCTCCTCAGCCTGAGGTGTTTCTCCATCTATATACCTGTATTTCCTCCAGCAACTGGGCTGTGTACTTGCTCCGCCTGTGGGGTTTCTCCATCTATAAACCTCTATTTCCTCCAGCAACTGGGCTGTGTACTTGCTCCGCCTGTGGGGTTTCTCCATCTATATACCTGTATTTCCTTCAGCAACTGGGCTGTGTACCTCCTCAGCCTGAGGTGTTTCTCCATCTATATACCTGTATTTCCTCCAGCAACTGGGCTGAGTACTTGCTCCGCCTGTGGGGTTTCTCCATCTATATACCTGTATTTCCTCCAGCAACTGGGCTGTGTACTTGCTCCGCCTGTGGGGTTTCTTCATCTGTATACCTGTATTTCCTTCAGCAACTGGGCTGTGTACCTGCTCTGCCTGTGGGGTTTCTCCATCTATATACCTGTATTTCCTCCAGTAACTGGGCTGTGTACTTGCTCAGCCTGAGGAGTTTCTCCATCTATGTACCTGTATTTCCTCCAGCAACTGGGCTGTGTACCTCCTCAGCCTGAGGAGTTTCTCCATCTATGTACCTGTATTTCCTCCAGCAACTGGGCTGTGAACCTCCTCAGCCTGAGGTGTTCCTCCATCTATATACCTGTATTTCCTCCAGCAACTGGGCTGTGTACCTCCTCAGCCTGAGGTGTTTCTCCATCTATATACCTGTACTTCCTCCAGCAACTGGGCTGTGTACTTGCTCCGCCTGTGGGGTTTCTCCATCTATATACCTGTATTTCCTCCAGCAACTGGGCTGTGTACTTGCTCCGCCTGTGGGGTTTCTTCATCTATATACCTGTATTTCCTTCAGCAACTGGGCTGTGTACCTGCTCTGCCTGTGGGGTTTCTCCATCTATATACCTGTATTTCCTCCAGTAACTGGCCTGTGTACTTGCTCAGCCTGAGGAGTTTCTCCATCTATGTACCTGTATTTCCTCCAGCAACTGGGCTGTGTACCTCCTCAGCCTGAGGTGTTTCTCCATCTATATACCTGTATTTCCTCCAGCAACTGGGCTGTGTACCTCCTCAGCCTGAGGTGTTTCTCCATCTATATACCTGTATTTCCTCCAGCAACTGGGCTGTGTACCTCCTCAGCCTGAGGTGTTTCTCCATCTATATACCTGTACTTCCTCCAGCAACTGTAACCATCTATATACCTGTATTTCCTCCATCAACTGGGCTGTGTTCCTGCTCCGCCTGTGGGGTTTCTCCATCTATATACCTGTATTTTCTCCAGCAACTGGGCTGTGTTCCTGCTCCGCCTGTGGGGTTTCTCCATCTATGTACCTGTATTTCCTCCAGTAACTGGCCTGTGTACCTCCTCAGCCTGAGGTGTTTCTCCATCTATATACCTGTACTTCCTCCAGCAACTGGGCTGTGTACCTCCTCAGCCTGAGGTGTTTTTCCATCTATATACCTGTATTTCCTCCATCAACTGGGCTGTGTTCCTGCTCCGCCTGTGGGGTTTCTCCATCTATATACCTGTATTTTCTCCAGCAACTTGGCTGTGTTCCTGCTCCGCCTGTGGGGTTTCTCCATCTATGTACCTGTATTTCCTCCAGTAACTGGCCTGTGTACTTGCTCAGCCTGAGGAGTTTCTCCATCTATGTACCTGTATTTTCTCCAGCAACTTGGCTGTGTTCCTGCTCCGCCTGTGGGGTTTCTACATCTATATACCTGTATTTTCTCCAGCAACTTGGCTGTGTTCCTGCTCCGCCTGTGGGGTTTCTCCATCTATATACCTGTATTTTCTCCAGCAACTTGGCTGTGTTCCTGCTCCGCCTGTGGGGTTTCTACATCTATATACCTGTATTTCCTCCAGCAACTGGGCTGTGTTCCTACTCCGCCTGTGGGGTTTCGATGGTCTAGCGGTTCGCTGGCCTCCGACTGCCGGACCAGAGCGTCTCCAGAAACTGTTGATCTTGCTCAATTCAAGGTTCAATGAGGAGTTCCGGTCATCCAAGAGAGGTATGAGAGGTCAGCTGGAGAGGCTGAAGATAGCCGTGCTCATGGACATGAACAGGGGCGACTGGCTGCGGATCTATGACGTAAGAAAATTTTCTTCATTTTTTTTTTTTTTTTGGTACGTTTGTCCGTCCCGACTTAACTTTACATTGTAGGAGGTTAATTCGATCATACGGAAATCGGGTGCTTGCATCATCTAAGATTTTACGACGTTTATCCTACCTGAAAGGTGTTCTTTTTGTCTTGACTAGTTTCCATGAGACATTTTTTTTTCGCGGTGGACCGTTTCCCAATCTCTTGGTTGTTTTTTCTCTATACCTTTCTCTTTTTTTGTTTAAATTGAATTTCTTATAGACTCAGGTGTTTATTCATCTTTATTGCAAGAAAACGAACAGGACAAGAGAGAGAGAGAGAGAGAGAGAGAGAGAGAGAGAGAGAGAGAGAGAGAGACAGACAGACAGACAGACAGAGAGACAGAGAGAGAGAGACAGAGACAGAGACACAGAGAGAGAGAGAGAGAGAGAGAGAGAGAGGGGGGGGAGAGAGTCCAAGCTAACATAGAACACTCTGTGACTGTCGTTGTATGAACTCAAAAACGCGCTGATATTATGAAGATTACAAGAATGCGATGTTTTTCGTTGCTGGTTTTTATTCCAACAACATTCGATAAAAGTTTTGAGTTATTTTTTTTTTACACTGATCTCATCTGTCAAGGAAAATGAATTCCCAATGTAAAGTAAATGAGAAAACATAGGTACTTGGTAAATTCATGATAAAACAAAACGTTAGAGCCATGTGTTGGAAAGAAAAACGGCCAACCGGTAAAAAGCAAACTCATCTGGTGTCTCTAGGGAAAGGCTTTCGGGATTCCTCTTGTTATCTGCTCATTTGATATCCAACCTTCCGCATCAAGGAGTAACCGAAATCTAATACTAATCGTTTTTTTTTTTAATTTCCATTCTGGATGTCCTAAATCTGCTTTCAAAGGGTAAACTTTCTTGGCCTTCGATATGATTAATGCTAGAGGCGCAATAAACTGTACTGATGGTACTTTTAGTGTTCCTAAATCTTGGTATTTTTGTTATTTAAAAAAAATACTCTCTTTCGGACGTTGAGCTTCAACACAACAATAGCTTTAAAACAAATCATTTAAAATTCTTCAAACAGAGTGTTGGGAAGATAAAGGTTGTATTATCTCCATTTCATCCTGATAACTGCTAAAGGTTTTATTATCTCCATGTCAACCTGATAACTGATAAAGGTCGTATTATTTCCACGCCCTCCTGATAACTGATAAAGGTTGTATTATCTCCATGTCATCCTGATAACTGATAAAGGTTGTATTATCTCCATGTCATCCAGATAACTGATAAAGGTTGTATTATCTCCATGTACTTCTGATAACTGATAAAGGTTGTATTATCTCCAGATGAACAGCATCTCCAGCATTGTGGATCAGGTCACTCTAGAGCCGGTTCCAAGCACATCAGATCAGGACGGCAATGTGACCAGGATTACACAGCCTCTCCACTCCATGACATGTGAGGGTTTAATGTCGAAGTATCTCTCCACTCCATGACATGTGAGGGTTCAATGTCGAAGTATCTCTCTACTCCATGAAAGGCTGGGGTTCAATGTCGAAGTATTTCTCTACTCCATGAAAAGCTGGGGTTTAATGTCGAAGTATTTCTCTACTCCATGAAAAGCTGGGGTTCAATGTCGAAGTATTTCTCTACTCCATGAAAAGCTGGGGTTTAATGTCGAAATATTTCTCTACTCCGTGAAAGGATAGGGTTCAATGTCGAAGTATCTCTCTACTCCATGACATATGAGGGTTCAATGTCGAAGTATCTCTCTACTCCATGATATTTGAGGGTTCAATGTCGAAGTATTTCTCTACTCCATGAAAGGTTGGGGTTCAATGTCGAAGTATCTCTCTACTCCATGACATGTAAGGGTTCAATGTCGAAGTATCTCTCTACTCCATGAAAAGCTGGGGTTCAATGTCGAAGTATTTCTCTACTCCGTGAAAGGCTGGGGTTCAATGTCGAAGTGTTTCTCTACTCCATGAAAGGCTGGGGTTCAATGTCGAAGTATTTCTCTACTCCGTGAAAGGATGGGGTTCAATGTCGAAGTATCTCTCTACTCCATGATATTTGAGGGTTCAATGTCGAAATATTTCTCTACTCCATGAAAGGTTGGGGTTCAGTGTCGAAGTATCTCTCTACTCCATGACATGTGAGGGTTCAATGTCGAAGTATCTCTCTACTCCATGAAAAGCTGGGGTTCAATGTCGAAGTATTTCTCTACTCCGTGAAAGGCTGGGGTTCAATGTCGAAGTATTTCTCTACTCCATGAAAGGCTGGGGTTCAATGTCGAAGTATTTCTCTACTCCGTGAAAGGATGGGGTTCAATGTCGAAGTATTTCTCTACTCCAAGAAAGGTTGGGGTTCAGTGTCGAAGTATCTCTCTACTCCATGACATGTGAGGGTTCAATGTCGAAGTATCTCTCTACTCCATGATATTTGAGGGTTCAATGTCGAAGTATTTCTCTACTCCATGAAAGGTTGGGGTCCAATGTCGAAGTATCTCTCTACTCCATGAAAGGTTGGGGTTCAATGCCGAAGTATTTCTCAACTCCATGAAAGGTTGGGGTTCAATGTTGAAGTATCTCTCTACTCCATGACATGTGAGGGTTCAATGTCGAAGTATTTCTCTACTCCATGATATTTGAGGGTTCAATGTCGAAGTATAACTGTACTCCATGAAAGGTTGGGGTTCAATGTCGAAGTATCTCTCTACTCCATGAGAGGGTGGGGTTCAATGCCGAAGTATCTCTCTACTCCATGACATGTGAGGGTTAAATGTCAACGTGTCTCTCCCCAACTTACTGCGTGAATGGTTCATTTTCGAACTGTCTCTTTTTAAAACGAAATGGAATTTAAATGTGGCTCAAGATCCGTTACAATAAATATAACTTCTCAGATTTCGATTCATCTATAGTAGCAAGGTTAAAAAATCTTATTGCCTATTTTTGTAAGAAAAACAGACGTTTTTTTTTAAACATGTTCAAAATCAAGGGTATTGTCAGTGAATCTCCTCTTTTTAGTAATATTTATTTTTCATTACGACAACGTGAACTTAATATGTAACTTAAATCTTAATTCGGCGGTTTTGGGGGTTTTTTTTAGCACCCAAAATTCTTGGAATTATATTAAAGAGAAGGATCGCAAGTTTTTTGTGGTTGTATTCACTGGATATTTGCGTTTTGCGCTACCACATTATTGTGTTGCAGACGATTCCAGTTATGGATTTTCTAACAATTTCTTGCAGGGTCTAGTGCTATAGTGGAGAAAGATTGATATGCAACATTCTCTTTTGGGCGTACTGCTCCAAAGATTTTTTTTTTTTTTTTTTTGAGAAATTAGTTAAATGCAGATGATAATATGTTATTAAAGATTTATAAGGGTATTATGTTGTTTTACCCTGTCGATACCAACTCACAAGATTTGTAGCCAGTATAGCAAAAAACATAAGATGTCCAGTTCTTCGTCTGACCTTTCCAGGTCATCTCCATTCTACCCCCCAACCACTTCCTCATTGCTCATTCAAGGAGAGAAAAAACCCACTGTCAATTATGCAACGACGTGCCATGTCGATTAGAAATAGTAGCAAACCGTTTGGCATCTCGTTACGTTTACGTTATTTTGATTCTACCGTCTTGAAACAAAAAAAAATATTTAAAAAATAAAGAGAGATATGAAGCACAATCCGGTGGTATCTAGACTTGTCGACCCATCCCCTAATGGGATCTAACTTACTTGGTAAAGACAAACCGTGGCCTTACCGACTCTTTGCGCTGCCTGGTCTACTTTTCCCCCCAGCAGCTGCCCAGTCTGGTCCGGGAGTGCCTGCAGGAGTCCGCTTGTCCATAGACGAGGCCATCCAGATGGTGGTGAGCTCAGGCGTAATCAGAAGTAAAGTCAACGTAGCCATCTCTCTGGTGAGTTACAGGAATCTAGTGGCGCTTTCGTTTTTTTACCTACTCCTTTCTTGGTAATGAGTGTGCGGGTTTGTTTGTTTGTTTGTTTCTTCGATCTCATAAAATGTTTTTATTTTTTATAGTTTGTATTTTTTTTAATCACTCCAGCTTTTTTTTTTTATCTTTCTGTGTCTCGAAGTCAATGTTTAGTGTCTATCTATGCTCTCTCTCTCTCTCTCTCTCTCTCTCTCTCTCTCTCTCTCTCTCTCTCTCTCTCTCTCTCTCTCTCTCTCTCTCTCTCTCTCTCTCTCACTCTCCCTCCATCCATATGTCTTCAGCTCACTTTAAATATTGCGATGCACGAATTATTCATACTAACAATCAACCAGTTAATTTATATAGTTATCTATCTATCTATCTATTTATCTATCTAGTTATCTATCTATCTGCATAACTATCTATCTAACTATCTATCTATCAATCTGTCTATCTAACTATCTATTTATCTATCTACCTATATATATATATATATATATATATATATATACTTAACTAACTATTTATCTATCAATCTGTCTTTCTACCTAACTATCTATCTATCTATCTATCTATCTATCTACCTAAATATCCATCTATTTATTTACCAATCTATCTATCTATCTATCAATCTGTATCTATCTATCTATCTATCTATCTATCTATCTATCTATCCATATATCTATCTATCTATCTATCTACCTATATGTCTATCTATTCACCTAAATATATATCTACACTTATGAACAGCGATTGAAATTGCGTTCCTGATAGAAATTTTCGGAGATTATCTGTTCCATTTCTCGTTGTCTCCACATCGCTGTGTGGCTAGACAGGGGTTGAGTTTCGCCTCAAAGACCCAACCAACCACTCTATTGGCGCGGAGACTATTGGGTTAACTGGGCCAAGGTGAGCTGCGGAAATAAAATTATAACTGAATAACTTGATAGGTCTCCGAGCTGAGCCAGTCTGCTAAAACGTGGAATTGCAGATGAATAATTATTGCGTTTAAAACAGAAATCTAGTTTCACAGCCGCACCGCGTTTTCTTACACGGAATTGTGACATGGCAATGTTATTAAGTTTAAACGCCTTGACTGTTTGATTCTGACACCAAAAAGCACCGCTGGCAAAAAGCTGGGAAAAAAAAATCTATTGCATAGTTTGTTTCATTTTTATTGATTTTCTTTGTAATCATGCCCTAATTTTTTGTTTAATTTTAAACAAAAAGAAAAAAAAAATTCATGGAGTGGGGAAAAGGAGGATGAAGAGAGTGAAAGATAGAAGGAAAACAAAGATAGAAACAGGCTTATGGAATTTAATTGTAACTTGTCAAAAATCTCACACAGAGGAAAGTTTGATGTTTTTTTTTTTAATTTTTTTTTTTGTTTTTGTTTTTGTTTTTTATTTGTTTTTTTTCCCTTTACCAAAAAAAAAAAATAAAAAAAAATCGACCAATCTCATAAAAGATAGTTATAAGTGAATTTAAAAAAAAATCTAATAAACCATTTCCGCTCTTCATCTCCTGCACGTGAAGCCGAATCTTCTACTTCGACATGTGCAGTTTTATAAATCATGCCCAGCTCTCGAGAGCGTCTTCAAGCGACAAGTCACCATATTGGTAAGTATTGCTGGTTGCTGCTGGTGATTGCATCATAGACATTTTAAGTAGCAATAACAGATGCAGCAACAGTAGTAGTAATGATAGTAATAGTAAAAGTAACAGCAGCAGTAATAGTAGTAGGGGCAGCACTAGTAGTAGTAGTAGTAGTAGTAGTAGTAGTAGTAGTAGTAGTAGTAGTAGTAGTAGTAGTAGTAGTAGTAGTAGTAGTAGTAGTAGTAGTAGTAGTAGTAGTAGTAGTAGCAGTAGTAGTAGAGACAGTAGTGATCGTTATTGTTGTTGCTTTTGTTGTTGAGGTAGCATCTGCTGTAGTAAACTAATGTTTTCTCGATTGCTTTGGTTCAGCAATGACCTTGATGATCATGAATAAGAACAGGAAAATTTTTTGTCATGCTCGACAAACACCCCTTCGGTCGTCGGGCTTTTTAAGTAAATAAGATGAAAAAGAATGTATCAACTCTTCCTGTAAAAATTCAAGGGGCTGTACCGAAAACGAGATGCTCAATGCATGAAGACATATCTCTGGTTAATGCATGAAGACATATCTCTGATTTATGCAAGAAGACATTATTTTCTGGTTAAGGCATGAAGACATATCTCTGATTTATGCAAGAAGACATCTATGATTAATGCATGAAGACATGTCTCTGATTTATGCAAGAAGACATCTCTGGTTATTGCATGAAGTCATCTCTGGTTAATGCATGAAGACATCTCTGATAAATGCATGAAGACATATCTATGATTAATGCATGAAGGCATATATCTGCTTAGAATGTGAAGACAATTACTGGTATATTTTACAAATGCATGAAGACATATCTCTGATGTATGCAAGAAGACATCTCAGGTTAATGCATGAAGACATCTCTGATAAATGCATGAAGACATATCTATGATTAATGCATGAAGGCATATATCTGCTTAGAATGTGAAGACATTTACTGGTATATTTTACAAATGCATGAAGACAAATCTCTGATTTATACATGAAGAGCTATATCTGATTAATGCATGAAGACATATCTCTGATTAATATATAAAGACATTATCTCTGATTAATGCATGAAGGCATATATCTGCTCAGAACGTGAAGACATTTACCGGTATATTTGACAAATGCATGAAGACATATCTCTGGTTAATGCATGAAGGCATATATCTGCTCAGAACGTGAATACATTTACCGGTATATTTGACAAATGCATGAAGACATATCTCTGGTTAATGCATGAAGACGTATCTCTGATCAATACATGAAGAGCTATATCTTTGAATGATGCATGAATACTTATCTCTGGTTACTACATGAAGACATAATTATCTCTGATTACTTCTCCTTCCTTGCGTCAGGTACAGTGGAGATCGCTGGGTCAGCGGTGAGGATGAGGAAAGCATTGCCCAGAAGATAGAGTACCTGAAGAGGAAGAGTATCGGAGGCGTTGCCCTGTTTTCACAATCCGAGGATGATTTTTCCGGGAAATTCTGTAACCGAGGAAAGTTTCCGCTCTCCTTTAAAGTGTTTGAAGACAGTAATATCAATTCCAACAGACGACTTCTGTTGCCGTGGCAACGGTATTGCAGCGGCCAGTCGCCTCTGAGGGTGAAGGCTCGATGGTGCCTGGGGCTGCATACCGTGGTAACAATGGTTGTTGTTCTCTGGGGCTGCATGCCGTGGTAACAATGGTTGTTGTTCTCTGGGGCTGCATGCCGTGGTAACAATGGTTGTTGTTCTCGTGGTTTTCGTCATGTACTAACAAAAAGGTGGCAAGGTCAACTCGTGTTGTGATGCTTTGTAATCGTTGATAGTTGTTCTCAGAAAGTATCCACGTACAACGTTTTCCCATGTCCTAACAACATGCATCTCGATGTTATTCGCACATAGCTTATTTCTAGCTTGATTGTTTTTATTTGATTTTTTTTTTTAATGGGAAAAAAAACGCTCAAGCTTATTATTCACAAAGACCGTCATACACTTCAAAAAAATATTAATACGATGTTAATATCATTCGCTAGTACCGAACGAAGAATTTCTGTCACATTAATTTTTGGTTCAATACAATTTTACTCCGAAACTCCATTGCTATCAATAATTTACGTTAAATTTTTTTTTCACTATTCTAAGGAAAATTATACTTCTTATGCATGAATTTCGAAGGCTGTAATTTTTTATTTTTATTTTTACGATAAATTAGCTTACAATCAAGATTACTTTTGTCCTCAATATGCAGCAAAGACTGATCATGAAAGCAATTCAAGAGGAATAAAATGTTACCAGTGAGTCATTCTATCTTTCATGCTTTTGCTTGGCAACTTGTCTCAATTTTCAAGTCCTGAAGGTCAGTTTTTCCAAGCATTAAATGCCATCCGGCTATGGCCAGATCGTCCATTGTTGCCTGCAAGTTCACAAGCAGGATTTGAATGTACAGAACTGATTAATACATGAAAACATATCTCTGCTTAATGTATGAAGACATATATCTTTGATAAATGCATGAATACATCTTTGGTTAATGAATGTAGATATAGATTAATGCCTGAAGGCATATCTCTAATTAATGCATGAAGACATTATCTTTAATTAATGCATGAAAACACATCTCTGATTAATGCATGAAGACCTATCTCTAATCAATGCATAAAGACCTATCTCTGATTAATGCATGAAGACCTAGGCCTATCTTTTATTAATGCATGATGTCATATCTCTGATTAATGCATGATGTCATATCTCTGATTAATGCATGATGTCATATCTCTGATTAACGCATGAAGACCTATCTCTTATTAATGCATGATGTCATATCTCTAATTAATGCATGATGTCATGTCTCTGATTATTGCATGATGTCATGTCTATGATTAATACATGATGGCATGTCACATATATGGGCTGCTCACATGCCACGTTTGCGGGTGACGCCTGCCACGCCTGGTTATGCCCTTACAACAATCTGCACTTGTGTAAGTTCTCAACAGTTCCTGTCTGCCTAAGTACACAAGTCAAGTGGATACCGTTCCAGGACAGGACAAGTGTCATCCATCACCTTGTCAAGATTGAACAATTTTTGAGAATAACCGTTCCATCTAAGGATAAAATACACAGTTCAAGAAGTATCCGTGCCATGTGTTCATGTCTTGATAGGATTTATAATGGGAAGTGCCTGCATAAGATTAGCAGTTTTATCATGGGGCAGGAAACTACACTTGTCATGAATCTATGCGATACACATCTCGTTTATTAAGGAGCTTGATCAGGAAATGGACCCATGTGATTGTAAGTGCGCCATGATAGAGAGTTGCGCTAAAAGTGATAAGCTATGAAAGGAGAGTTGTGTCGAAGCAGACAGTGTTTGATACAGGCTGTAGTTGTCGCTTACTGTAAAGGTCGTCTTTTGAAATACTTATTCTTAAATGAATGACATTTTTTTTTTTACTTAGCGCTTTCCATCTTGGTTGCTCTAGACGCTTTACAAAAAGGTTTATCACTACACCCTAACAAGCTATAACCAATATACCTTAGTTTTCGAACTCACAAAAGAGCAGCCTTTTTTTTTTTTTTTTTTGAAATAGCTCTTCGTTGCAGCACACTGGCAAGGTATTTTACTGTATTTAACCGTGAAACCAATTAACATCTGAATGATGTTACGGAAATGTGTACAATTAACGTTCCCCCAAGATTCACCATCGCTCTCGTCTGAGCCGGGATTCGATCTCCAGATCTCCTGAACCAAGAGCTGAGAGTTTACCAATAGGCCACCATGCCACATTGTGATGACTGTACCTGTTGTCAGGACACAATAAACAGGGTGGTCAGCGCTTTCATTTATATCACGTCTGGCCAGCTCAATACACATTGCTACTCGGATGACTATGGATCCCATTCATGCTAAGTCTTCAGAAACCCATGTAGGTAATTGAAACTTGTGTCGCTTTGATAGGAACATAGATAAAAGTACTTTCATAAGTGTGCTATTACCTGCACAAGAATTCACTTTATAACATACATACATACATATATACATACACAGATACATACATACATATGTATATATATATATATATATATATATATATATATATATATATATATATATATATATATAAACAATGGTACATTTAAAAAGAAGGAAGTGTCGATCACAAAATAGAGAAAACAAATCTATTCAAGTCATATTGAATTCTTAAAATAAAATTATCGGTTGAATCATAATGCATAAACTATGCTTTTCCAACATTCATTTGGTTTTTCCTTCTAAGACATTTTCCTGTTTCCATTTCACATTATCGTATAATGGTAGAGGGTACGTTAAAATACCTTCTAAATTGTTTGAAAGAAAAAAACACCTTAATTTTCTTCCATTTTAAAGAACTTTGTTCTTTCTACTAGTTTTTTGCCTGTATCTCTGTGTCTCAATCCCTGTCTGCCTGTCTGTCTGTCTGTCTGTCTGTCTGTCTGTCTCTCTCTCTCTCTCTCTCTCTCTCTCTCTCTCTCTCTCTCTCTCTCTCTCTCTCTCTCTCTCTCTCTCTCTCTCTCATGTTTCTTTAATTCATTTTGCAAATAAACCAATCATGATTATTTTGGTACCGGTATTATGAAATTCGATTTTTATACATTTTAAATTAATTTACAAAAATTACAAAATTGCTGAGAAGAAAGAACGAAAAAAAAAATATGAATAGATTGTGAATCTACTATCTTTTCAGCACTGAGACACTTAAAATAGTAATATATATATAATATATATATATATATATATATATATATATATATATATATATTTATAAATATATTAATACCTAATTTTTAATAAATAATAAAAACCAAACTTTTCTGCAAAGGAATCTAGATTTACCTCTGCCACTCATTTTAATTCTTGAAAGATAGAAGTAGGCCTACATTTGGGAAAATCCTTCCTTTTTTCACTCCCTCCGCCTTTCCATACAAAAAGGGCTATAACTACAAATCAAACAAAAGCATCCAACTTCAAGAATCACCAAATCTTCTCTAGCTCTTTAGGAGACTGCAACAGATCTTACCAAGGGAATTAACTACATTGACCTTTCGATATACAACATTGTTTTATTCGGCTAGTTCTCGTGGACCATTTTATTCAATACTAGAGCATTCGTCAGCCTCAATGTAAATGGATCTAAAATCATAACAAAAACGTTTTGGCTTGATATCTATGTTAACAGTACATCTTTTCTAGCCCCCCTTTCTGTTCACCCTTCCACTAAAAAAAAAAATAATTAGTAAGCAAAATGAAAATGGCAACAACGCAATCTATTGTTAGAGATAAAATAATTCCCCAGTTAGCTCCCTTAGATGGTTTTGTACCGAGTAGTTACCACTTTGGAACACCAGTTTTAGCATGCTGGGTCTTCCAACTTGGTACTCTGAAAGGTCTAAACGCAATAGGTAAATTCATGAGGAATCCTATATGGAGTTGAGTTTTAACTTCGAATTATGCCAGAAATTTTGTTACTAATCGAAATGTTTCTTTTTTTTTTTTTAAGATGGAAGGACAATAACAGAGATAGCGTGATTGGTGAAAGCTAATTGTATTATGCCGATCAGCATGGCGCTTTTAGTTCGAATATAACATGCCTTTATCATAATTATTATTTCGGTAAGTGTGTAACCCCATCGAAAAAAAAATAGAATATAAAATGTTAAATAAAAGAAAGAGTGCCTTTTTCCCGTTTGAGTAAAGAAAAGAAGAAAAAAACTTATGAGGCATAACTATAAAAATTTGGGCTCGCCATTTTTCTATTTTTGGGCGGGTTTTGGTATATCAGTAATTTGTATTTTATTCCA
>JAWDGP010003026.1:0-12153 GCA_033675545.1 Elysia crispata | reverse complement strand
GAAGGTAAGAGGCGTTAGCAGCAAAGGTAATGTAGTAGTGCTATTAGTTGGACTACTAGTAGTAGTAGTAGTAGTAGTAGTAGTAGTAGTAGTAGTAGTAGTAGTAGTAGTAGTAGTAGTAGTAGTAGTAGTAGTAGTAGTAGTAGTAGTAGTAGTAGTAGTAGTAGTAGTAGTAGTAGTAGTAGTAGTAGTAGTAATGGCAGAGCAGCAGCAGCAGCAGCAACAGCAGCAGCAGCAGTAGTAGTAGTAGCAGCAGCAGCAGCAGCAGCAGTAGTAGTAGTAGTAGTAGTAGTAGTAGTAGTAGTAGCAGCAGCAGCAGCAGTAGTAGTAGTAGTAGTAGTAGTAGTAGTAGTAGTAATAGTAGTAGTAGTAGTAGTAGTAGTAGTAGTAGTAGTAGTAGTAGTAGTAGTAGTATAAGAAGTCGATGCTGTAGTAGTAGTAGTAGTAGTAGTAGAAGTAGTAGTAGTAGTAGTAGTAGTAGTAGTAGTAGTAGTAGTAGTAGTAGTAGTAGTAGTAGTAGTAGTAGTAGTAGTGGTAATAGTAGTAATACAAAATGTAAAATAAAGAGTAACAATCGTGCAAAAGTAGTATCACCACAGCAGCAGGAGTAGCTAGTAGTGTCAAAATTGAAAGATACAGCAATTGTAATGTTAACCAATGATTTGATTAAAAAAAAAGGTCTGTTCCCCTCTTGTGTCACCGAATCGCCTATCATTATGCCTGTCTGCCCCTTCACGCACACACTATTCCGATCTCTCTCTCTCTCTCTCTGTCTCTCTCTCTCTCTTCTCTTTCTTTCTTTCTCTCTCTCTCTTCTCTTTCTTTCTCTCTTTCTCTCTCTTCTCTTTTTTTTCTGTCTCTCTCCCTCTCTCTCTTTCTGTCTGTCTGTCTGTCTGTCTGTCTGTCTGTCTCTCTCTCTTTCTCTCTCTCTCTCTCTGTCTCTCTCTCTCTCTCTCTTCTCTTTCTTTCTCTCTCTCTCTTCTCTTTCTTTCTCTCTTTCTCTCTCTTCTCTTTTTTTTCTGTCTCTCTCCCTCTCTCTCTTTCTGTCTGTCTGTCTGTCTGTCTGTCTGTCTGTCTCTCTTTCTCTCTCTCTCTCTCTGTCTCTCTCTCTCTCTCTTCTCTTTCTTTCTCTCTCTCTCTTCTCTTTCTTTCTCTCTTTCTCTCTCTTCTCTTTTTTTTCTGTCTCTCTCCCTCTCTCTCTTTCTGTCTGTCTGTCTGTCTGTCTCTCTCTCTCTCCCCCCCCCCCCCTCTCTCTCTCTCTCTCTCTCCCTCTCTTCTCTTTCTCTGCTGCCCAATTTTTGATACGTGTGCCTATCGTGAGTCATGTCAGAACGTACCGCATGAACCATAGTCTTTGCATAAATCACCATCTTATCTCCAATTATAATGAACTTCTCTCTGATTAAGATATCGACTGTAGAGACATGTGTTGTCCAGGTGTTGCGATCAGAGTTTACTAACATACCTTTTTCTACCCATAGGCTGTAAAACTATTCATGATTTAGGACTGATTTCATTCTGTACTACTATAGAGCTGTGGCCAGCAATTCGACTTACTGTTACATGGACAGTCTGCCACTACATAAAAGTTTTATTAATTTACGCACGGAACAAAGTACACATCTATGTCGATGATTTTTAACTTTTCTTAAATATGATCTATCGCACAATAAATATCTAAAAGATCAAAAAGTTTTACTGTAAAGGTTTATTTTAAGATTTAGATAATTCAAAAGCGCTTTATACATTCTTGTTTTGTCACGACCTTCATTTGGGTTCAGCACTACAGCGCTGATTGGAGCTTAAACTCTTGAACTATTATCTTTGAAGTCAATTGAGTTTTTTTTTCCGTAAATTTTAATTCTTTAACATACTCATTCCAACCGATTATTGATTACCGTAACATAAAATGCAACAGTTTTCCGTCTTCTGCTTTTTCTTCGTCTACTGTGGATATCTTTGTTTCGTTCTGTTTTTAAGATCGATGTAAGTATAATCCTTCACAAAAATCTTATAACAAGATATTGCTCACAACTCGTATCATTTTCAATTGTATATTCATAAGTCTAACCGTAGACTATAATTTGATAGTAATCTATTCGACTCGTTTCGAATTCTAATTTAATTTGTTTTTCTTTTCTGAAAACGCATTTTTGGTTTGTCTTTGTATTTCAAATAAGTTCTGTGTGCTTTCCTCTTTTCTATTTTCAATCTCTCTATAAATATCTATGTCAGCCTATCTATCTGGGTCAAATCATGTGTGGTGTCTTTATCTATCTGTCTGTCTGTCTGTATCTCCTTCTCTCTCTCTCTCTCTCTCTCTCTCTCTCTCTCTGAGTTACATTTTGCCCCAAAATATCGAATATGAATTACAACTGGTCACAACCGATGCTTCATTTCCTTCAAACATTAATCCGACTTATGATAGTTGCGAAAGTCTGTTGATTCCATTTAGGCTTGCTGGATTTCACAAAAAGAGCGTCTTCACTTCATAACTATTCACTCGTTTGATCATCACATCAGAGAAGTTTTGCTAAAGATAAATTTGGAAAGGGAAAAGAGTATAATGTCAGATCGTTATGCTCCAACAATCGGTGTTGTCAATGAAATAAATTGATCATTCTTTAATGATGTCAGATTTTTTCAGCTGATCTGTTACTACCCCTCCCCCTTGTAAGCCTTTAGTCAGCTTTTGTTCCCCACCCCCTCCCCCCTGGCTGAGGTCAGCTTTTTTGACGCTTTGCAAGAACACTATCAATAGGTTGCTATACATCAATAAACAACACAACAAAATGAATAATGCTAAAATTGGAGATTATTGTATTACCTTTGTAAAAAAAATTACTCTGCGTAGAATGAAAAAAAAAAAAATTCAAATAGGATCACCTTGTGGGATAAGCTGGCAGAGTTACACTTGACAGTATCTTGGGATTTTATTTCTCGCCTATCGCGAGGTTTTGAAAAGGAAGAATAAAAAACAAAACAACAACAACAACAACAACAACAACAACAACAACAACAACAACAACATAAAAACCGATGTTTTGAATCTCACCAAAATGTCCGCTTTAATAATTTATTTTGCAAGGATGGCATCAATGTAATACTTGATCCATCTAGGGCTTAGCGAATCGCAATCTCGTCAATGTACTTGTAATTTTAAACTGGTTATTCTAATAATGGATTTAAAAGCTCGAGTTTTATTATTTGAAAAAAACCTAGCGTTTTAAAGGAAAAAAAAAGCTTCAACTTATCTCCCTTACAAAGATTATATACTAGTGTGTAGGAAGATTATCAAAGTAGTATGCGCCGTTAATTTTTTTTATAATGGCTTTTTAATAACAAGTTAAAAAAAAAGAAAGTTCTATTATTTGACAAGCTGTTGTTTTTTTTAGGGGAAAACTGAATTAATCTCTCATAATGCGATGATGGAATCTCGTCGGATCATCAGGGCAACATGCCGGATGTGGTGAAGAAGCCTTCTGACACGGTAACAGACGAGTCTACCAGTAACAAGGAGAGACACGTCTGCCAAAACTGCTTGCCTAACAGGTCTCGAGCTGACCAGTTAGTGGGTCACCCTGTCATAACATGTCATCAATAATGTCAGCTGGGAGACATCGAAGAGGAAGTGAACCCAGACGTGTGCGCAGATTTTTAAGGCTGTGCGCAAGGTTTTGGTTTATTCGGAAGGTTATTATTGTGCCAGGGTAGAAACACTGGAGACGCAGGTTTATTCGGAAGGTTATTATTGTGCCACAGTAGAAACACTGGAGACGCAGGGGGAGGTTTGCACTGTATGCTTTTGTGCAGCTTTAATACTTGAAATCTGTCCCGCTAGGATGTGCTGACCGGTTTTTTCCTCTTGTTGAAAGTGTGTCGTGTTAGCAGAGTTATCTTCTCCTGCATGCGTTTCACTAATATGATGATAAGAAGTTGACATCTGCCCAATGCTCTTTTATTCTGACTCTATCGTTCTTCCTTTTTTTAATTCAGTCAACGTGGAGCCAGTCTTAAGTCAATCATAATGTATGCATAAAATCGTCGCGATACAGGAATATTTACCAAACATTTCTAAAAGAGGGCTCGAATTGTCTTCAAAGGATTAAAGCATTAAGTTCTCCGGTCATCCAATAAAATGAATGTTAAAAACTGTATAGAGTGCAACTTTATTAATTAAGACTAATTTTTCTTGGAATTTCATACCCAATTTTCCCTCGTAACAAGTTAATAATTACTCGTTTTTCTTTGTCCATGTACAGTCCTGAATAGGTCCTATCATCTAAGCTGTAAACACTCTTAGAACGTAATCGATACTAATATCTGATAACACCAGTTCATTATAATAACGTGTTCAACTGTTTGTGAGCTTTTCGAGCATGATTATTTCGACAGCAAATACGATAAGGCGAGTATCTTACATTGAAAATTAACAGTACTGTTTTACGATTATTTTACAATTTTTTTTCAAAATAGCAGAAGGAATCGTATACCTAGGTCAAGACCGACTAAAACGGTAAAAGACTTGAAGATGCAAGAGCTTATAGCCTCTATTATTGCATGATAGCCTTCTCTTTATCTCTAGTTTCTGTCGATCATTCTACCGCGGCATAGGTATCTTCATTTTACATGATATAAGAAATATAATGGAAACAAATGATTTTTCCACACTGAATTATAAAAAGAAATTAATAAAAATACATATTAACAAGCCAGAAGTTGCTTCTTATAAAAATGAGTTGCTATTGGTCAATAACAGAAAGCAAGAGAAACACCGAGTCTTCGGATGTCTCAAAATCTTTCCCAAACATGCTCTAGAGGAGGAATCAGCATCCAGTTTTCGTTATTACATCAAGCAATAACATCTGTTCACAGGAACCTAAACCTATTCAAGCATTTCAATATTAGAGGTGCACTAAAGTAATACAAAACTTAAAAAAAAAACGTGGAAAATGTTCAACAAAAGCAACAGTAAAGGGTATGTAGTTAGTTTTTTTTTTTAGATTGCTCGAGAGAATTTTCTAGGTTTGATAAAGTGGAAAAGTTCTTTATAACACCCCATACTTTACGCTAAAAATTTAATTACCTGCAGGTTTTTGTTGCCTGGAGCCCTAGGGTTGAAACTAGAAATGTGGATTTTTTCGAAAGGCCTTTTTTTTGTTATAGTTATGATATAAAGATTGCTTTTGTCTACCACTCGAACATTTTAATAATGGTTATTGTTTTCTATATCAAAGGCCCGAATTGCAAATCTTCAAAGTCTACAGCAACGGCATTATTTTTGTTGTTATTGTTGCTGTTTTTTTTAATATTATGAAATAACTATGACTAAACCGGCCTGTTCACTTTTAAACAGTTTTGAAAAGAATTCATGTTAAGTTTTATCTTTGAATGTACTCACTTTTCGCTTGCATCCTTTAAAGAAATCAACACACACAGAAAAAAAATCGTGCGTTAATTGAATTAAAAAAAAAATAGATGCAAACAAGTCATTATTAAGTTATTGTTCGTCGATATCATGATTTATCGATCAAAACAACAACTAAACAAACAAATTACACCTCAATGAAATTCATGTCGCTTTCTACTATACCATAATACTTCCCTAGCAACTGTTTTAATGAGTAGAATGGCGGATAGAAGAGAATCTCTAAGGCCCAGCCTACTTACAAAGAAACGGAAGTTTTAAAAAGTAAAGTCAATTCTTCCCCTACTTTTCTCTCTATCGTCACTGGAAAGACATTTGGCTGCAAACGGGTCATTTAAGCGATTTTTTGGTGAAATAACTTTCTTTGTCTATATAACTGTCTTTTTTCTCCCCCGCTCTCTCAAACTCCCTCACCTTATCTGTCTGTCAGTCTGTCTGTCTGTCTGTCTGTCTGTCTGTCTGTCTGTCTCTCTCTCTCTCTCTCTCTCTCTCTCTCTCTCTCTCTCTCTCTCTCTCTTTCCTTTCTAAGTCTTCCCCATTCTGTTTCTCACTTTCCCTGTCTCTCTCTCTTCTTTTCCCTATTTCTCCCTCTTCCTCTTCCTCCTTCGCTTTTTTCCTCTAACATTCTCTTGCAATAAACCTTTCAGTTTCTCTTTTTCCTTACTTAAACCTTTTTAACCCACGTAGTATTAACTAGTTGCTATAAAGAACCTAAGTAGAAGATCACACTGGGAGATCGCCATCAAAACAAACCGTGATCACATTGTGCTTTTTACGCCATGTTTTCTCAGCCATCCTCAATGTTTGTCCACTGCTGAATGTGATACTCGACCTATCTAATTACCTCATTGACGGTGAGGGCCACTGGGCTAGCAGGGCGTGTAATCTGCCTACTCGACCAGATAAACCCCCGTCAATGATTTCTGTAACTTGGTGAATTCCATTCTCATTTGGGACGCTTGTATGTTCTGTTTTGTTGATTACGTTAAAAATGTTTGAACAAAGAATCAAGTTCTACGGTCTCTTTTGAAATCGGTCTATGGCTAGTCTTCTTCTGTGTTCTCAATCTTGAAATCGTATTTTTTTAAAGGAATTGTCTCAGTCTTTTTCAGGACATTTGTTGCCATCTTAATTTTCGCTGTTTTACTCCGTTTCGTCTTTCCGCTAATCTCTCCACTTTCGTTTTCTTACTTCTTCTTTACTTCTTTTCCCTCAATTTCTATTCCTTTTCTTTTTTTTATGATATATCATCTTCTTCTTCTTCTTCTTCTTCTTCTTCTTCTTCTTCTTCTTCTTCTTCTTCTTCTTCTTCTTCTTCTTCTTCTTCTTCTTCTTCTTCTTCTTCTTATTATTATTATTATTATTATTATTAATATTATTATCATTATTATTATTATTACTTTAAGCTTAATATGATCATCATTATATTTACCGTTGTAAAAGATTTCTCCCTTTTTTCTCTTTTAATAAATTATTCCTTTTTAAAGGATCATCGACAAACAAAAATATCCATTAGCAGTTTCGGTCAATAAACTTTGTTTTCGACCTTGCGAACTGTAACAGATCAACGCTTAGATCTAGACATTCAAGATTTATTGCCGACGAGTAAGTCATAAGAATAGAAATATATATTGGTTTAAAGGAACTTAAACATATATATTTATCTTTAACCTGCTTAAAACGGCTTCTATTATTTTACTCTATTGAGTAGAGAACCTAATGACAAAAGGGAGTATCCATACTGGCGTCCTTTCGTGTTAATAAGTCTTAATTAGTGATTATAAAAAATTACAATGGTTTACCATTTCTCAAAAACAAGTCTTTTTCAAAGCATCAATGTAATAACGTAGGACCACCCTGATCTCATGGTTAAGAACGGTTTGTAAAATTCACTCCCTCATTAACAATTTCGATGGGAGGTAATAAAGCCTGGTCGCTGTTGCTCTCAGATTTTTTTAGAACCAGCAGTAACGTCACAGTTTGTCTACCTCGCCACAAGAAAGCTGTTCTTCGTACAAGATCTGGAAATTCTCATTCATTCTGTATTTTTTTTAATGTTTAATCTCCTCTTAGCCTCTTTCAAAGTGTTCTACGATCATTAAGTGCAGAGTAGAATCTTCATTACTTGGGCTTAATTAGTGGTTTGTAAGACCTCGACTTTCCAAGCATTAATCAGTTGTTGATTACCATGATGTCTGCGTCTTTTCTGCAGTTTTTTTTTTCACTTCCATTGTTTTAGTTCTATCACAAGTCAGATCTTACATAAATATTACAGAGTATTTCGTTTGCCAAAGTCATGAAATCGTTTTGAATACTGACTGTGTCTAATTTTCATCGTGCAAAAAACTTGAACTTTTTTTATCTTTTTTTTTTTTTTTTTTTTTTAGACATTTGATTCTTATGCAGAAAAAAGTGAATTAAATATAAAACCAGCTTCAAGTCTATCAGCATTAATATGTGAAAGAACTTCTTTGTGGATCTGGACTAGATCTAAGTGCTGAGGGGGGAAACTGCCTCACTTAAACTTCTGTCCTGAAGACTAGGATTCCCATGGTTAATTGTTTAATGACAAGATGACTGGTCAGATAACAGGTGGCATAACTGAGATGACGCTGCGATAATACCGTGTCGCACTAGTTACCACAGTTGGCTGCGACCAGTATGTTGACATGTGACTAAGGCATAAGGGAAGCTAGGGACGAGATGGACCAACACAGCAAGTCAGCTTGAGGGATTGCACGCTATATCAGCTTGGACAGGTAAGTTACTCGAGTCATTTCGGTTCCCATCTTGAAATAGATCTTGTTATTACCGCAGGAATTTCAACAACAAAACAACAAGAATAAATAAAAAAAATAACCGCACCAAAACAATTTTTAATACCACAACTAGCATTTACTACTGCTGCTGCTGCTGCTGCTACTGCTAGCTACTGCTACTACTACTACTACTACTACTACTACTACTACTACTACTACTACTACTACTACTACTACTACTACTACTACTACTACTACTACTACTACTACTGCTGCTGCTGCTGCTGCTGCTACTATAGCTACTACTGCTACTAAAACTCCTCCTCCTATTGAATATTACTATTACTACTATCTACCACTCCTAAGCTCTACCATTTTTATTAAATCTGCTTAGTTAAACCACAATACTGCCAAAAAATTAAAGGGCGAATTTGTGTGTACCTGATTTAATTCATACTAGACCTTATACTACATATTGTTACAGCTATTGGATCTTTGGATCTTCCTCACATCAAGAAATAAGTAATTTTTTTTTGTTACACAATATTAGCATTTAAGACCAAAACTATATATATATATATATTATATATATATACACATTACGCTGATCATTTTGACTTTATAGCAAAGTCGATGACAAAATTATTTTCTATTCCTTTCAAATATTTCTGGTCATTTCTTTTTAAAAGTGGTTTGTGTTAACATTCAAACGTTCTCAAGTTAACGGTTGAAGCGAGCGTGTACCTCTGCACATCCCTGCACATCTGATAAACACATGTTTTAAAACGCATGCTCTAAATTAGATATAAAAAAAAAATTAATGGCATATAATTCATGTGGAATGTACGTGCTGAGGCATACTGTTCTGGCGGTGCAATCTTCCCACTTCATGAAGCGGCAATAAAAACTAACTTTTTTAGTCTGTAGAGACCACAGAGTTAATTGCTAATCGGATTTATAACTGTAGTTTCTGACCCGAGGTAAGCTGGAGAAGGATAAATTGCTGTGTTATCTGTTAGTACTTCCTAGATTCTCAGTGAGGATGTCCGGGGTTCAAAATATTGTCTGGATTAGGTGCGATGCTGAGTGCCTAGAATAAGTTCTTGAATCACTCTGAACGCCTTGACAGTAATGATCTCTTCGCCACTAGACCAGAGTATTGAAATTTTCGTTGAAGCTGACGCTATATATATATATATATATATATATATATATATATATATATATATATATATATATATATATATATATATAGCTAGCCAGACAGTAGAGTGTAGCCCTGATATTTAGCATATCCTGGGTTTGATCTTTAGTTACCCCTTTTGAAAGATATAAAAATCGTTCCCCTTAACCCCTTTTGTTGCTACTCTCATCTAATTTTTTTTTTTTACTTTTTCACAAAAAATAATGCTGAAGCTATGATGAAAGAAATAGAAAATTTAGTGCGGTAACTAAAAATTTGAAAAAAAAAAAACAAAAAAAACAAAGCTGATCAATTGTAAACATAAGAGCTGCACCGAACTATACAGAAGGGAGGACAAAAGTCATGATATCACTTCCGCTAATCAATGGTTGTAAACAATTGAACCTTCAACAGCAAGATTGTTCTAAGTGTATCAACAAACCTGTTCGACATGGAACAGTTTGGCTCTTCTCTGGCTTTAATTGTTGTGTGGCAACACAGTTTCTGATCTTTTTTTGTTGCTAACAGAATGCTATAGGACCTGGTCTCCATTCTTCTCCAAGAACTCACTTTTTATCCCTTTTTATCAGTTACTTAAATTGCTATAACCATGAAAACGAGTGATACTGTTATATACTACTTAGTACAAAAAAAAAAAAAAAAAAAATTCAAATCAGTTTTATTGGCATTTTCCAGTTATTTGTCTAATTCATGAAAAAGGAATCTTCAGAAGTACTATAATTTTAGTCGACTCTTATTTTTATTTATTTGGCATCACATCGGGCCCTTATGTTACTTTAACTATTCTTATTACAAACCGAAAGTATTTCTATAATACAGTATCATGCTGTTTACCTCATTGTCACTCTATCCTGGTAGTCGTATGTTTATTCTTTATCCAACCATGTAAGACTCATGAAAACACTCTATTCACATTCGTTTTGCGGTTGTTTATGCTTGCGATTACCTCTCTGCATCCCTGTACGTGCTGGCTCTGATTTAAACGGATTTTAAAACTATTAACCTCTTTACGAGACTAAGCCAGCCTGTAGGTCTTCCCCTACACAGCATTAGAAGGGAGAAAACAGTGTCCAGTCATGGTCAGACACGGGTCACTTAATATATCAAGCGTTCCGACGGCCGTGAGACAACTGGACGTAGTCAGTCCACTTGAGGTCCAGATCAGATAAAACTTAATCTTTCATGCTATACGTCCGTAGTATTGGCCCAGTGTAAAGTATGTAAGTCAATTTTATGCAAGAAAAACATCAAATGCTTATCACCCCTGTAAAGCAAAATGGTTCCATTAACTTTTACATTTCCTCATAATTCATGACGCGTATTTAGGATAAAGGATTGCTTATGATCTTAGAAAAAGAAAGTGCATTAACGTTACTCATTATAATTAGCTTGAAAGGAAACAAGCAAAAGTTCTCCTAAAGATTCCCTAAAATGTGAAGCCCAGTTGCTCTCAATTTGATCTCTACTTGAGGAAGACATTGTCCCTCTCTGTATCTATTAATTTCTCTGTCTCTGTCTCTCTGCCTGTCTCCCTCTCTTTCTCTCTCTCTCTCTCTCTCTCTCTCTCTCTCTCTCTCTCTCTCTGTATATATATATCTCCTTTATCTATCTATCTCTCTCTATCTCTCTCTCTCTATCTATCTATCTATCTATCTATCTATCTATCCATGTCCCTTTTTCTGTCTTTGTCTCTACCTCCTGCTTCCACTCCCTGTCTATCTTTGGAAAAGCATCGCAGGTTTGTTTCTTCTTTACATTTCATGTCTCTTTTACTTCTTTACACTTCTTTTCCTAACTTTCTAGTTCATTTTTTTCCTTCAAACCATGAGCACTAGAAAATCTTTTGGTGCTTGCAATGTCTACCGTTGCAAACTTGCGTGGGAAAATCTCCGAAAGAACACTAGAGCAACTCAGTGATAACTTTCCATTACCAAAACGTCATACGCGTCAGGCGGATTTTGGCCTCATCGGTTAAGACGTAGAAAAAAGTAATACAACTTTAGGAAACGACGACTACAACAACAACAACAACAACAACAACAACAACAACAACAACAACAACAACAACAACAACATATTAACAACATCAACTTATGTGGCTGAGAGGCTGCTTTATGAATTCATCCTCTAAATGTCACTATTGTCAAACACGCTCAAAAACTGCCTGGCGCGGTCATTTTGGCGACCTGCACTCCCTTACAGGAAACTGAGCAAACAAGCTTATTCTAAAGAAGGTCAACAAGAGACGCTGTCTTCAATTTATGCTCATGTGGGGATTAGACAAGATTAGAATAATAATAATAATAATGATGGAATTAAAAAAAAACCGCGCTATGTCAGTAATCTTAGCGCTAAAGATTCGTTTGCGAAATATTACATTTTTACGTTTTTCTTTTTTCTCCCCTCCCCCGTGGTTATAATTGTTTGGCAAGGAGAGAGGTTGCGATTGTAAACTTGTGGGTTGAATTAAATCGTAACAGGTCTACCTACTTATTTGTCTTTCTTAGTTTCTCTCTCTCTCTCTCTCTCTCTCTCTCTCTCTCTCTCTCTCTTTCTCAACTCTACTTATATTTAAATTGCTTAAATATTCCGTCAGTATCATACACTATCATAAATTCGTATTTTAGTAAACTGATATTGAATTTCGGTCCGTTTGTCAATATGTCTTATCTTTTTCAAACTTTCTAATATCTTCTGTGGTAGCTTTGCTGTTTCTGTGTCATCCACTTTCTCTCTCTCTCTTTTTCTTTTTCTCACTTCTA
>JAWDGP010003025.1:0-23419 GCA_033675545.1 Elysia crispata | reverse complement strand
TAGCCTATATTGACGAAACAAAGCATTTTGGGGAAATGGAGGAAAGCAGTTTGCGTTGATTTTTTTATGGATTACAACCTAGCCACATGCATGCTGTAGACGCCTGGAAAATTTCAAACATGGGCATTGGATAATAACGGAGGAGTTCGCAGCCAAAGCCTCCCAAATCCACTTTTATATGAATCGATAAAAAATATATACTGCGATCAAATCGTTTTACGAAAAAAAAGTACTGTCGGAAATAAATGGCTTTCAAAATGCTTTGGTCAAATTGAAAAACTTGCTATGATGTAGTATGACAAAAATTGAACACCACTAATACCACCTCTAGATTGTGATTCAGATGAAGATTTAGATCTACAGAAACTTAGAGAATTAATTTAAATCTACAAGCTGTAAACCCCATTCTATGAACGGGACCATGGTGCCAATTTGCCGAGGCTGAGGTATGTCTGTGTATTAATAATGCTTATAAATGGTCTTGATTTCTCTCCTTTTACTTAAATTAGCCAGATATATGCCTCCACCTACCCATTTTACCTAGATTCTAGATTACTCGATAATTCTTATTCAAACCACAAAACTGAGATAAAGGACTTGAATTCTTTTGGAAAAAAGAAAATGGACAAATTATATATTTTCCCATGAAGTGCATCAAAGAGCACTGTCCTGCGGTAATTCTTAGCTGCGCCGTTTACATTCTACGCGCACTTTTAGTTTCTTTCCTGCCACCCCTACTCAGCTGTTCTTACAAGAAATAATTCGCACATTCGTCCTTTTTTGGGAAAATAATAATCATATTTTCCCTTTAACTTTCGACAAATACTACTTCGGTGAAAAATAATATTACCACTCTAATCTTTTGAGCAATTTACAGCTTAATATTATATTTGACGTTCTGATTTAGTCTAGAAATGCTCGGTTAGATAGTCATCATTTTTCGCCTAGCTCCATTATATATAGAAGTTTGATTTTAGGCTTAGGTCAATTTTAGATTCTTTTCTAGATTGAGACTTCTAGATGTGTATCAGGGCCTAGATCCATTTATTAACATCACTAGATTTACTTGTGACTTTCCCTTTCAGAATTATAATATCGAAGAAAGAAAAACGGCAAGTATAATTTAATCAAGATTCAATAAAAATCGATGTGTAGTTATTGGTTTAGATTAAAATCTGAGATTTAAAAAAATCATGACAAGTTGCTACCAGTATTTTTTCATAGTTTTGAGAGCATTAAAAAATTTGTAACATTCACGGAACAGAGAAGAAATGAAAGAGAAAGAACATTTATACTGTAGAAAGTCAAATCTCATTGAATTTCTTTTTAATTTAATTAAATTTTATTTTAATAATGTGAAAAAGCATATTTAAAAAAAATATTTTGTTTGAAAAATAATAATAATATGTTTCAAATAGTTACCTACATTGAACACTCGAAACCATTTATAACAATGGTTTTTAAATTGTTCTTTAGTCATTTATGAAAAGACATAAAGGTAAAACTTAATTTCTCTACAAGTCAATTATAGACAGCTAGAAAATTACCTGCCCAAGAAGGAAAAACCAGTGCTACAACGAAAAATATTATCTTTGGAAACATCTTGCTCCTTGGTGTTGTGGGGTAATGAAACATGGGACAACAACTCGAGTTTTATAACATCATGATCGTGGCATAAAGACAAATAAAAAGTTTATCATCTCCATAATTGGACAGATTTTTAAACTCCAGTCATTGTTCTTATCTTATCTATTTTAAAAGTGAAAATTAGATGTTGTTTTTCTTTTTTTTTTGGATAACAAACAATATAGAGAATCAGCATTTTAGAAACACCATAATGAAACAATAAGATTAGCAGTTTAACAGCATACTTACATTAGTTGGGTTTTTTTTTTTAATTGAATTGGCTTAATAGTGTTTTATTTTGACCTTGCTTAAAAATTTTATTGGATCGAAATTTGAACTTTCTTGTCAGTTTTATTTTTAAAACTGAATTTCTTTATAAGGTGCATATTTTTTTCACAATTATTTTTTTAATTACTTCTTGTGTTCTTATCTCCTTTCATATTTGAATTTTCAATTCTTTATCTCTCTAGTTTCTAGTTAACTTTGTTTTTTTTTATATTTGCTTTTCCTTAGCTATTTGAAATTCCTTTTTTCCCTCTTAGATTTTGTCTTATTAAGTGTTCTATATTTGTTACTGTCTTTCTTTTTTCTATTTTCCTTATACTTTTTTTCTCTTAGCGTCCACTTTACTGGTTATCATTACAGTCTTGTTTTCGTTTCATGAACGGTCTCCGGACTACCCCAGACTGTCCCAGAGCGCGTTCGGACAACCTTGGACTAGCCCGAACGGATTACCCGGACTAACCAAGACGGACTGCCCCTAATGGAGTGTACCTCAATATCGCAGACAAAGTGGTGATGACGCAGTACCCCTGTCGGGGTGCCCCGAAATGCTCCTGGGTGCACTGTAGTGCATGGAACTAACTCAGGCGGATTGCCTTAGAATGCTCCTGAGTGCACTGGGATGCATGGAATTACCCCGGGCGGAGTGCCCAAGAATGCTTATAGAAGTACTGGAGTGCATGGAACTACCCCGAGTGGAGTGCCCTAGAATGCTCCTGGGTGCACCGGAGTGCATGGAACTACCCCGGGCGGAGTGCCCCAGAATGCTCCTAGGTGCACTGAAGCGCACTGAACTACCCCGGACGGAGTGCCCCAAAATACTCATAGGTGCACTGAAGAGCACTGAACTACCCCGGACGAAGTGCCCCAGAATGCTCCTAGGTGCACTGAAGCGCACTGAACTAACCCGGGCGGAGTGCCCCAGAATGCTCCTAGGTGCACTGAAGCGCACTGAACTACCCCGGGCGGAGTGCCCCAGAATGCTCATAGGTACACTGAAGCGCATTGAACTATCCAGCGCGCAGTGCCCCAGAATGCTCCTAGGTGCACCGGAGTGATGGGACTATCGCGAGCGGAGCGCCCCAGAATGCTCCTGGGTGATCTGCAGTGCATCGAATTACCCCGGATGGATTGCCCTAGAATGCTCCTGGGTGCACCGGAGAGCGTGGAACTACCCTGGGCGGAGTGCCCCAGAATTCTCTTGGGTGCACTGGAGTACAAAGATAAATCCCGGGCGGAGTGCCCCGGAATGCTCCTGGGTGCACGGGAGTGCACCGAACTATCCCGGGCGCAGTGCCGCAGATAGCTCCTAGGTGCACTGGAACGATGGGACCATGCCGGGCGCCGTGCCCAGAATGCTCCTAGGTAAACCGGAGTGATGGAACTATTCCGGGTGGAGTCCCTCAGAATGCTCCTAGGTGCACCGGAATGAAGGGGCTATTTCGGGAGGAGCACCACGGAATGCTCCTGGGTGCACTAGAGTGAATGGAACTCCCCGGGGCGGAGTGCCACGAAATGCTCCTGGGTGTACCGGAGTGATGGGACTATCCCGGGCGCAGAGCCCCAGAATGTTCCTATGTGCACCGGAGTGATGGGACTATCCCGGGTGGAGTCCCTCAAAATGCTCCTGGATGCACCAGAGTGATGGGACTATCCGGGCGGAGCGCCCCGGAATTCTCCTGGGTGCTCCGGAGTGCATGGAGCTTCCCAGTGCGGACTGCACCGGAGCTCATGAAACTCTTCCGGGTGGAGTGCCCGGGAATGTTCCTGGGTACACCGGAGCGATGTGACTATCCCGCGCGTATGCTCCAGAATGCTCCTATGTGGCCCGGAGTGATGGAACTACCCTTGGCGGAGTGCCACGGAATGCTCCTGGGTGCACTAGATTGCATGGAACTACCCCGGGCAAAGTGCCACGGAATGCTCCTGGGTGCACTGGAGCGCATGGAATTATGCCGGACGGAATGCCACAGAATGCTCTTGGGTGCACTAAAGTGCGTGGAACTCCCCCGAGAAGTGTGCCACGGAATTCTCTTGGGTGCACTGGAGTGTATGAACCTACCCCGGGCGGAGTGCCCTAGATTTCTCCGTGGTTCACCGAAGTGCATGGATATACCCCGTGCGGAGTGCCCCAGAATGCTCCTAGATGCACTGGAGTGATGGGACTATCCCGGGCAGAGTGCCCCATAATGCTCCTGGGTGCACTGGAGTGCATAGAATTATCCGGGCGCAGTGCCCCAGAATGCTCCTAGGTGCAATGGAGCGCATGGAACTATCCCGTTCGGAGTGCCGCGGAATGCTCTTGGGTGTACTATAGTGCACTGAACTATCCCGGGCGCAGTGCCCCAAAATGCCTCGTAGGTGCACTGGAGTGATGGGACTATCCCGGCGGGCGAAGCGTCCCAGAATGCTCCTGGGTGCAGCGGAGCGCATGTAACTATCTCGGGCGGAGTTCTCCGGAATGCTTTTGGGTGCACTGGAGTGCATGGAACTGTCCCGGGCGGAGTGCCCAAGAATGTTCCTGGCTTCACCGGGGCGCACGGAACTACTCCGGGCGAAGTGCCTCAGAATGCTCTTGAGTGCACTGGAGAGCATGGAACTATCCTGGGCGGAGTGCCACGGAATGCTCCTGGGTGCACTAGAGTGCCAGAGTAGTGGTTTGGATTCGGCCTTCATTTTCTTTTCAGGTGTGTTTCATGTTTGAGAAACAAAATTATCTCTCCTGGCATGTTTTACATTTTAGAGACGACTTGTTTTTCATTGTAAGGACAAAATTATCTTTTCGGGCTTGTTTTTTTATAGCCAAAATTATCTCCTCGACACACACACACACACACATATATATATATATATATATATATATATATATATATATATATATATATATATATATATATATACATATATACATATTTTAGAAAAAAAATTACCCTTCTAGCACGTTTTTAGAATCAAAATTATCGCATGGGGTATGTTTTTTACATTTTTTTAGACAAAGTCCCCTTTAATTTTTAAACAGTTATATGCCCATCACACAAATGAGGACGCACGGATCTACCGCCTGAGCAAAAACTTTAATTTCTCTATACTTTCGTTTTGCGATCTCTACGTTCGTGCGACATATTAGTTATGATCACTAAAAGTTTCCTCTTCGTGACGACAAGCAAAAAGGGGCACTCTGTTAGCATTTTTCTTGACCCATATATCAAGATTTACAACTTGCATGGCTAATTTTCAACCGAGATTTAAGTCGACAGTTCAGCTTTCTGCTATAAACTGTTCTGAGGTCTTACGAGATTACTCAAACTTTCATTTTTCATTATCAGAATTAAAAAAAATCATAGAAATAATCTAAGACACCGGCAAACTTACTCTGTAAATAAATACAGAACTTCAAAATAAAAAAAAGATACAGCTGACGTCAATTCTTTCCATACAGATCTACTCCTAGCTAAGATCTAGTCCTAGATCAAATCTAGTTCATATGATTGAAACGCCCGAGGCAGTGATTGTCGATCCCTTTTGCTAGTTTTGATATTTAAAAACATAATCTAAACATTGAGAAGCATAATGCCTAGCCTATCCGAAGTATTAGTGGTATGAAACCGTAAATCTACACATAGCCTATGTCAGATCACTCACCTTATTTTTTATACATTGAAATTTTAGTCCTCACTAGCAACTTATAATTCACAGAAGGGCAGGCAAGTCCTCACGTTTTTCAAAGCATAACGATTTTTTAATTTGACACTAAACATTTTTTTATCTTATGGGGCATACAAAGAAGTATACAACTAATACTGTAAGATATACGAAAATAAAATCTGTTCGGCACTGAAATATTCGTGAAACGAGAAAACTGGACAAAAGTAACAAGCACCAACAGATGCACAAAATCTCATTTTTTATATTATTTATTTATTTTTTATTTTTTTTTAGGCTTGTAGAAAGTAAAACTTCAAACAAATATTTGCATCTTTTTTAAATGTGCAATTATTAAGAATATAAATAGTTATCAATTTTTTTTAGGAAACTTTCCTACAAACTATTCCACCAGAACGCCATTGTTTACATCAGAGGATAAATAAAGATTCCACTTTCTATGATCAGAACAGTTACGGCGGCATAGCGGCACTGAAAAATTACGAAAATACCCGGGACATCCCGCAGTGCCTGTCGGTGATTCTGTCCGTTCCCTATTTTGTGGCATGCCCCTTAACGAGACTAACAATGACGGTCGGGAAGGCGGTAGAGGACAGAAACACTACAATGCTTGAAGTATGCGTGGATGGATTATAACCTAAAGTATATCAGTTTCCCCTGACACTGTTGCGATTAGCTGTTTATTCAAAGGTTTAATGATATCATATCAAAGTGATAACAAGTCTCCTCTTAGAGGTTTGCTTCCCTCATCACAATGTCTTGTTTTAGAGATTGACAAATCCACAACATTCATTAAAAATCTTATCAATAACAATATCAATCATATCAATATTACTTAAGCTGTGCCAACTGGAACTACTCTTAAGCTGAAGTCTCTAGTTTTCTTTTGCAGCTTATTAAATGATTTTAACTTGATAGTGGATACTTAGGATAAAAAGTCGTGGCACTAGTACTACGTAATCTTTGAAGCTTAAAAATCTCAGTCCATTTCAATAGAATGATACAATAATGGATATAGTAGCCCGGCAACCTAGATAAGCTAAAAGATACTAAGTATAATGTGGGTTTATCTAGATCGGCCTTCAGAGACGACCTCACACGTCGATCAAGAGTTGCTGTCAGGAGATTTTTTTCAGAACGGTTAGATTGTACATTAATTCAGATGGATCAAGAGTTGATCAAGTTAAAAAATTTAACACCGTTCTGAATAAGGAGACCAATTATTTCCAACGATATTGATAAAAATGCTTGAAATCCGTCCATAGGAAATCAAGACACAAGATAATTGTGCTGTTCTGTTTTGAACAAATAATACTGTCAAAGTCTTCATCCCGATCATTTTAGCTAACCAAGAACCCTTCGATCTGCGACCACATGATAAAATATTTCTGCGGCTTGCTCCAAATCGCTTCGTGTAAACATACCAACAAAATTGGAAGATTTGCTGCTCTTCTTAAGTCGCTAGCAAAACACGAATTACCGCTTGTAGCGTCAGAGCACTTTGTGTAATGGTGTTGCTTCGTGTGGTCAGATATCAAGCGCAGTGGTAAAAACCTCATTTATGGGTGCGGGTTGTGAGGGGACGCACACAGGTGACGCTTTACACACACCTACACACACATATATGTACCTAGTCATGCAGCACAAACATACACACAAACCGATCTCTGAATTTTGTGTGCATCATTACTGATTTACTTGTACACTACATCTATTCGATATTACCAGCTGTCATTTTCTACACATGGCTGGGGGTTAATTTGCATTCCATTTTTTTTAATTTGACCCTGCCTTACTTGTGTTTGACACTTTGTCTGCCGTGCACATATTTCTCGCTCATTCCGATGCGTCATGATGTCTTTACTTTTGATTTTCAGCAGCTGCTTTTTTCTCAACATGTTTTATATTCGTTTTGGTGGTAGTAGCTCAAATCCAAGTAGTTAAAAACAATGGTTTCTTTGTCTTATCTCAATATTTAATTGAAACAGAAACTTTCATTTCGGACACATAAAAAAACCCATCCATACACGACGCAAAGGTTTTGCTTGATGAAGTGTGCAGACATTTTATTTTTGAGAGAAGAGTCTGATTTATTGCTCCACCTTTTCTTTCTTTCCTTATCTCTGCTTTTTAACTTTCTCTTTAATATTCTCTCTCTCTCTCTCTCTTTGATTATCAGTGTCTCTATCTTAACGTGTCTGTCAGTCTCAATAAATCTCATTCTGACTCTGTCTCCACCTCTCCCTATCTCTCCCTCTCTCTCTCTCTCTCTCTCTCTCTCTCTCTCTCTCTCACGCACACACACATAATTATTATCTTTTTTCGTCTATCTTCATATATGAAATGCAAATTAATCTGCCACGCCAGGATTGGATTCGACCTGTAGAGATGTCACAAAGTAGTTACTGGGTTGAACCTTTAATAGTGAAAGGAACTATCTACTTAGACCTGTTCTCCACGCCACAATTGGCGTCACTGGCCATAACTAGCAGCCGGGCATTAAAATCACAAGATTTACAACACACGCAGCAAGAATATCATCAGTTTCCAAGACAAAGTAAGAGACAACGCTAAAGAGGGATGGGTGGCTGAATATTTTATCAGCAGTCTGCATATCTTGTGCTGAACACTTAACATCATCTTTGAGTTCTTCAATGTTAAACAGCTGCCCTTTCAGGCCAATTAACACTATTATATTGTGTTGATGTCTCAGCTCAAATCTCAAGAAACTTCCGCTTTACCGAATAAGATAACAGAGAAGAAAAGTTTGTTTGAAAATTTTAAATATCAATACAATATGTGTTAACTTGTGTGTCGTAACGTTATCATTTATGTTGAATCATTAGACAAACGTGCGGCCGAATGGCAAACTAAGATCAGATGAGGGTATCAGACGGATTCTTGCTGTTCACTTGTTTTATGCCTCGCTCTGACTTTGAACTTAGGGTAAGGGGCAAGGTTACGGTTCGGAATTTTGGACAAATGTTCAGGTTAAAATTATATTAGGGGTTATAATTAAAGGTTTGAATTATCGTTAGCGTTAGAAATGGGTAAGGGGTTATGGAGGGGTATCAAATTAATGGAGTGGGGAGGAATAGATAACAAGAGGAAGAGGCATGCCTCAGCGTACTTGTACTGTGCCCTGAAAGACAACCAGGTAATGCGACCACTCTTGATATCTTTCCCCCTGTAACAGTCCATGATCCAACTTTATTTTATGATAAATCAGTCAACCTGGTTTCCTTGAAAATACAATACTGAATGACCTTTAAAACCTAACTCGCACAAACCCCATCATTTAGAAAACAGAAATTAACCATATTCAAATTGATGCAACGCTTGAGCCGATTCCATATATAATCTACACCTAGGTCTTGATTGGAAAAAGATTCCACATATAATATACACCTAGGTCTTGATTGGAAAAAGATTCCACATATAATCTACACCTAGGTCTTGATGGAAGAAAGATTCCATATATAATCTACACCTAGGTCTTGATTGAAAAAAGATTCCATATATAATCTACACCTAGGTCTTGATTGAAAAATGATTCCATATATAATCTACACCTAGGTCTTGATTGAAACAAGATTCCATATATAATCTACAGCAAGGTCTTGATTGAAAAAAGATTCCATATATAATCTACACCAAGGTCTTGATTGAAAAAAAGATTCCATATTATAATCTACACCAAGGTCTTGATTGAAAAAAGATTCCATATATAATCTACACCAAGGTCTTGATTGAAACAATCATTTTAAATTTCAAAAGAATGGCTCTATGTGTTACGTTGTCCATTAGAGATCTAAGTTAGAGACTTCAATGGACTTTTTGGAATCTGCTTTTGAATTTCAAGACGTAGATATTTAAATCTATCTAGACTGTAGATCTAGATTACATAATTATTTTATCTAAAACTAGATCATGACCGTTCTAGTAGCAGGAGAATTAATCTCAGAATGTTGTTTACATCTTTAATGTATTTCCAGATTTTTTTAAGCAAAAGCAAATTTTAAAAAACTCTTTTGCATTCAAATCAAGGCATTGTTCGAGCTGGCCTCTTAATTTCCTTCAATGATACTCTTCAGTCTAGTTCCCCGCACTAGTAGTAGTAGTAGTAGTAGTAGTAGTAGTAGTAGTAGTAGTAGTAGTAGTAGTAGTAGTAGTAGTAGTAGTAGTAGTAGTAGTAGTAGTAGTAGTAGTAGTCGTGGTGGTAGTGGTAATCGTAGTGGTAGTGGTAGTGGTAGTGGTAGTTGTAGTAGTAGTAGTAGTAGTAGTAGTAGTAGTAGTAGTAGTAGTAGTAGTAGTAGTAGTAGTAGTAGTAGTAGTAGTAGTAGTAGTAGTAGTAGTAGTAGCAGTAGTAGGGGATTGTCCCGACAGCTTAACAGCCTAGCCCTATATGGTCCAGAAAACTATAACAACAGCTGTGCTTTAGACCCAAGCGCTAGCTGTACATTTAAAATCATCAGCTCAAATTAACTCTGTTTTTCATGATGGTTTGAGTTCTTCGTTAACAAACAATCTTGCTATTGAAGCGACTGAGAATTTCTAATAAAATCTGCTACATCGACCTGTCGTCATTTCTCTACCGTGATGAGAGAAGATTTATGGACTCAAAAAATCAGGAATTATGTTTGCCCGCCTTATCTGAATAACACAAAACCGGAAAACACCAGCAAGTCGTCAAAAATGAAAAGAAAAAACAGAGAAAAACATAGTTTTCATCTTTATTAGAGCAAACAGCCTATCGAATGTATAATTGTCTGAAAGTAAAAGATTGCAGCTATGATAATAAAAACAAGAACTTTAGCTGATTCAATTCGTCAAACTTTTCGATAGCGTACTATTGACCTAAAAGTTAATAACTTGAAACTATCTTGGGAAAAGAAGATAGCGTCACATGAAAAAAGGCGTGACCTGAAAAAAATATTTTTCAAGAGTTTTGTTAGTTTGATGACATGCTATTGCCTAAAGCTAGGAATTCACTAATTCAGTCATCAAGATGAATTTATATTTGTGTGGTGTGTGGGTGAAGAATGCATCGGGATTAAGTGTGGTTCGTCTTTTAAGTGTCATCCTGACTTCAAACAAAGTGGATGGGTTTTTTTTGGGATTGCTCAGGCTAACACAGAACCTGGATTGGGATTGGGTGTCATTGGTCTTCAAGCTCCATCCTTAAGTCAAAAATAGTGAATGGGTTTTTACTCAGAATGCTCTGGTTATCACAGAACATGCGCACTGCACTAAAAAGGAACACTTTCAATGGGCGCAAACTAGAGAGACTGACGTGCTCAAATTAAACTTGTCATTTTGTTTGTAAAATCTTGTACCGGTACCCTATGAGTGAGGTGATGTTGCTGTCTGAGTCGAGGTAGTTTTACAGTTTTTTCTACGTGTCAAAAAAGATCAACATCTTAATCTTCATGAATTTGCTAATCCTTTACAATCTTTTTCTTTTTCGCTTTTTCATTCTAGACTTCATGTTTTATGCCTTCAATTTGCTCTCGAGAATAGAAACTTATCTACACCTTTGTCGGAAAGTCCATACTTTGGTGGTATAAGTTTGTTTTTGTTTTTTATTTTTTATTTTTGTTTTTTTTTTTGCTTTTATATTTCGTATCATTTTAAAGTCTAACATGCTAATAATTCAAGAAATTAAGAGGTGTGAAATTCATTTTTTTCATCGAATTGGTAGTAGCTCAGTGTACTCAGGCTCTGTAACCCGAGATATTAAACCATATATTTTAGTCAGTTCAACGTTTCATTTCCAATCGGAACATAACATTATCTTAACACCTAAGATTCTATAAGTGCGTGTAGTTGTCTAAGTCTAGAATCGTTTACAATAGCAGATTTAGATGTTTTTCAAAAAGGATTTATTATTCACAAGTAGTAAAAACAAAAATTAGTAATGTCTTGCCTACCACACCTCAAGTTAAATCATAGACTATCTACACCGTTTACAGCGTTAAATTTTGTAATTTAACGTAGTGGTCTTTTGCCTCTCTGCGTATCCGACCAATTAAAGCTAAAAAATAACGTATACCTTTTTTTTTCATGATAATCTCCTTTAATTTTGCACACGTATTCCCTTTACCAAATTTTTAGTTCCTCTCATTTCTGTTTCTTTCGTTTTCTAACTGTTCATTATTTTCTCTTATTCTTTAAATCCAGAGCTCGACTTTTAATTTGACTCTTTAAGATACAGACAGACTGATTTCGGCCTATTATAAAGAAATATAATTAATAAATCGATATGTTCATTTTTTAAAAAATAGAAATATGCAAATCGATAGGAATATCAAAGAACTTAAATTGTAAACTTAAACTTGTATTATTTTACTTCGATTCGAGTTTTACAAATTATGATCAAACAAAGATTTCATTTGAAATAATGGTCCCACGTAATATAATATATTTATATTCCAATGAAAAAGTCAAATTTCAAAGATGTTCATTACTTTTTAACATATGAAAAACCAATCGTCTTACATTTAGCTGCATTTTAATAAAATGAAATGGTATATTAACAGATTAATATTTATAAAAAAAATCACATTTTAAAAAACATCGATAGATTGGTTATTTTGCAACTGAATCAATAGTTGATAAAAAAATACTGGGACATATTTAAAGCTCTGAGCCGGATATGATTTAAAGTTATAAGATTAATCTCTAATTTAAGTATTTATGCAACCTTAATGGTAAGAGCAAACGAGAAGAGAAGGGTAAGAAACGGTAGAAGGAGAAAATAGTGAGAAAAAAAAAACAGAGAGCGAATTGAAGTTGACCAAGAAAAGACTTGAGATCTTATAGATTCTCAGGAACTGGCATGTTGATGACATCATCGACCTTGTGACCTCCCTTTGACTAGTTGAAACCAAGGTATCCACCCGATGATTGAGCGAAACCATTTTTCAAGAGGGCATCTTAGACCTTTCTCTGCGAAAGAGTTTCCGAACGTCTGTCACGTGGTCTTCTGAAAAGTAACGTTACTTTTTATTTTAAATATGAACGTTCAAGTTTAAACCATTCAATTTGCTGAAAAATCAACAGGAGACTTCAGCTAAAAAGTAATTTGAGTTGCCATAGCTTAAGTAACATTGATTGAATCATATGTGAGCAAAGTAAGTTTTTCAAGAATTAAAAAAATTCAGTGTTACTGGTGCTATCATTGATATTGTTATTGACAACATTTTTAAATGACTGTTGTGGATATTTCAACAGGACATAGTGACGAGGGAAGCAAATCTCTAAGATTAGCTATCACTTTGCGATTGATTGCATTAGATAAACCTTGTCTTGCTTCGTTTGAAACGCAATCTGTAACCGTTTGCTGATGCGATTGGTTGATTATCCCGATTACTCATATTCATACATTCATATATTGCTATTCAACAATGAATAACTTTTACTAGTATATAGTATAAGATTTGCTATGACAAGAAATTTATGAATGACCTGTTCTCATATATATTTATTATAGTGTACTTTTTGTAGTGATAGTAGCAGTAAAGACAATAAGACTTTATGATTAAATGAAAAAAAAAGTTTATAGTGAAAAGTTACACTGGAAGGCACACTTTGCAAAATTATTTACACACACGCACACACACATATATATATAATATATATATATATATATATATATATATATATATATATATATATATATATATATATATATAATCTTAATAGTTTCACAATTATTACATTCATAATGCACAAAACACATTTTAAAAGATTTGAAAACTGTAAAACAGGTTTAACGATTATTATTAAAAAAACAAAAAACAAAAACAAAAGCAAAAAAAAAAAAAAATAAGAAACAAACAAGCAACCCCCCCCCCTTCTCCAATATTCTACACTTTAGGTTCAACATCTCGTGCAGCAACAATTCCATATTTTTCTTTCTCATGTTATAGGTATGGTTGAACTATAAGTTTAAATGTGAAATCAAATTGCCTTTATCTTTCCCTTTTTTCTCACATTATCTCAAGTATGCGAGCTTCCTTATTTATCGCGATTTTTTTGCTGTTGTTTGAAATATAACTCGTTTTCTTTCACATTTTCAATACATTTCTTCTATGCAATCTTACATAGTACAATTAAAAACAGCTTTTCTTTATTTTTAGAAATACTCGCCTTTGGATTTTTTGTAATGTTGCCTTGAAATTTATTTGCATTTTGATTCTGTTTTAGAAATAAAATTAAATGTGTAAACTCAAAACGTAACAGGATCAACCAGCATTGCTTTAGAAACTAGAGTATTAGTTTTCTCAGTGGGAAAAATCAATTATCTGTGGAAAATGAATCTTTTTTTAATTTTAACGCAGATTATCTCGAGTGCTGGGCAGGGCCCTAGCTGCTGTATGTGCATGGTTGATGTACACATACTATACAACCCCAAGACCACTATGACGTCGTGGTCAAGTGAGGTACCCACATGATTCTCAGATCAAGACTTCCTGGTTTCGAACTCTGACTCGACCAGGTGCGTGTTAGATTAGGAAATCTTCTGTATTTCCTTTTCTAACCTGGCTCGGATGATAAACCAAGTATTTGGTTATAGTAAATGTGCTTGAGTGGCGCACTGAATCTAATAAGAATAGTTGATTTTGTTAACTTTGATTCTATTTATAGATCCTTTCAAACATTTATCATGTATGTTTAAACAAATGCGCAGGTTGAATTCCCACAGGACAATCTCTTTGCATTTTTTGTGGGAATAAATATTCTTATAATACTCGTCTCTTGAACTTCACAATAGATTTAGAAAGTACAGAAATGCCTGATATCCCATAATGCTGTTTAGAAATCACCTTAATTTACATTGGTCAGATGGTGTAATATTACGCTTAACGCAATGGTACCGTTTTTTATGAAATATGGACAGGTATTATTTCTTTATTATTATTTAAGTCAACATCTTTATAACCAACACCATCACACGGCCAGTATGATTGTCACCGAGCCCAGCTAAAAGGTTCAATAGGTAAATAAAACAACTTTTGTTCATATTTGATTCATCCGTCAAAATCAAATTTACTTTAATACAAATTTAAGAATTATTCTGGATGTGTCTCAAACTGACAAAGATGACAAAGAAAGAGAGGAACACATTTTAAAAGGATTTATTGTACATACACTGATGTTTATTTACATCATAAGGAATTCCATTTGATAAAATGAGTATGAAAATATAAAACCAAACCAAACACTAACGCAATTCGTTATATAAATATATAATAAAAATATCTAGATTTCTATAAATAATTTTCTATTATGCATCTTATATCTGATCTTCTTAGAACCCCTCACAGAAGTAAAATTGAATTGTATTTTACTGTAATTTGAAAAACTTTTTGGAATTGAATTGTGCAAAATACGTCCAAAGAATATTTAGACATTAAATTTGTCAATAGTAAAGAGACTATAATGACAGAAGTAATAAAATTAGCAAAAGAAAGAAAACACAGATGGGTGCAGTATATAAGCTACAGCTGCAATTTGTTCTCACTTCAGCAGTCAAGATTATGAAAAGTTGATCTTTATAATATATTTTAGTGTGTCATTGTAAAAGAATAAATATATTAACATGAACAAAATAAATAACAGTCATAATAATAACAGTCATAATAACGACGACGACGACGACGACGACGACGACGACGACGACAACAACAACAACAACAGTAACGGTAATAGTAATAGTAATAGTAATAGTAATAGTAATAGTAATAGTAATAGTAATAGTAATAGTAATAATAATAGTAATAGTAATGGTAATAATAATAATAATAATAATAATAATAATAATAATAATAATAATAATAATAATAATAATAATAATAATAATAATAATAATAATAATAATAACAAACAAACAAATAAATACATTAATTCATGGCCATCTTTGACTTCTATAAAGTAACAAGAGAGATGGGCAATAAACCGTAGATTTGATTTCATGACATTTGGAATCATGGGTTTCTAGTACATATTGTTTGTGAAATAGAAAACTATGAAAGCCAGAACGAATTTCGTTATAAAAAGATGTGAAATGATTGAATTTTCAGCTGGCACTTTTAATCTTTTAATCAACTAATTTTCTGATGTCACTGAACGTTTGTTTTTCGGACTTTTGATTCCGATAGGCAGAGTAGCTCAGAATAAGTGATATACGCCTTGAGCACACCCTAGGTTGATCAACAGATCGACTTAGGTCTACGGACTGACTAATAAGAAACCTTCCTAAACCATTTGACCAGCACCCGTTAGGCGATAAACCCAACTCGTCCAACGACATAGGCGCGGTTCGAATCAGTGATCAACAGATCCTGTGTCTTAGATTAAATGCTTCACCCTATGATCTTTCTCGTTCATCACATATGTGAAACTTGATGCCAATTCAGCACTTCGATTAGGGTTCTATCCCATATTCTTTTAGGAGGCAATGGAGCTTTTTCGTCAAGCCAGCGATGTGGCTGATTAGATGGAACTTGATCTCAAGATGAGATGACTTGAGTTTGGGCTCCAACGCGAGTCCGTTGCTTACCCACTGAGACATCTCACACACATTTCCCTCTACCTCCTTAGTGTCTACCTTTCTTTACATTTTTTTCATTTAGCTTTACTTCGTCTTGCCCCTCACACAATACAGAACTTAAGATAATACTAATTTTTTTTTTTGGTGTCGCAAAGTACCATACATGACAAAAATCGGAAAACCTAAGACAAAAAATGCTTTTTGAAGCTGTGTTTCATTCTCGCATCGCAATGTAACTCTTGAACAATTACTAATAGGATCGTACTATAGCGATCAAAGATTGAAGAGCTATGTAAAATTATTAGGATAATCATTTGATAACGATTCATAAACCTTTTTAAAATGTCTGTATCCGCTCTGATTTTACTACGTGGTGCAGTTTCAAACTATTTCACATTATATGTACCAAAAGCTGAATTTACACTTTGCATAAAACGCTAATTATTTGTGTGTGTGTGTATATATAGATAAAATATATAAAATTGTATATACATATAATATATGCATATGCATATAATATATATATGTATATATATAAGTATGTATATATATATATATATATATATATATATATATATATATATATATATATATATATATATGCTTGTTGCTTGATTTAATCTGTCAGGCTCCAAAAGATGTCCATAAACATAACCCCCCGTCGGGCAGAGCAGACTAAAAAGACGGGGTCCTGACCAACCAACCGTCGGTGCTCCATTTTCAACGAGAAGACATAAATAAGCTGAGTAAAAATTATATTGGATAAAAATGTTCAACAACACAAAGGATTATTTAAATTAAACAAGTAGATTTGCACAGATGAAAGAAAAAATTAAACATATTCACATAGAAAATGGGTTAGCCCTACGTCGGTAAGGGGTTACATTTTTATACGTTTTCCTCTGAACCTGTTTTATTTTTTTCCGCTGTCTTTTTGTTTATAGGATATACAAGCATAAGAAAACAATTTCGACAAAAATAATATGAAGCAAAAATTATTCAAAATCAGTTGCAAAAAAAATGACATGGAAATCAAAAGCAATGCATTTAGAAATTCAATTCAATTCCTGTTTGTAGTTTGATATATCCAATACACACCATTATGAGCTCAGGCTTCTTTTGCATATCAAGAAAAGCCCCAGCTTATCAAGGGGGAAATGAGAAGATAAGGTTCTATCTACCGGCGGTGTGGGGTTCGAACCCGCGAGATAACATCTAATATATACCTCTGAAGACACTCATGAAATATAATCTCAAAGTATTAAGTCGTTTACAATACAGCAACTCCATGACATTAATGTTAAGGTTATATTACAATCTTACACATGTTTCTGAGAGATTTTAGGTTGACGGAAAATTGTTACCGGTGCCAAAACATGCACTGAGATTAATTATGGCTTTGAAAAACAGAAACAAAGGCCTGGAACAAAATCAAATATAAAATAATATTTTAAATCACTGTCAACCCTCGTCAAGGAGACTATAACCCCCCCCCTCTCTCCTTTAGCAGTATTGCCCCAAAAATTAATGATCGCACTCGTCAGAAACTATCGCTCCATTACATTTGATTTTTGTATTTTTGTTGTACAAAGATTGGGCTTGGAACTAGAATCGCAATGATAGTGAGAAAATGAAGTCCCAAATCAGAAACATATCTAATAAGCATCAGTCCATTTTGATTGACTTCGAGGTGGTTTAGATTTCTCTTTTAGAAAACAACAGTTTTGGATAATATTTTCCGTCTATATATCATCGTCTGCGGATGATCAATCAAAATGGACGCCGATACAGACTTGACGGGATTAGGTAATGCAAGTGTAAAAAAAATGTCTTGTAGAGAATCTAATACAATTAGGGATATCGGAAAACACACACACACACACAAACAAACAAGAAAAGGTCGAAATACTCTGTGCGTCGCAAATTCAATGACAAAATATTCAACCGATGCTCAATAAATTGGCATCAATTTTGGCGACCTAATATTTTCTACTGATAATCTCATGTGATGGGAGTTTATAACCCCATCGATCTATACAGGGGGGAAACAGTTTCGCCTCTATTTTGTTCATTGTTTAATTTAGCCCGTTACTAAGACAGTGATCAAAGATCTTCTTTCATATCAATTTAAGCCCGTTATCAACACTATGATCAAAGATCTTCTTTCCTATCAATTTAAGCCCGTTATTAACACAGTGATCAAAGATCTTCTTTCATATCAATTTAAGCCCGCGTCGAATGGTCGGAATTGGAGCAATGAGGCCTAAAACTCATCACCGATGGACAAAATTGCGCCGTCGCAGAGTAGTTAAGAGTTAAACCGATAAACATCCGTCGGCTATTACAGAGCTAAACTTTTTTGCAATATAATATTAACACTTGTAAAATATTTGCCCTCTGTAAACTACCGCCCTCACATCAGTGTAAGCAGATATTCAATCGACACGTCGTAGATAAAAGATTTTAAACGATAATAAAAGGGTAAGTGCAAGTGTAAATGAGTAGCCTGTAGACTCTAAGATATCAATTGAAATACCGAAAAACATATAGACACTGAATCACTAAAAAAAACCAATGTCGACATATCCTTTGCGTCAGAAAGTCTATAGCGAAATATTTCAAGGAAGCTCAATTTATTGATTTCAAGTTTTGCCACGGATATTTTAAAGTTATATAAATGCAACTTGCCTCTTAATATATAGCCTTTTTCAACGGTCGGATCTTACATTCGGACCTTCAAATAAACCGCTTTCATGGAAACTCAGCTTGACTTTTACTGACATTCGGAGAATGTGCATCAATATGATGAGAAGTGGGAAAGAAACAATGAAAAGAATTCAACATGTTAAACTCATTAATTTATTCACATATTCATGGGAGCGCATACCTTTATATTGTGTTCAGCCCAGAAAATCACAAGAAAACTAGCAACAAGGTAAATGTGTTCTTTCATCAACTTTTCGTTCCTCGAGTATGCCGAAGTATCTAACACGAGGATTATTTGGATTGATTAATCGCTCACCAATAGATGACAAACAAACCATGGCCTCCATGGCCTCCATATAAAATGTTAACTGATAGTGCAATTAACTGAGCTATTTGACGCCTTAAACACCATATATGTACCGTAACATTAATGCTATACGCGATTTACTTCATTCAAATCGACAGGCTACCGGCTTGAAAGCGAGAAACATTTGAACACTGTTCCAATCAACGTTTGGAAACAGCTGAAATTTGAATCTGAAAAAAAGAATTCCATTTTCACTTCGAAATTCCACAGTCCCGCAGACTGCACCCGCTGTGAACGTACCGCGAGATCCTACCTTAACCCTCAGTCCCGCAGACTGCACCCGCTGTGAACGTACCGCGAGATCCTACCTTAACCCTCAGTCCCGCAGATTGCACCCGCTGTGAACGTACCGCGAGATCCTACCTTAACCCTTGCTGACATACAACCTCCCCTGACGGAAGCGACAATGATTGACATGACTGTGGGGAAAGCAAAGCTAACCTGAAATCCCACAGAGCGAGTCAACTTAAAACTCTGGACTAACAAAATGATCGTTCTCGCCTTATTTTTAGATCTTGATTTGTTTACAAGTATCCAAAAGTGTTTTACTGCGAGCGCAAAGAAAAGGATCTCTAGAAAGACTAGGTTAACAAATCGATAAGAAAAAAGGTGTAAAATGATTAATTAATCATTCGACATGCGGACAAAACAGAAAGGTTACGTTGAAATCAAACCTTGAAATTAAGACAATAATGTGATAATGTGGGCCAACTAGCTCCAGCCATAACGCTTAGGATTCGCAAGATGAAACTGAGTTCTGAATAAATAATAATGATAAAATCCCTTCTCCCCCCGTTACTAGCCCTCTTCTTTCTCTTCCTCTCCGCCTCCTCTCCATCCTCTTTTTTTCCAGTATTTCGTGCGCCCAGCCTTCACTAATACACTATTCTGTAAAGGAAATATGTATCTCCTCTAACTCATGATTGAAGTATGTAAAGTCTAAAGGGCGCATCTTTCCAGGATCACTATTGTATCAGCTCAAGTTGACGTGCAGGTTAGTATCATGCTGGTGAGTAACATGCTGTTAGCATGCACAAAAAACAAAACAAAAAAAGAAAAAAAAAAAAAAAGAGAAATGCCAATACAATTGTGAAACTAACAACAGACGCGCCCAATTTGTCAAGGATCAATATTTTTATGCTCTCTACCTTAAACAGGCGTGAATGTGTAGAGAAATATCTCAGTCTATAAGGGCAATAAATGTTTCAAATATTGGGCGTGAAACTTAACATTTTAACAAAACGTTTTAGGTGAAGGCTAACTATCCCCCCTTCCCCCACAAAAAAAAACTTGATCATTTCTGGGTAAATGCTATTTTATACAGGTCGGTTTCCAATTACTACTCTATGAAGAAAACGATTGCACTTGGAAGAATCAAAGATCAATAAGTTGCACAGACCCGAAAGTTTTAAACTGGCAAAATGGTATCCTCAAGGCCACAAGTGACCAACTGTAACTTGAATAATTCAACTCGAAAAACTCCAGGACGAAAGAAAAAAGTCTCGATTTGCTGTAAATGAGGCTGAAAAATAGAACCACCAAGGAGCGGTACCCAGGACATGTTGGCTTGATGAGATCGGTTGCCGTTATACTGATGATATATAGCTGAGAGAGAGAAACCGATATGAAGAAACCTTGTTGGACAGAATACAATAACTTAGAAGCGGCCGTCAATTTGTGCCCAAAAACTCAAACTGCATTTGCCAAACACACGTTCAACGAGCAGGCAGATAATTGAATAAACAAAAATATAGAAAAATATGATGCACAAAACCATTATGTTGTGCCTCAAATCGAAGATTCAGTCCCCAAACTTTAACGCACTCGTATTTTCAGATTCTCCAAAATAAATGTGATTTGATATCTCGTTGCTTAAAACAAACAGTACCTAATAAATCACGGGAAAAGACAACAGATGTTTTTCTTAGATACAAAAACAAAGCCGCGTCAGAACAAATCTTACGAAATAAAGACATTTTGTACGGCTATCTTAATATATTGCATCCATTAAGAACATAAAACTGCATCTGGGATGAATATTCGCAATTTTCTTTGCCAAAGCAACCTTCTTAAAATTCCTAATATAAATGTACGCTGCATACAATATGAAAACGAGAAATGACATTCTGCACTCGTAAAGTAGCGCAAAACTGCGGTGACGGAAAAAACAAGAGTTACAGAGATAAACAGACGAAAAAAGACAGACAGGCAGACAAATCAATTAACTTACACACGTACATACACATACAAGAAAAGACAAAGAAAGCCCGAGATAAAAACAGAGAAGAGATAATTTTGCTGTACACTCTACGACAACTTAGAAGTGGGCATAATAATAACTAAGTGATTTGATATAAATAGCGGAAAAGCAAAGATCAATCTGTAGGTTAATAACCGACAGTACTGAATGTAAAGTTTAGGACTAGACCGTCCGAAACGGAACGTTCCGGGTAAAAGACGATAATTTAAAGATGTGCGTAATTAAGAATACTTGAAGTCCAGTAGTAAAAAAATGCATCTCCTTCCTTGGAAGGTATCACAGTGATAACAGATCTTACGTCCCCGACAGACGGATAAAACTTAAACACGACGATCTAAGGCTTTATCTGCTTACCAAAGTGCAGCCGCTGTTGGGTATGGAGGAACTGAAATGAAGAGGCCTTAGACTGACCCATAGACTGTTGAGGTCAACTAGAGAAAAATGTCCCATTGAGTATCATATCATATCGGACGTTATAACCCCAATCTACAGGTGGTCTTCAATCTCTCAATCACTTTAATAGTAAAAAGAAAAATCGATGCCATAGATTTCCTGATACCTTAAAGCATTTCCTTTATCCAGAACTATTTAAAATTCAGTCTGTCGAATAAACAGCAATCTTGATAAGAGTGCTACTCAAAATTGCCAATAATCATCAAGACAGAAATAAGTGTAGGTATTTGCGACGATAATAAATTTCTGAGACGGTACGAATCATTGGGTTCGGTTTTAACGACTTTTCTCCATGCAAATTTTATTAGACATAAAGTATAGAGAAACATACATAAGCATAAAAAGAATGAAAGAAAAACGATTTTCCATAAGAAAACAGTTGGCTGTCATAGATTTCAAAGTGACATTCATCGAGATACATTCTCAGCGCACGTTTGTGTAATTCTTAGAAAATAACGGAATTCGGCTGTAACCCTCTACAGGCACATGGTTATATTTTATAAAGTGCAATAGAATATCTTGCGTCAGATGTTTCTTCCATGTCTGAACATTTAGTCTTCCATGTCTGGACATTTAGTCTTCCATGTCTGAACATTTAGTCTTCCATGTCTGAACATTTAGTCTTCCATGTGTGAACATTTAGTCTTCCATGTGTGAACATTTAGTCTTCCATGTCTGAACATTTAGTCTTCCATGTGTGAACATTTAGTCTTCCATGTCTGAACATTTAGTCTTCAATGTCTGAACATTTAGTCTTCCATGTCTGAACATTTAGTCTTCCATGTCTGAACAGTTAGTCTTCCATGTCTGAACATTTAGTCTTCCATGTCTGAACATTTAGTCTTCCATGTTTGAACATTTAGTTTCTTTAGGTGTGGGAGTGTTGGGGACGCTCTTAACATAATTTTAGACTTTTAAACAGTGAACTCCTTTAAACCTAGGTTAGCGTTCATCAGTAGAGGCGTTACAATCCACCTTTATTTACACTTAGAACCTACTGCTAACCTTTGGCTCGAACCCGTTCTAATCTTTCTCAAAGGCTCCTGCAGAATATAAAAAAAATACTCCAATTAGGAATCTAAAATATGAATTTGAAATGTTGAAAATGACTGATTCATTTCTTACTCTAACTGGTTGAATACCTAAAAAAAGGGATGAAACTCAGTTGCCTTACTAGGTCTGATAACAAAAAGGTACTGCGCGTTCTTTGCCGATACAGATGAAAAACAAACTTACTATAAACCATATATAGGTTTACGGGAATTTTATGTTGAGCAAATGTTTTCCTATATCTTTTCTCACCTCTCTCACTCTTTCCTATACACACTTTTCCAGAGTGGATAAAAATGTTAACTAATGATGGCCTCACCGCCATTAAGACTATCACATAATTAAATATGCATTTTAATAAAACAAGGTTTTCCAAACTCAGAACTAACTCGAGAAAGCAGAAGTTATAGCAAATCTCCAACGGTTCCAATCTTTTGGCTCAATATCATTTAGGGTT
>JAWDGP010003024.1:0-22500 GCA_033675545.1 Elysia crispata | reverse complement strand
TAGTAGTAGTAGTAGTAGTAGTAGTAGTAGTAGTAGTAGTAGTAGTAGTAGTAGTAGTAGTAGTAGTAGTAGTAGTAGTAGTAGTAGTAGTAGTAGTAGTAGTAGTAGTAGTAGTAGTAGTAGTAGTAGTAGTAGTAGTAGTAGTAGTAGTAGTAGTAGTAGTAGTAGTAGTAGTAGTAGTAGTAGTAGTAGTAGTAGTAGTAGTAGTAGTAGCAGTAGCAGTAGTAGTAGCAGTTATAGCAGCAGCAGCAGCAGCGGCAGCAGTTACTGTGGCAGTAGTGGCAAGCTTTTCTCTGTGGGGTCTGCTTCTCTCATCACTATATCCTGTTTTTGCAGGTTAAATTTATAATATAGAGAATAACCAATCTTCTGTTCAATACAAAAGATTAAAAACGAATGTGATAAAGACTTACTGACAATCAAATGCTGAATATACACAAATAAACAGCAAATTTATCCAGATTGACCTTCAGAGACGACATTTCCATCGATGTAGACTAACTAGATTTAGCATTAAATATCAAAATAGATTTAGATACTGTAATACGTGCCTACCAATGAAGCTGTAAATTTTATTGTGGGGAAAATACCATTCTACACTGACATGAGATTATTTCTATAAAGGTGTAGATTGTAAATTAATTAAGATATATTATTTGATCACGAAAATGAAACACCGTCCTGAAGAACGTGGCAAACTATTTCAATTATGAATAAACTTGCTGACAAAAATGCTCAAAATCCATGCGAACAAAATCACGAAAGTTTGAGCGTTCCTCAACTGATAACTCCCGATTTGAATTGGTACAAAAGCCATGTATGTATATATTATGCGCCAACATCAATTTTAACGTGCACTCATATAGCTCATTTTCTTTGTGACTTGGGCTTTTTAATTTAATGACATATGCTATACGCCTTCTGAGCAAATAATGTAATATGTACCGCTAAAGTAACCAGCCCCTTCAAATAAGGAAGCCATGATTCCCACATGTTTTGCTATCTACGCACCCTTTGACCTGCGATCACAATCATAATGAAAAGCAGAAAATATTTCTCTGTGTCTTTCTCTCTCGTTCTCTCTCTACCGCTCTCTCTCTCAGTGTCTCTCTCTCTCTCTCTCTCTCTCTCTCTCTCTCTCTCTCTCTCTCTCTCTCTCTCTCTCTCTCTCTCTCTCTCTCTCTTACTCTCTCTTTCCCTCAATAGATCAAAGATTCAATAAGACCTCTCGCGTTTCTCAAACAGTTAAAGATAAATTGACTTTCTTTCCCCCTCAACTCTCTCTCTCTCTCTCTCTCTCTCTCTCTCTCTCTCTCTCTCTCTCTCTCTCTCTCTCTCTCTCTCTCTCTCTCTCTCTCTCTCTCTCTCTCTCTCCCCCCTCCATACGCACATACACCCAGATTCTCAGTCCTGGCCGATCTTAAATAAAAAGTTGGGGAGAATTGAGTAAGAAACACACCAAATCGTATCATTGTTCGTAGCATTCGTTAAAAGGTTTAAGTTGAAATAAGTTTCTAAATAAAATTGTGCGGATATATATATATATATATATATATATATATATATATATATATTATATATATAAATAAATAAATAAATATATATATATATATATAAATATACATTTTCATTAGTGACGCCAACCAGCGGAAAAGATTTACACGCTAAGATGCTTACCACTGTAAGTAAACTTGAACATCATTGACTGAAAATCTAAAATGAACGCTATATCATTGCACCAGAATAACCGGAACCTCTCGCCTTTGGGTTATTCTGGTGTATAAGGGTTTTTTTTTTTTCTTTATTGTGTTTTGTTTGTTTCATCCACCAGAATAGAACAAACATCTGGCCTTTGGATTCTTCTGGTGCAAAGCTGTTTTTTTTCTAAGAGTTTTTGCATTTTCCTCTTATGTTTCTTTTGAATTTTATGGAACAAAGGATAAAACAACTATGAAATCAACTTTAAACGACCCCAAATGTAAACAATGCATGACTCTGCCGGTATAATGTCACCGGACAATAGGGTTCTCTTGGACTTGGAGTAAACTGCATCTTTAAATTCATTCTAGAAGATCTGGAATTTATTCCAAGAGGTTCAGTGACAACCCTGCAGCCTGCTTTTTCCAAACCCTGATCAATCAATCAAAAACCCGGTTTTAGTTTCTTTTCATTAGGATCATAGCCTTTGTTCTAGGCGTAGCAGAGATCTATCTTTCATTATCTTATAGTTATGGATTGTGAAGTGAATAATGGAGGTTGCGATATTTACAAGGTTCTTACCCAATGAATTTATCTATTGACATTTCCGACATGTTTTAGCAATAAGGGAAAGTGCATCCAAATAATGGAGTAGGTTAGCTTCTCCGTTTGATGTTATGACAATTTTACTGTTCTTTAGTTACACCCATTCTCGTGGCCAGTTGAAGGCATCACCCCCCCCCCCCCCCCACTATCTAGAGAAGCATCATATTAATTTAAGTGCGAAATTGAATCGTGTGCTTTAGAACAGAACTTTTCAGCTTTCTTATCAAATTTGGAATTAAATATTTGATTGTTGCAATAACCTTTACATGTACACTAACAGATGAAGCTGTTCTCTCGGGTGAGTATACCTGTTCCAGTTTCTTAATCAATTTAATGATTTTGAATTAATTTAGTGCTTAGATATCTATAGATATTTTTAAACAGAACTTTAACTGTTACAGCATTCTTAGGAGATGTAGTTGTTATCATTAGGAATTACAGTAGCTGTTGCGATACAGTGTGCTAATGCTAAACTCAGAGTACTATCTAGAAGATATGGCTAAGATAATATTACTAATACATGTATCGTTAAGTCTACCTTGGTGTACTGATGTCGAAAAAAGTTTACCTTTGATTTAAATTTTATGAAGGGCTTTGCTTGACTCTGTTGAAGTAATTACTGCACGCTGTATAAGGGATTAAATCTGTTTTCCATGAGTACAATGTATTTTGTTTCAAAGATTCACCATAAGAATGGTTACAATACAAAAACTAAAAGTTTTAAACTTGAGTTTTAAAAAAAATACAGAAGATGAATGTAACATTGAAGTCACTTGTTTCATCTCTTTTACGTTTTTTCAGTACATTTACTTGTGGTATGAATTAATGAAATTGAAAAGGTGTTCAAGGATAAGACACTAAGAGATGAACAAGACAAAACAAAGACATAAACGATACAATATTCAAGAAACAAAAGTTTTATAGTTCCATTATTTAAATCAGGTTTGACGAAATGAAAATTTATACAAACATCAACATTAATTCCAAATATCCTACTTTACAGGTGAAAAGGATAGATAAGAGAAACATATTTACTGCACCAAAATGGTTTCTCCCTAGTCATACACAACATTAATGGAACTTCTCTATATTGATTCCACAAAAACAACTACATGTATAATGAAGAAGAACTATAAGTTTACTCAATTCATATTCATGTACATAAAAGCAAAGCCTATGCAGTTCCTTCTTAAAACCACATACATAAAATAAAAATGCCTTTGTCATAAACGATCAGTGGTAACATGTGAGACAGATTAGATTATGCCACAGTCATAAGCCCTGTTAACTTTTATTCATTATGTCAAAATGTAGTAAAATATAAAATATAATAATTAATTACTATTACACAGGTGGGCTTGAATGTATAAGTTAAAGCACTCTAAAAAAGTCAGCAAGAGCATCTGTATTTTAAAAAAATATTGCCTAAGCCCGCCCATATTACATACATCTGAATTGTACATGTTATAATCGTGGTACAAAAAATATAATAACTATATAACCAACGCATAAAAAAATTAAAAGTACACCGAAATGTAGGAAATAAATGTAGTAGAATAAAAAGACTTTTGAAAAAATCCATCTGCTCACATTTTAGAGAACATGCTGTTCTGTGCACGAAAATCGCAGTGATTGAATTGGTCAGTATTTTAAGAACAGTTAACCTCGACGCTTTTTCTTCCAGGGTGGTTTTTCACGCGTTTCATACTTCTATACCGTTTACTATCTAAGATATCAAATTGTCAACAAAGAGCCGTATAGGCATTCAAGTTTAACCATTTTATTAACTTGTCACTCATAATTTGTCTTGCATGAGTTATAAAGATTGTGAATAGATCTAGATCTAGAATGATTACAGTAATTATCTGATAAAACGGCACAAACCAGACTTTGTTCGTGGTGGTGATATAGCAGAGATAGTTAAATTAAAAGCATCTGTTTTATTGAGAAGAGAAAAAAAAGTACATAAACGGGACTTAACTCAGAATATTTAAACATTAACACGGTTGCTTCCCTTTATAAGTTGGCTATGTGCCGTGACTAGTACCAGCAAGCAATTGTACAGAGTCTATGAGTTGAACAAAACGTGGATGGGGCAGCGAAGGTGACAATCCGTTGATAGATAATTTCAGCCGCCGATGTGTTCAACAGTTAAAGCAGAAAAAAAAGTGATGGGTTTGGCCTGGATGCAACACATTAAACCCACGCTTTCCTTTCCTAGATCTGTTGGTCAACACGCAACTAACCGTAGGCCTAACGTCCTTCTCCTAAAATAGACTCGGTCAATTCCAGTTGCATTAACTTATAAAATCAATGTGTGTCAAGGCATTGAAACAAAAAAAAAAAAAAAAAAAAACCAGTATTGCTGGTGATTTTGCTAGATTGAGTCATAAACACATAGTGTAGATCTAGTCCAGGTCTATGACTGGCTGTCTTACAAGTAAAGTAAAGACGATGGGAGTTGGGAAGGAAAGGAAATGGGGGGATTGTAATCATGTACATGTACTGGTACAGAGGCAGACTCAGGTAATACGGACTGTATGATGACGGGGAAAGCGAGAGGGATGGAGGAAAAGGAGAAGAGTGCTGACTCACAGTGTCGGGGTGATGATTGTACAGCATTTTGCTGACTGACGAGGCATTTTGGTTGTATGCTGAGCATAGAACTGACAATATTTAACAGTATCTGTATCTGTATACTTAACGATCCGCTTACCTAAAGTGCCGTCATAATAGAAACAAAGATCGTGGGTGCCGTTATATCCGTTAACTTTTAGTATCGTTAAATAAGAGAAAAAAAGGAGGCGAGGGAAAAGTGCCGTCATAGTACTATCCGTTATATATTGAATGAACGTGTATAAGCTTTAGAAATCCAGGGTAAACCAATAAATTTAAAAAAAAACCAGGGCCTTCATTTTTTTTTTCTGTAATTTTGACTAAGCAGTTTGCACGTTTTTACGTTGTAATGCAGAGCCATTTTGCCACCACATCAGGTCGAGCACTACATTAAATGTGTGCACGAAAATCAGCACCACATTATATTCTTGATAGAAGATAAAATGAAAAGGGATTAGTTTAAAAGAAAACACCCAAATTTAGAATAATTTTTTTTTTAATCGAGATCTATCCTTTATAGTAAAGAATTCTTCTTAACAATGTGGGCTCTATATATTTCAAAACTGAACTGTGAATGATTCTGAAGGAGATACATATTATCCGTTATTCTTGTAAAATTTGCTTTTCTTTCTCGTAGAAGTCTTCCCCCTACCTGTTCATTATTGTAAAGTTTGCTTCTATTCAATGAAATTTTTTAATTTGCATTTCTTCAATGTAGTAGTCTTCCCTAGCTGTTCATTTGAACATGCAATCATGCTTGTAATATACATCGGGAAACATTGTTGTTTCGAAATTTAAATAGATATCAATCACTGTATAAAAATTGAGGGAATGGGCATAATTAAAACTTTCTTAACTAATTGTCTGTTATGCTGGACTTTAAAAATCTCTTTAATGTTCACCTAAGAGTAAATTATATTTATTTACAAAATTATGTGTATTGAGCTTGTCCTTTAAAAAGATCTCTACAATCACACCTTAAACTTCAATGTCATTGTAAAACCGTACATTATTAATATTAGTCATAATATGAGTTAAAATCTTGTGAACTTCATAGAAAACTGCCTTATTCCGGTACCTCCTGACCTACTACCAGCAGGGCCTCCAGTATGTCACGGCTAGGGCACCAGAATCATATTTCATTCTGCTCAGAAAAATAAAATGCTTACACAAATATGGTACATGTAGTATGCTGATGCTGCTTCTGTAACAGAATCATATTTCATTCTGCTCAGAAAAATAAAATGCTTACACAAATATGGTACATGTAGTATGCTGATGCTGCTTCTGTAACAGCGACTGCTTCTACTGCTGACGCTGCTACGATTACTATTACTGCTGTTGCTACTACTACTATTATTACTTCTACAACTACTACTACTACTACTACTACTACTACTACTACTACTACTACTACTACTACTACTACTACTACTACTGAAGCTGCTGTTGCTGCTGCTACTACTACTACTACTACTACTACTACTACTACTACTACTACTACTACTACTACTACTACTACTACTACTACTACTAATTCTACTTTTTTTTACTACTATTCCTATTACTCCTACTAATACTACTACTACTACTACTACTACTACTACTACTACTACTACTGAAGCTGCTGTTGCTGCTGCTGCTACTACTACTACTACTACTACTACTACTACTACTACTACTACTACTACTACTAAAGCTACTGCTGTTCCTGCTAATACTCATACTTCTACTACTACTACTAGTACTACTGCTACTACTACTACTACTACTACTACTACTACTAATGCTACAAATGTTACTACTACTACTACTACTACTACTACTACTACTACTACTACTACTACTACTACTACTACTACTACTACTACTACTACTACTACTACTACTACTATACAGCATAACAATCACTGCTAGATGTAGTGTTTCGGCGCTGTGGATTATGGTACCCCGCTAAACGTTATTAAGGGGCATTTTCTTACACTATCGATAGGGCGTTTTCCATCATGTCGCACTAGCCTGATTTAAGCAGACCTTATCTCGCAGTCAATACGGTATTTTTATTTTATTATTAAAGTGTCTTTTCTTAGTTTTTGCTCTGCAATAAACCACAAGTTTGTTCTGCGAGTAGAATATATTATTTTCATATAGAGAGGTAATACTTACACATACACACACACTGAGAGAGAAAGATAGAGAGAGAGAGAGACAGGCAGACAAAGACAGAGACAGTCACTTACAGAGAACGTCAGAGACAAAGAGACAGGCTGCGTCACATTGATTCCGAGGATATTACGCATGAATTCTTGTTCTAGATTGAAAACAATTGATTTTCCCTTCCCGATATCACATCACAAGCTACAAAACGTGTTCTCATCAGTAAATCGTGCAGAATTATGAACGTATAAGGCGTATAATGTCAAGAGAAGATGGGTGAAATCATTTCTCTTATCTCCTTAATTTTTTTTTCTGAGGAAATGGAGTTTTTGTAATACTTAACTTACTAAACCAGAACTTTTTGCATCTTTTCTTAGGTGAAGCCTTAGTTATAGAATAATAAAGAGCAAACAAACAAAAAGTTAAAAAAACTCATTTCAACATAATTCATTAATCATATCAAAACAAAATTAACAATTAATGACAAAGTTCAAATGAGCTGTTCTAATTTTTTACTTGGACCGACTTTCATTTTAAGTTATTGAACGTAACCTTCCATAACTATCTTTTTAGTTTCAATCAAAGTCAATGAAGATAGATAGTTTTACTACCCTGTTTCATTGATTGTTGATATGAATTTATGAATAAAGTCATCTTGAAAAATAAATGTTTGAATTGCTGCTATTGTAGGCTTACATAGAAGTGACACTATTTCCTTCTTTTAAAGTGTTGAATACCATGTAAATGAAATTATTCTGAAATTATTAAGTTTTCTGTCGCAGATTAAAAAAGAATGATGCAAATTTTGTTTAAATCATCATTAATTCTTAATCAATTTTTTTAATTGCGACAGTAATCTTAGATATTATGAATAATTTTTTTTTCCTTTTTAAATTGATATCTTAAATCTTATGCTCAGTATACAGTGATGAAAATTCGACAATGACTAAGTGCTACGCTCCGTTCCACTGCCCTTTCTAAAACGTGAGGTGTTGCGAAGAGATTTTGTTCTTTACTTCTATCGAAAGACAGACGTGCCATTTTCGTTTTGAATTTATCTCTTCCACAGTCCGATCTGTTTGCGAATTTGCTGCCTGTTGGGTAAAAACTAAGATGAGTGCTAAGCGTGTCTCATGTTGCGGTTCATGGTTGAATGTCTCTCCAATAAACCCAATCTTTCTTCTTTGATAAATGCCACTGGAAATCTTTTAACAAGCCACTGCTTTAAGAGATTGCTTGCTTGTTTATTTGTTTGATTGATTGCTTGAAGTTGCAACTTGTACACATATAATGCGAATTAAAATCAGATACTCACCAATAACTCATGCCAACTCTGATTGTGCAATTGCTAAACAATCGCCTTGAAAATGCATAGATTTTATCCTAATAAAATTCCGAAAGTAAATATCTGATCTGTTCAAGTACGATACATTAAAATAATTCGTCTCTCTTAACGTTATCGGTACCGGAGAAAGAGAAGAGACGGAAAACCCACTTATGATGACGTTCTATGACAAGAGTGCTCGTTGTAAGGTGTAGTCGCCATCCTGAAATTTCTTGTCTAACGTTGGTAAACAGCGCAGTGCAGTCCGTATTTTGTCATATCTCACTGACCTTGTACATGTATTTATTGTTAACTCTTCGGTGTCTGGTAGAACGATAATTGTCACTCACCTATAAATTATGTGTACCTTGAGATAGCGTGTTTGCGCGTGGTTGTCTACCGTGGTGTATACAACTGTATAAATTATACCGACGGATGCTTCGTTTGCATGATTTATGAGTGCAAGTCATGGTGTGTTTGGCTGCTGAGAAAACCTTAGACTACCCTTTAAATACAGTTTTCCCGTGGAACTCCGAAGTAGATGCGAGTCTGTAGGTGAAAACTGAAGGTCTGTCAGTTGTCACTTTTTATTAGTTAGGTAAACAGATATCTGCCGACTAAAATTTAGCCAAAACCACATTGGCAGCAAAAATTAATGCTCGAATAAGGAGTTGGATTTTTAAAAAAAATAATTTAAAAGAAAAAAACCCAGTTGTGTGGTGTTTCTAATTTCGCGCAAGAAAAACCTACGCACACAATCTTAAGAAAAATCTTGCATTTGTTCGACAGAAATCTGTGCGTGGGAATGTAGGGTTTACCTACTTTGGTTCAGATATGACGACTGTAGGTTTACTTTATTCAACACCTGTGCATCTAAATGGGACAAGTTTTGATATCGAGACCAGTTTGGAACGAGAGAGGGAACTTTACTCAATCACTCAATTCCTAGTTTGGGAAAGTTACGATTAAAAAAAAAGGAATTTATAAATCAAACGAGTAGCTTTCCTGTGAAGTTTTATTCCGATATCACTGATCACTGACGTGAAGATAATATTAACACACGAGAAACACAGCGCTGGACCGCGACTCCTCATGCTTGAACGCGCCATGTAGCCTAAACTTCTTACTCAACAGCAATCCATAACTTAGACATACCAACAGAAGACACCATAACATAGAACTAGCTTTCAAAAAAGGACATGTCATTGAAATAGGTAGAGGGAGGGAGGGTGAGTGAATATCCTCATGTTAGTGATCAGGGGAATCGGAATCAAACTTTACAAGTAAGCTACTCGTTTGATTCATTAATTTCATTTCAAAATTCCTTTTCGGATACTTCACACACAAGAACTTAAACATGTTGATCAGGAAGTGAGTACTTATGTTCGAAGGAAAAGTAGAAGCATACCCTTAGCAAAAACTGTTGAAGGAGCTTCTCGCTGAACTGAATTGTGATAGAATAGAAAGACAGTCGAAGCCCGAAATCAAGTTGCAGCATCTAAAACTGTTTGAATAGGAAAAAAATTGATTGCTGCAAATGCATAAGCTGATTGAGAGTGGAGATTAAATATCTCAGTATCGATACCTGCGAGCTGCAGAACTGTGCATGTCCATCTAGCTCTACTTATATATCTCTACTTATGGCTTTGTGAGGAGGTCTATAACTGATAAGTAGTTGTGTACTGTCCCTTTAGTCAGTCTTAGTGCATTCTAAATAAACTCTAAAATAAGTTAAGATGCATGTCAGCTGATCATCCTTTAAAATATGATTCATGTGATTATGTATTTGATCTTGATGTTTCCAAAAATTGCTAAATAAAATACAAACAATTTTTATGCAGTTCCATTCCATTTTCATATAAAAATGCATTAAAGATTGGCCTCGCTGCGAGGACAATTAAAATACCGTAATATACTACTAAGGCGGTGGTTTTCAACGTCAGCTGTTTCAGAGACAATGATGTTTGCAGGAGCGACAACGTTACGTAAAATGTTCTGAGTTTACACAACTTTTTGCACACCACATCTGCAGTTTATTTCACGACAAGCTCTAGTTGACAATATTGTGCATGTCGTACTATTGCACTGATCCGTTCAGGGCGGTGTCGTCAAGCGACTAAATTAAATACTACGCATACGGCTTGTATGCATAACATAGTAGTGAATTTAAGCGCCCGGCCAGATCGTCCTAGTTGCGTCGTTGCACTAGCATGGTATGCACAAGCGCCAACTTGCGTTGGTCACCGCGTAAACTGAAGGCAAGCACCGACTTATTAAGTATTTTAGACAGACTGAAGGGGTCGTCTACATTTTTTACTTCTCGGCTAAATTAGTAAAAAAAAAAAAGGTCAGTTGGATGTGAGAAACAATGGCGGCCGAAGCAAGAATCGTCTACATCCACTGGAGCAGTTTAGGCTAAGAGCATACCAGAGCCGTCCTGTAACGAACAGTCCGTAATAGCCAGTCTACTTCCGTTTGCAATAGCAGACGCAGGCAGGACCCACAAGCCAGCATGATCCGTGCCATATGTTTCAGCGCATGACATCGTGTGTATTACAGCCATGCCAATGGAGGTATTAAGAAAACTTAGCCATTGCCCTGCCATAAAACTTGGCCTATGTCGACCCGGGTGCCATCTTGTATCGCTCCTCGATTCAGAACTTTATACTCAAACTTCTAAAAAAAAATGCCAGGCCAGAAATGTGGGAAAAATGATTACATTTTCCCTTAGCTTAAACTTGTTTTAAGTAAAAAAAAATTATGAATCTAAGCTTAGTTATTGAAAAACTTGGGAATTCGATCAGCGTGTAATAAAACTCCCAGTACTCATCTACCTTGGCCGCTAATAGCCTACAGATCTAGACAAATTATCGGTTAGTATCGTGACGAGCGTCAGGACTATAATCGATCGACCGTGACCTTTGATCATAACATCACGAGTGTGGGCTGACTATGTAGGTTGGGTGCGTATACCAGAATTCAAGGGATACTCCTGAATACCGAAATCCACCGAAATCTATCAAAATCTTCCAACTGCTGAATGCCGAAATCTCCCGAAATCCACCGATATCTACCGATATCTTCCGAAATTCACCGACATTTACTGAAATCCACCGAAATCTCCTAAAATTTACCGAAATCCATCTTCTTCTTCTTCTTCTTCTTCTTCTTCTTCTTCTTCTTCTTCTTCTTCTTCTTCTTCTTCTTCTTCTTCTTCTTCTTCATCTTCTTCTTCTTCTTCTCCTCCTCCTCCTGCTCCTCCTCTTCTCTCAAAACTTGTTTTGTTTTTTTGTTTGGATGGTGTCAAGTATAAAAATTCAAAATCTCGGAATTCAATCATTTGATTGCTTTTAAATTTTGTGTGCATTGAGAGGAAAAAAAATAAGGATTTGAAATTTGTACTCTGTACCGGTATGGAATAAGTATAAAGAGGTATTTTATTATGCTCAGAAACTTTCACTTGTTGGTCAAGTGTTATTTCATAGGACATTTCTTTAATTTTTTCAATAGTTAATTAGTTTAAATGATTTAAAATTCCAATAATTTTTTTGGCAAAAATAAACCTTGTTCGTTACCCTCTCCTGGCACTCTCTTCTTATTAACTTAGTATTATTCTAGTGTACCATTGTATGTGCGTTGTTTAAAAATATTTTTCCTTCCTTTTTCAAAAAGGGACCACCGGTCAGGGATCATAAAATTCAAACTCTAGATCAAATCACCAAATTCAAAAACACACTGTGACCTAAATATGATATAATAGACAATACCTAAATGATACATGTTGCTATTTAATAGGCAAGCACACAGAGAGGTAATAACACAATACCAAATTCTCATTGAATTCAATGCATCAAATAAAAAGATTTTACATCTTACATTTTTATCCCAAAGCAGACAGAGACACTTAACTTGCTCATACAAGAAATAAGGAACTCTGACACAATACAACAAGCGACTGGCTTGACAAATCTCTTGGTGCCATGAAAAACTTTTTGAATAATCTCCCTTTTCTTTTTGAATCCATGACAAACTAGTCATCTCTGGCAACCTGGTGAGAGTAGTATACAAAATGGGGGTTCTGGCGCAGCTTGCATGTAGGCCGGGCACTTTTCACCTACATCAATAATTGGGGCAATTGTGCATGTAGGCCGGGCGTGTTTCACGTACATAAAGAATTGGGGTAATTGTGCATGTAGGCCGGGCGCTTTTTGCGCACATAAGGTCGGGGTAATTGCTCGCGTAGGCCGTAGGGTTCTGGCGCAGCTTGTTAGATGTGGGCCGTAGGGCCGGTTAGCCGGGAAGGGCCCGCCCCACCCCCCTGGCGGGCCCCCAACCCATGCTGCTTCGCCAAAAAAGGTAGCCGAAACAGCGGTAGCCCCGGCAAAAAATGCGCTATAGTAAATAGGCGAGCTATTTGCAGTTTGGTTGGTTCAAGGGGCATAATAAGAAAAAATGTGGATGAAAGTTAGTCTTACAGAGTTACGGAGTATGGAGGCGGGCTGTATGGCGTATGTTGTCGCCGCTTAAAGAAGACTAAGGTGCAGCCAATTTTTTTATGAAACTGGCCCTGGCCTCGTCCCGGCCTCTCTGAATAAGCGCTTGCTCGTCGAGAGTGACCGCGGTATGCGCCTTTTTTGCCCTATCCCGAATTTCTGCCTTCATCTGGGTATATTTGTGGACCTCATCAACAACTATGCGGAATTCTTCATCACAGATCTGACCATCTGTGAGTGCTCTCGAGACATGGGCGGATATGGAGTTGAGTTTACTCCCGGCAAGAATCATAACCTCGTCATGCTTTTTTGCCTTCACCGAGAGCCGGCGGCTGACAAATTTACCGGCGGCACTGAGGAGTCCACAGCCCAAGGCTGCAACCTCAAGCCCCAGTACAACCGGGGCTGCTATGATCGTGGACAGGAGGCCCACACCTCCAATGCCCATCCCCACACTGGCTGAGAGTAGCGCCGTGTCGACAGCATCTACAGCGTTAATCCCGCGCCGGTATTTCTTAAAGAGCTGGGAGTGTCTATCTTTTTCGTCTTCGAGGTGCTTACGAAGTCGCGAGATCTCCTGGAGTCGGAAGTACTGATCTGGCCGTTGCGGGGTGCCGCCGGCAACATTGCCGTCATCGGGCAGCTCTGGGTAGAGAGTGCCCGATGGGGCTGTTGGAGTAACTTGCTTCATTGTATTTTACCACCAATGTGTCATCTACAAGTCAAGTTCAATTAGGAGGGAGACCACTGCGCTCGCGATTTCGGGGGTGGACGAGGCTGATCTAAAGTTTATTTTGTCGCCTTGCTGCAGCGCCAGAGGGGTTGAAAATATAGAAATACCGCAGGCTTGGCCCGGGGGCTTGATCGTACCATATAACGGGTTTTCCATCCCGTTGACCGAAATATTGACAAGGGCGGCGGAGATTAAGTTGTGAGGTGCTGTTGTCGACAGCCCCATACGAAGGACCCTACCTGCGGCCATCATGGGGTAGCCCCCATCTGCAAGGCCCCTAGATGCATCGCTGCCAAATGACCACTCGTATCGGTTATCGAGCATAGACCGTTTCTGTTCGGCCCACACAGTTATCATAGGCTTACGCTTATCTACCGCGGCTTCGAAAGCATCAGCCGCCGTTCTCACGACCTGGTTCCATGAAGTAGCCTCATCACCTTTGTACGGCCGTAGGTCTCTGGGCAGCCCACGCACCAGTTGCCCCCCCATGTCAAGATCACCACTCATGGTGTCGCCCGCCTTCAGGACACGAAGGCCGTCCTGTGCATCGACGTAGTCTTTTTTAGCATAGTCTGATAGGACTTCGGCCATGTCAGGCCCGCGGCTAATCCTCTCGCCGAAGATACTCATTTTCTGACGACCTCGAGCGTGACGTGTATCGGGAGATCTTGGTTGGAAATTGCCTTTCCTGATGATGCACCCCTAATAGAAACCTTTAACTCGCCTATCGTACCATCTCGAAGGCGTTTATATTCGGGACATTCCACGCGGACCGTGTTTATGTCCCCGAAGACGTGGCGCCCCAAGCCGATGCCGGCCAGGAGTGTCGAGGGGGCCCCGTTGAAGACATTTTCGGCTGTGTTAATTTCTTCGAGATGGACCCACAGCATTTGCCTTGTCGCAAAGTTTACGGGGCGATTGCCCGTATACACACCCGCGTCGAGCCAGACTCCGCCCAAGCCGTCGTCCAGGCCGAGAAGCGCCAGCAAGCCGTCGGATAGACGGATTCCCCGCTCGGGGGCAACTTCTAGGGTGATCAAACCGCTTTCTCGACTCACCGCTAGCGTGTGCGTGGGGTGGGGACTAGCCCCCTTGAGAATCTCTTTGAGCCGGTCGAACCCATACAGGCCGGGCGGGATGTTGAGGGTTTCTTCTGACCCCCCAGTACTTCTCCATGAAAACGTCTCCCCATGCTCGATGTTATACCACCCCACCGCGAAGGTGATTGACTTGAGGCCAATGTAGAGGTGCCCATCGCGGTTGTCAATGCACCGCTGGAGGGGGACAGCCTCCCCCCTTTGAACGTTCGAAAGCGTGTGGAACATGATGGCCCAATATTATGAATGCGAAAGCTTTCAAGTTTAATAGTGAAGCCAAGTACAATCCCGGCCTCCAAAAAACCGCGGCTCGCGATGTTGGCAATCTCGCAGAAGGCCAGGTTCAGGTTCAGGCCGACGACCTGCAGAAATGGTTCATGGCTAAGTATCGCAACGTCTTCGAACACTACCGCCTGCCTAGGATTTATTCAGACGACACGTTCCAGGCTTGGTGTAAATCCCCGATGCAGTTTTGGCAGAACCAGTTAAACTTCGCCGTTTGGTGTGCCACCACAGGTTGTGGAGTTTCGGCGGATGACCATTTGACTGTCGCTGATGCACCTCTGCAGTCCTTCTACCGCTTCCACGCGTACTACCAAACACGCCGTATACTGGAAGATATACAGGCCCGAATTCCCCCGGAGCAGGAATGGAAAGCGGTAAATAATCCTTACGACCGCGAGGGGTACGAGAGAATCTGCGAAGAATTTGGCATCTCCCCACACTCTGATTGGAAGATCCATGGCCACACCAAGGGGCTCGGCCGAGTCTACTTCTACTTGTCCGGGGTCGGATATACCCCAGTTGGTGACGGGGAGTATAACCCGGACAGAATATCGTTCACACAACCGACACATCACGGCATTCCCCACGTGGACTACATCGATCAGGATACCGCCGGAGTAGACACGGCCTGGAAGAATTTCATACTCAATAAGTCAGATGGCTTCACCCTCCCCGGGGTCAATAGGTTGAAGGATAGTAGCCGGACTTACGTGTGGGCCATCCTCACCGCCCAGGCCCAGACCCGCGCAAACATTCTAGGCGCCGGAGCGACGGCCTCAAATACGCAGCAGCAGTTCCTAGCGAACGTTGAAACTGTCATAGCTTCTCCTGTGGACATCCCCTTATCAATAGCCCGTTATCAGGAAGCCCTACAGTATGCCCGCTCTGAGGTAAACCTATCCTTTGGGGAGGGTCTTTTCATGGCCCCAGGCAACATGCTACTCCGTATGGATAAGAGAGTGGGCTACAATAACTTGCTCGTTATCGCGACCAGTGAACTGCACCTGGGTTCGAATATCGGCCTGAATAAGGGTGTCGCCCCACCAGACGCCGCAAATGACACCTGCGAAAAGGGGCTCGTTATACCGATGGGCGTCGACCCACCGTCAGAGGCGACTAACAGTCAGCGCGGTACAAAGCCGCACCCCGATGCAGCAACGGCGGCAGCCAAAGCAGACTACGAGGCCCACGAGGACGAAAAAACAGCCCTCATTGTAGGTATTATTGCCATCGGCCTAGGCCTTCTTTGGTTTCTTGGGTAGAAGCCACTCGCGTGCCGCCACAAGCAGTAAGCCCCCGACAGCCAGAAGAACGGCCCACAGATTTTCAGCCAGCCAGACCGCGGTCTTCCCGAGGAGGGACAGGATCCAGGAGACGATTGACCCGATAATTCCTGGAAGGGCGGCCGCCGCCTTGTCAGCCAGTTTAGCCAGGATTCTTCCGAGGCTCCGGAGGTGTTTTTTAAGCCACTCTTTGATCCTGCCCTTGTCGGGAGGCTGCGGCGGCTGCGGCGGGGCGGCGCCGCCTCCAGAACCGCCCGGGAGAGCGAGGACTATTGTAGAAATAATCATCCCGAGGGCCGTAAGGATCGACACGATCGTGATTCCCTGCTCACGAAAGAGGGTCTTTATTCGCTCGGCGAGGGTTTTGTCCTCATGTAAGATCCGGTGCAGGGTTTCACGTATACGGCTGATCTGTTCCCGGAAGCAGCCTCACGGTGGGTGGTCATTTCTTCCTCCAGGCCTTTTATTCGTTCGGCGATGCGGTTTCTAGTAGCCTCGTCCGGGGCCTCTTCTAGCTTGCGCCTCTCCTTGGCAAGGTGCTCTTCCAGCTCCGAGAGCTTGGCTTCGTTGTTCACCAGCGAGTCCCTCATTCGAGTCATTTCCGAGCTAAGTTCCCTTAACTTCATTCTCGCCAGAGTCACCCACTGGAGATCCAATGGCGGGTCGTCGATGGTCCCCAACGCAGCGGACTGCTCAGGGGTGAGTTCCTCATCGAGGGCTTTGGTTGCTATTTCTGCGCTTGCAATGGCGTGGTCGACCACGACGGTGGTGATGTCCACATTTTCGGCGGGGAGGATATCACGGGCGTGTCGTACGTTTTTCTCGACCTTGGGGCTGAGTTTCCCTGTTTTTCGTGTTTTCGAGTTGTAATCTTCGAGCCCCATGGACGTGCGTATGGCATTTGTCCCACCATCACCGTACTTTGAGGCTAACGTACTTAGAGCAAGGAAGCCGCCGCCCCTGTTGTTTCTCAAAGGAATCACTTTCCCCTCTTCAGGGGTCCAGTAAAGGGTTTTACCATCCTCGCCAACTTTGAATTGGTCATAGGGGATTTTTTCGGGGAGGGGCAAGCCTTCATAATCTTCTGCAATCGACTGGTAGTATTCATTTACCAGGGCTGTTTTCGCGGCGGCGGCTTCGGCGCCGGCGATTTCATCCCGAAGGTTCCCGATGTTGCCTCCAGGTTCGGTGGAAGGAGTGATGAGGGGAGGATCGGGGAGGGTACTAACCGAAGTTCCATCGCTGCTGTAAACGTCGGCCGTGGTATCGAACGCACTTCCATCGCGGGTGCTTTTGTCGTAGAGGGTATCGATCGGTCTTCCATAGGCGTCGACGTTCTGAGTGCTGAATGAGGTTTCAGCATAGCCGCCCGGAGTGATAGTGTCGTTAGGAGTATAAACATTGAGGGGGGTGTCATCGGTAATAAAACCGCGGGCAACGTCACCTCTGGCACGACTAGACTCATTGTAATCGAAGTCCGACATGTTCTTGTATTGAAGACCAGTTTACCCAGGTTCAATACCATGGCTTCAAGTGCTTTCGGAAGAAAACTAAACCCGTACCGGCGCCTACGTGACCCCCTTGGGGTGAAGGCCACGAGGCAGACCGTTGTAGTGACCAACAACCCCGCAACGGTCGACCAAAACCAGCAGTTGCTGGTTCGCTTCCCCAACTTGGGGGCCGACGATGTCATCGTGCCAGGTACCGCGCGGCTGGCTTTCACAATCTCGCTGTCGTCGACCGACGCCAACAGAACGCTGGTTCAAAATATAGGCCGCGCAATCTGCAAGAGGGTGACCATTCGCTTCAGCGGAAACGAGGTTATGTCGATCGATGATTCAGACGTCTATTACTGCTACCAAGATCTTTGGAAGACCGCCTTTGAGCGCGAGAACTCGCAATATCAGGGCATAGACACCACCACCAACCGCAATGCGACCAAGCTTCGTGTCGGCGCGGGGGACGCAGAAAACACCCCCGCCGACAAGGCCATTTCAGAAGCGTTCGGCAACAGGTTCTTCGTGCCACTCGACTTTGAAATTCTAGAGAGTCACATGCCGTTCTACCAGGCGGGGCTCGGAGACCGACTGGAGTATGAACTCACGTTTAACGAGTACGGCTCGGCCATTCAGGCCACCGCCACTGGCGGCAGCTACACGGTCAAAAACATCAGTCTAGAGTTCGATAAGATCACCAATACCGAACTCGCCCGAAATATCCGCAACCAGTACGCCAACCGCTTGGCGATCCTATACGAGCGTATCCTGCGGCACCGCAAGCTCCGCCGAGATAAGAGCGACACGCTCTGGAACATCAACATCAACACCCCAGCCCGCTCCATGAAGGGAATCCTGCTGCTCTTTGTGGACCCTGCGGCTGCCTTCCAGCGCGACACGGAGGCCTTCTACAACCCCAAGATATCGAAAGTTGAAGTTACCATCGAGGGCGTCCCGAACGAGCTCTATGCGCAGGGCCTGCGCGCACACCAGCAGCGGGACGAGGCCATAAAGTTTCACGCAAGCGGCTCCAAACGAGATCCCATAGCAGGTGTTGTCGCGAAAGACCTAGACCTGGCGGATGTGTCTCTCCCCGAGTACTTGACCACCAAGTTCTCCCTGTGGCTTGACATGCGGTCCAGTGATGACGATCGGCTCCACGGCACGGGGAGACGAATCGAGAACGCGTCGGAAGGTGTGACGCTGCAGATCACGAAGAAGCCCGAGGCCGCCGGCGTATTGGATGTGTATGTCTTCCTCATCATGGATGCACAACTAAACTTGGAGGATGGGCGAATCACGTCCATCTTGTATTAACAACTTACCCCACTCCCCCCACTCGGCGATCATTTGCGGGCAAACAGGCTGTGGGAAGACAGTATTCGTCCTAGACCTCCTCGAGGGGGCCTATCGCGGAGTCTTCCACCACATCGTCATACTATGCCCCACCATTCGCCACAACACCACCTACTAGGGTCGCCCGTGGGTGTGGAGTGACCCCGAGGTGTTTATTGTCGACCCGGGCGAACGCCTGCACGATTGGCTCCGCTTTTGGTACCACCGTTTCAAAGGCGAGCCGACCCTTTTCATCATCGACGACTGCAGCGCCTCGCAGGCGATGACGAAAAAGAGAGATACCCTCTCGGAGTTGGCCTTCTCCGGCCGCCACGCCCAGCAATCCGTCTGGGTGCTGTCTCAGCGATACAATTCGGTCCTCAAAGACCTGCGTGAACAGACCCAGTGGGTGGCTTTATTCCACTGCAAGGACCGAGACTCTTTCGAGGAGTGCCTCCGGGAGAACGACGTTATAGCGAAACGGGAAGAACGAGTAGCCGTTAGGTGTCAGCTCGCCTTGAAGAAACATGCTAAGCTGCTGTTAAACACTTCGCAACCCTCTTCTTATAATTTGCTTAGCTGATGTTGTTCTTGGTATTAAACACGGCTCTCTCTTTGACCACACTTGTGGTTCTCCTGTGGATAGTCCACGAATATATTAGAGCTAGGCGAGAAATTGGGAAACTTAGTTCTTTATTGCATACGAAGACACTAAGAAAACAGATGGACGATTTACTCGAAGGACTGCTCGCCGAAGAAACCACGGTCGTACAACCAGCGGCCGCTGCGGCGGAACAGCCGCAGCCTACAATGGCGGCACAACGCGAGAGGCTGGCCACCATCGTAGCCGGGGGGCAGGCCAGACAGTACCTTGGGAAGGCCTGGTCCGTGGAAGAAATCGATGCACTGGGCGACGACGAGGTTGGAAAGCTCTACGCCCGCTACGAGGCACGACTGGGGGCTGCCATGACAAAAACTCTGGGGCAGGCTGCGCTGCAGCTCTATACGACCGTGGTCACTATGTTTCTCCCGATACCGCCCGAGAACCGGCAGCCTCTCATGGAGGACCTCGAGTCCGACCCTTTTGTCGGCCACGCGCTCAACAGCACTGCTTGCGAATTATACTATCGCTACGGAAAGCTTCTGGCGCCGATCACCGCGGCGCTGACCACGGCGAAGTACTGTCAATTTGGACACCAGTGTCCAAGGCGTATAGAAGATGGACTCGAGAGACAGCAATGTGACTCCACAGGCGGAGTCGCCCCCGCCGGAGACAGCCACACCGGCGGCCTCGGCGGAGGATGCCGAGGAGCCGGTTTTGAGGGTGACTGCCAAGACGACGCCGTCACCCAGCCGGTCGTCTAAACAGAAAGACGAGAAGAAGGCTGCCGCGGGGCGTTCCGGCGCCGCCGCCAGGAAAGCCAAGACGGAGCGCCTTGAAAGAGAACTCGCGGCAGCCAAGGAGGCTCTGCGGGATCCCGCGTTCGTGGCCGACCCGCCCGACGCGGAAGCCGCTCCGCTCCGACGTAGCGACAAAAAAGGAGAAGAGAATGGCTCTATGTTCCCCTGGCCTGTAGGCGTACTGGTGGCTGCTGCCGGGGCGCTGGCCTATTGGTCTCAGTTTCACCGCGCAGAACCGAGGCCGCCACAGGAGAAAAAGCCCCCGGCCCTGCAGAACAGCGCGGGGTCTGCTCAGCAATTGAAGGTTGCGCATAATCCACATTATATGGAATAACAAAACCATGGCTTCGATTGACGGAAAAGCTATAGCGAACACCGTGTATCATGCCGCCCTTGTCAGCGGGTTTGCGATAGGGTACGCAAAACTTGGTCAGATGGTCGTCAAGGGGTCGCTGCCAAAACTCGACCTGACGGTGCGCGATGCCGGGATGATGTTTATGAATGTCTCGTTCGCCATTTTAACTAAGGACGAGTTGACTAAACGTAGGATTATTCCCTCTAACATTGCGTAGTAGCACAATGGCTAGCATCGCGCTGATGGTCGGAGGCGCCTTCGTGAACGCTCTGGCGTTCTCAGGTAGCAACTACCTGTTCTCGAAGCTCGACAAAGGAGACACAGCCGAAGAACAGAAAAGAAACGACAATCCATGGAGCAGCTGCAGACTGCCCAGGCTGAATGGTCTCAGAAGCGTACTGAACGCCTTGACTGGATCAACAAAAAGCTCAGGGAACAATACCAGGCAGTCCAGGACTTCCACGACGCCGACGCAGCATGGCGCGAGTACACCCGCCTCACCGGGGAAACCCTCGCCTCGCTGGTCCCCGAGCCCCAGTTTTCCGACTTTTATACACCTAGTAGCGCCCAAAAAGACCGCGAGATTTACTTTGTTGTCCTGGGGATGGCCGCAACCGGCCTTGTGACATACTATATCGCTAAGAGATAGACAGTGTGACCCCCCCAATTTTTCCGGCCTACACGCGCGCGCTCGCGATGGGTTGCCCGTGGTATCGGTGTGTTGGAGGTTGGTTAGGCTTCTGGAGTACGTGGCAATGGACTCACACCTGTCGAGGATTTACTACAGCCCCGGGGGCTACTGGAAAGGAATCGCCGCCATCAAGAAGCTGGCGTCTGAAGCGGGGGCCCCTCTCGATGCGGCTAAGGACTGGCTGAAGAAACAAGCCATCTGGCAGATCTACCTGCCTGCGGCGCGGCGCATACCTAGACCTAAATTTGATGTCAGGGCGCCAAACGAGGTCCATCAAGCTGACCTTCTTTTCCTTCCGCACGACCGCGTGGGACGGAAAACTTATAAGTACGCCCTGACCGTAGTCGACGTTGCCTCGCGGTACAAGGAGGCCGAGCCTCTGACTAGCAAGGGCGCAACAGAGGTCGCCGATGCCCTGTCTCGCATTTACAAACGGGGGCCTTTGAAGTGGCCCAAGCTGCTGCAGGTGGACCCTGGACGCGAATTTATGGGGCCAGTTAGCCAACTCCTTGCTAAGCACAACGTCGAGGCCAGGCGCGGCCGGGTCGGTGGCCACCGGGACCAAGGAATCGTGGAGCGGTGGAACAGAACTCTGTCTGAGAGGCTCTTCGGCCACCAGTACGCCCAGGAGATGCGGTTGCCTGTTGGTGGGCGATCCACAGAGTGGGTGCAGCGGCTGCCTGCGGTTGTCTCTGCTCTGAATGGAGAGGTCACCCGGCTGACCGGTAAGCGCCCTTCTGAGGCCATTAGGGCAAAGTCTGTAAGTGGAGAGCCCTCTTCAACGGTTCCCGGCCGCCCTGTCGGTCTTCAAGAGCAGAAGCTCCCTTCTGGGGTTGGTGTTCGCTATCTTTACCAGCCCGGCGAACTCGAGGGTGGGCGGCGTCGCGCCACTGACCCTGTGTGGTCCCTCCAGGTTTACCGGCTCGGGCG
>JAWDGP010003022.1:655000-659430 GCA_033675545.1 Elysia crispata | reverse complement strand
TGGTCTGCAATCCCTAAGTCAGGCGGGAAAAGGGCAAGGATGATGATGCAGATATTACTGCATTTGTATCAATTGTTATATTTGACATAGCTTTAGCAAAAACGACTGTAATACATGTAATAGGAATGATTAAAAAGAGCCAATGTAATTGTTAGTGGTAGGAGTAGCAATAAAATGATAATGACAACAACAACAAAAACAACAAGGACAACAAACAAAATGATAAAGATAACGTTATTAAAGAAACTACAACTCACAGTTAACAAGCTTAGATTGAATCATACCGTTGAACTAAAATAAATATGTTGTGGCTGTAGTTTGGTGAAAACAGAATAGAAAACCTTCACCTAAATCACACACTTAAAGGTACGAAATAGTTATGTTAAAAAATAGCATACCTTGCGGTTGTTTCATTCTCATTCCAAAAAACTCAGTTTTCAAGTGAAGGCATAAAAACGCTCTTTTTTTATCCTGCACATAGCACTGAAATGAAATTTCACATTTGCCACACAGCGAAATCGACTTTCTTATTTTTAAATGGCATAACGGATAATAAGAATAAAGAGAACCGACACATTTCTGAAGCATATGAACTCCTATTAGTTAATTGCAGTGACCTATGAAGATGGTTGTACAAGTAATTCTTTTATTTTTTAATTTGTAATAGCATACGTCTACGTTATTCAGTTTAACTGTGCGATTCACTAATTGTCCAGTGAAATCGATACTCACGCTAATTCATTATAGCAGTACATCTGTTTACACAACAGCTTGTACTGCTGTGGCACACATAATAGCAATTTGTAGGGAGGGAAATCTGCCTCTATGTCACTATCTATCTACTGCCGATTTGCTCATGCATGCGATGATTGTTCTATAAAATATATAATTAGAGCGTGAACTTTTTTAAGTGTCTTTCCTTGAACACACTCACATTGCTATAAAACACGTTTGCATAACATCCACAGTAATCTCTTTCTCACAGAACTAAATGGGAGCACCAGTGGCTGTAAAGTCAGTAAAATTCCACCCCTGATATTCGAAGGTTCGAGCCCCACATTGTCGGTAGGTGAGTTTAGGACCCCATCATTTCAGTTCGGCCTCAAATAACCGCGTTGGAGGGGCTATATCAAACAACAAACACAGAACCAGGCATTAATAAAAAGACAAGTAATTCCGAGTAGCTTCCAGAGACTTTAACATATGTGAGTAGTCCTGGTAGTTTAAATGAGGACAAATAGTCATTTGTTTCTATCCCGTTTAAAAGAAATTAGTTATTGGTTCAAAGTAACAAAATACTTTATCGTTGATCGTTCTTAAATTAAACACTAAAGCCTGTATCATAATTTTATTGTTCTCTCATAATCTTAGAACTAGCAGTGAAATTCACCCATTTTCGTCCTAACATGACATAGTGTTACTGTTGTTATGTGCACGATACACAGAAAACTAAAACAGTTCCCACACAATTAAGATGGTGAAAATACCATAGAAAGTCAAACCTATATTCAGAGCAAGAAGGTAAGTCTAGAATTGGAAACATAGGTTAAGAAAGCCTCTATACCTTAGGAAGATGAATGCTGACTATACTTAGATTGAGAATCCTTTGCTTCACACACCATGAGACGATACGCTTCAGTGAAACTCATATGTAGTTTGAATCTGCTAACCCAATACAATGTAGTAGGTGAAACTCTACCAAGCATTGAACATAAGCACCGCACTCCTCAAACACTAAAGTCTTTCTGATCATCTCTAAGATCTTCACGGTCTCACTCTGACTTTATTTGCACGCCCGCGCCTTTCCCTGATCCCCTTTCCTTAAAAAGTAGATAGAATACAAACAAAAAATCACAGGTATATGTATAATAAAATTAATATATTAAGAGCCTCCACTTAACACTCATACAAACGCTTTGATTTGATTTCGGTGTGGCTGCAGCTGTATGTTTCTGTCCAAGTCTTTGATATTCATGCTTCGTTTTTTAATGTTTTCTTTTTGTTTGTTTGTTTTTTGTTAATGTTGTTGTTTTAGAAGTGATTTGATGATCCTAAGGTAGTCTCTGCGTGACACAGTAGTGAACGAGCCGTACTCGTATCAGGAAATAGTGGGTTTAAACCCAACCACAGTTTATATTGAAATTGCGTTGAGAAAGTAATCCCCCCCCCCCCCCTCCCTTACATTTTCTTCATCAGTCCATAAAATTAGAACCTATTTATTTAAAACAGTAGTGCCAGCAGTCAGTGCCTGACAATAATTGTTATGTCCTTAAAAATAAGTATGTTGAATTCATTTTGACGAGTTTGAGCATCTTGAGGAAAAGATGGAAAGTCTTGAGTCTGCGATCTGTTGATATGAAGACTCTACCAGTTGTTGTTGTTATTATTGGTTTTTTTTTTGTTTTTTTTTTTGGTTTTTTTTTTGGTTTGTTTTAGTCTATTCAGTTTTCAACAGCAGATAAGTAACTCGCACCGATTCTTTTACAAGAGATTGTGATTCAGAAAGATCATGCCTGAGGTTGATCGGGATTGATGTCTGTCCTTGCAGTCTAAGTGAAGATTTTCCTCTAAAAGCGGTAGACTCACCCAGTTTCCTCTTTACCGATATCGGTACGGAATAGCATCTTGTTTATATTTTCCTTTAATGAAACATGAAAAAATAAAATGAGATTAGAAGAGGAATGAAGATTATATCCTATCTTATACATAAGATTTTAAAATGTAATCAAACGATGTGATAAAAGAACAAATGCGTTTTATCCTCGTAAGCACATTAAACGTTAGAGTTTGGAGTGAAAAGTCTACACCATTTAAAAGGAGAGTTCAGAGTGACAGTGAAGACGCCACATTAGATGCAGTGAGGGCATCAGGTTGAAAGGTTTTTTAACCGTCGAGGAATTCGGTATGGCAGCTTGGCCTACTTGGAGTACTGGTAGGTCAGGAGAAGGTAAGAAAGTTTGTACTACCATCCTGTTAGTGCAATCACTCTGGCGCGGAAAATGCTTTTCTCCACGGGGGGAAATATATAAATTTATACTAGATCTGAGAGGCTTATTTTATTATGAAAATTAGTTTTCCCTTTTTATTTTCCATGCAGTAGAGAGTCGGACTTGTGAGCTTTGTCAATAAAGATCATGCTAAATTAATTTTAAAAGAAACGATTCATGCGTCACGTTTTCTTTTTTTTTTCCTTATTTTTCTTAAAACTTTTTCTTTCATACACGATGCCATCTTTATCGCGTGAATTTGTAGAAAACAAACATAAAATACATCACTTGGTATTACCGTACATTTTATTACTGCAAATGATGTCCGCTTTGCGTGCTATAATATTATGGTGTTCATAGAACTGAGCTTGGTTGCTGAAGCAATGTTTTGAAGTATTCGTTATAGATCTAAGTTTTGTTCTGACCATGTACTCAATCGTCAACTTACCGTTTTCAATCACTTATCACACTAAGGCTTTCTTAGTAAATCATCTTTCTACACGTAACATTATTTTCTCCACATAATATATACAAACATTTATAACTCTATACGCTGAGAGGACATTTGAATTGGTTTAATATTCTAACAAATGTAACGGGAGTAATGCATTTCATGGTAAAATAGATCTTATCATTCAGCAATTTCTTCGACGAGTGACAAAAACCGACATTAAAATCTGACACCCCCCTCTTTTTCCCCCCAAATACATAAATAAAAAAAAAAATAAGAAAAAAAAATATCTCCATTTCAGAAGGAAAAAAATAGAACTGTCTAGATCTCTGAATATTTCAACAAAGTGTATAAAAATATAGCTAAAAATTATGAACTATTTCTTTCCAAGCCAGCCAAGTCCAAAATTAATAGAAAGGCCTCTATAGAATATGGCCCACAGGTGCTTGACATTACAAGACTTGCGATCGATCAGAAGTGTTAAATAAAAAGGAAATGAAATGATTGGGCGCCGTTGTCTGAAGATACACATTTGGTTTTCCAACCAGAAGAGCCTGGGGTTTGATTCTTGGATTGGCCCTTCATTTTATTTAGGTGTAGGCTAAATGGAGCACTGAAATAATTTCAAAATGACACTTTCGAACAGATTTCCCGGTTGGTTAAGGCCACTTACAGGCAGTAACTGTAACTGTAAATTATTATTGAGATTAATGGCGTTTATAACAACACACCTTTTTACTTTAACTAACAGTTCTTCAGATAATCACTGGACAGCAGGGGCTGTCTCGAAACTCATACAAGGCTGGAAGATTAGTCTAGCACTCTGATTGCTCTATGTTCTCAGACTACCGTAGTTTTCAAAGTAATTGGCGACTTATGTGTGGTTTAAAAATTGTTTAACGCCTCTGCTCTAAAGCTGTCAACATTTTCAATAAAAGCCATTCTCACTTTCAACGAACGAAAGATCTTTTTTTTTTTAAATGTGTTTGCAC
>JAWDGP010003022.1:577500-645000 GCA_033675545.1 Elysia crispata | reverse complement strand
TTATTGACCTTTACAGAAGTACAAAAATAACAAAATATTATATTCAAGTATGAGTCTTTTATAGGTAAAGATAAAGCTATGAAGATCTGTCAACTTTAATACTTATGTAAAGGCCTATTATAATGTTTCGATGTAAACAGAATCCAGTCATCTTATTTAAAGCTTTCACCAGAATAACTTTTGTCCATCATTATTTGCGTCCATCGTTCGTAGAACGACATGGAAAGGAATAAATATCAACACATCAACATGTTTCAACCTACCAGGTTTACTGCGACATACAATTGACCACATGAGAAAAACGGATGTTGAAATGAAATCCCTATTTTCAGCAATGTTTGCCCTTGAGCTTTATTGGAAGTCATGGCAAAGGCTGGTCTAAGTGGGAACTGTTTGCGTTTCATGTGAAAAGGGAAGGCATTTTCAGATGGTATGAGAGGGATTCTCTTCCCTGCATGTGGTCCACATACGATGACAGCATCAATGACATGTTGATGTTGGTGTTGGATGATGTACCAGTAGCAGCATGACAATGCTATTTTTTCCTACGGTCAGTTTGTGAGGTGACATACCGGAGAGGCCCAGTGAATTGATAAACTCAATGGGAATCTGGTGCTCATTCTCTTCGACACAATCGTCGCTGCTTTTAGTAAATTTTTTCTTCTTCCGGAAAAAACGCAGAATCATATCATTTACTCTGTCTACTTCTGCGTTGGTTGGACTTATGATGCATTCAGGATCTGTACCAAAGCTTGAATTGTTGAAGACAAAGTTAAGTAAGTCATGTTCATTGCTCACTGTAATTTCTTCTGGGAGATCAGTGGTATTGCAAAATCTCCTACCTCTTTGCACCCATTTTGTTGTTCATTTTCTACACTTAGAAGATAGTCTGAGATTGCAGTAGATTCACCAGTAAGTACGACCATCAGGTTCCTTGTCAAGCTAAATAATCTGACATTTTCCCACAGATACGATCACTTGAGAGCTGCATTGACTATTTGCGGTCTTGAGCCATGGCGGACAACAGGAAGAATTTGGCGCCAGTCACCTGCCATCAACACAGTCATTCATGTCTTGAAGTGTTTTGTCGATGGCCTCAAAAATATATTTATGACCCATCAATGACCAAAAGATCTCTTTTTATTTCAACTGCTGACTTGAAAGATTGAATGTAGGAATTTGAATCATAAAGACAGTCTTGAAAGTCCTTAACAATCTCTGTATCTAACGTATCAGATAATCTCAGTCTGTACGTTCTGTGGCTGAGTCATGGAAAAGTCTGAACAAACTTTGGATCATTTCCAACAGGAAGAAGAAGATTATCTAGTCTGTGGTACAACTTGCCTTGAATTCTAAATGTTGGGTTAAAGCCTTGTTGCACTTGCTTATTGCATCCTATAGAGGCCAAGGCAAAGGCATTAGTGTACTGTCTGCTAAATGGCAAAAACAATTTCCCAATTTGTGTCACATCAGAGCACTTTTTAATCTCAAAAAGGAGGGAAAAAAAAGGGGGGGGGGTGGAGCAAGGGGAAGTAGTAAAGGCCTACCATTCTGAGAGCAGAAAGAAGTTCTCTCCTCTCTCCATCGTAAAGCATTGCAATGTTCACAGACAACATTAACGTCTTCACTCTTTCTGGGTAGTGCTTCTGGTGTATTAAGATCATAGTGTCTTGCAAATCGATGAGCTTTAACACGGTTACTGGTTTGCTGCCTCTGACCCGTCTCTCTTTTGTTTCTTAGTCATGAAAGCTTTTTGGAAGGGGCCTTTAAAACTGTCATTGACACCAGCCTGTCTCTGCCAGCTCGAAGATTGTTAGAATGGAATTCAGGTGTTAATGAGACGGATAACCTAAATATAATTCTAGATCTAGATCCAGCTAGCCTAGATACCTGGATCAACATTTAGATCTAACCGAGAATAGTTCAAATTACCAGCCTTAACTTTTGCATCGATAGGCACCAATTGAAAAAAGGCTAACCGCCTAGATCTAGTTTCGCCACCGCATTTAGAAATCAAGACAAACGTGTTCGTTTCGCACAGAAAACAAATAAGATTTGTACGACTAATTAAAATGTCTACCTAGCTCAATGTTTTGTCTCGCATGCTTAATGGGGTTTAAAAAGGCTTTTAAAATATCGTTTTGTAAATCCGTCATACAACTTTGGGATTTAAAAATATGTTAACGTAAAATCGCGTGATCTAGAGAAGCTTTTCCATATTTTTTTTTTATTTTATTGGCGGTCAAAAAAAATCTGATGACCCGTTACATGTTTGAGGTTACGATCTTTATATTATGATATTCAACACTACCTCCTGAAGCGGATTGTATTAAAGCCATGTTAAATTAAGTGGAATTCTATTTTTAGACTTCTGCATGACCATGAAAGCGACTTGATGAATCATTATATAACGACAGAGCGACTAAATAGAACGTCTAAACTGTACATAGATAGCAAAGCAAAAAACAATGTTTCATTATAAAATCATTTTAAACTTTTTAATAGGTAGCGTTTTGAATTACTATTTTTCTCTGAAAATGTCACAAATAAAAACAGCGGGAAGTAAGGGTATATGATTAACCTACAAATTGTAATCTTATGCCGAAAGCACTGTATTTCAATCTTAAAGTCTTCGTTTTTTAAAATGTCTTGAGATGATCGTTCGTAGGTAACTTGGTTGCGGAAAGCTGAGCCAGATATTGGTAAATAATTATATGCAAGTCAAAAACAACGATTACACCTAGTAATTTCCCTTTTTAATTGTTTTGCCATCTAGAAAATGTCAGACGCCATCGCAAGTTATGCCCTGGAAGACTTCGACTTCCAGAAGATAATGCTGGGCGCTTGTCCACCATGACACGTAGCCGACAATCAGTCATGCCGACTTCAAGAAGATAATGCTGGGCGCTTGTCCACCGTGACACACGTAGCTGACAATCAGTCATGCCGACTTCCAGAAAAAAATGCTGGGCGCTTGTCCACCATGACACGTAGCCGACAATCAGTCATGCCGACTTCAAGAAGATAATGCTGAGCGCTTGTCCACCATGACACGTAGCTGACAATCAGTCATGCCGACTTCAAGAAGATAATGCTGGGCGCTTGTCCACCATGACACGTAGCCGACAATCAGTCATGCCGACTTCAAGAAGATAATGCTGAGCGCTTGTCCACCGTGACACGTAGCTGACAATCAGTCATGCCGACTTCCAGAAAAAAATGCTGGGCGCTTGTCCACCATGACACGTAGCCGACAATCAGTCATGCCGACTTCAAGAAGATAATGCTGAGCGCTTGTCCACAGTGACACGTAGCTGACAATCAGTCATGCCGACTTCAAGAAGATAATGCTGGGCGCTTGTCCACCGTGACACGTAGCTGACAATCAGTCATGCCGACTTCAAGAAGATAATGCTGGGCGCTTGTCCACCGTGACACGTAGCTGACAATCAGTCATGCCGACTTTAAGAAGATAATGCTGGGCGCTTGTCCACCGTGACACGTAGCTGACAATCAGTCATGCCGACTTCAAGAAGATAATGCTGGGCGCTTGTCCACCGTGACACGTAGCTGACAATCAGTCATGCCGACTTCAAGAAGATAATGCTGGGCGCTTGTCCACCGTGACACACGTAGCTGACAATCAGTCATGCCGACTTCAAGAAGATAATGCTGGGCACTTGTCCACCGTGACACGTAGCTGACAATCAGTCACGCCGACTTCAAGAAGATAATGCTGGGCGCTTGTCCACCGTGACACGTAGCTGACAATCAGTCATGCCGACTTCAAGAAGATAATGCTGGGCGCTTGTCCACCGTGACACGTAGCTGACAATCAGTCATGCCGACTTCAAGAGGATAATGCTGGGCGCTTGTTCACCGTGACACGTAGCTGACAATCAGTCATGTCGACTTCCAGGAGATAATGCTGGGCACTTGTCCACAATCACACGTAGCCGACAATCAGTCATTTTGACTTCCAGGAGATAATGCTGGGCGCTTGTCCACCATGACACGTAGCCGACAATCAGTCATTTTGACTTCCAGGAGATAATGCTGGGCGCTTGTCCACCGTGACACGTAGCCGACAATCAGTCATGCCGAGTCTGGTGAGTAGAGGAGCACTGCTGGCTGGCACTGTGGCCTTTCTTCTTTACGATATGCATAGCAGGTGAGTTCCTATGGTCTTTCCAATATGGCCAAATGCCGTACAGAGATTTAAAAACAATGTATGTGGTTGATATGGAAGTCCTTTACTTTTTACATCCAGATGAAGAACTGCTAAGACTTTCGGGAGCGACTGTGACGTGCTTTGAAGCTTGTCATGTCAAACTTATTATACCTGCTTGTGAAAACAAGATTAATATCCCTAGTGTTGCCGTTCTATTAATACAACGGCATGATTTGTGAAGATTTGAGATCTGAATTTTGGCTGACACATAGTTTTAACTTGATGAATTGCGAAGGTAGACAAGTCCGACACTAGCGGGAGAATTATACGCTGAGAGGTTTTGACAGAATGCGGTGAAAGGAAAGAAAATAAAGGTTAGGTGACAGGCTAACATGATTTGTCTCTTCTTGTCATAAGTTAACTGGTCTTTGACCAATCTTCGAATCATGGCGAAGATGGCGGCTTACTTTTCAACAGTTTTCCGTTTAAAGACAGTGAGTCGTTTATTTTGTTACTTTTTCCATCTCTTTCTTGGCGTTTGTTTCTTTGTTTTTCTGTTCTTGACTTTTCCTCAATTTACATCTCTTCGCCTTAAGGGGCAACAGAGCTGAAATAAAGTTTATTGTAGTAGGTTTTAGGGATAAAAATGATTTTGCTTGCCCGAAAAGGGAGCTTCCTGATCTTTGAAGAAGCTTAAAAAGGAGTAAATATATGGGCTACTAGTGCATGCTACCTCTTCATTCCCATGCACTGTTGCTCTTCAGGATATTGGCTATTTTTATTGAGATATCTGTTGAAACACGTGATGAAATGCAATTTCCTTTTTAAACGCTTGAGAAGCTTTTTACTAGATAAAGAGGTATTTTGGTATTGCTTTTGGTTTCCAAAATGTTTCAACACTATTTTAAACATTTGTATATTTTGAAATTTGGAGTGAAAGTAACGTTTTAAATGAAAGATATGTGCAATAAAGTCAAACTGATAAGGTTTTTAACATGTCTTTAAGAATGATCCTGTATTTTCCCCAAAACTCTCGAATTGGTTTTATCCACCAGATCTCATATGTTCATTTTGAGGTCATAGTTTGATCCCGTTACAGATTTGTTGTCGTATTTACAATAACAAAACCAAAGGTTACGATGATACAGATTTGTCATGGTTATATGGTTATATTTAATTAGGACAGGGCCTTTTAGAAACTATGTATATATATATATGTGTGTGTGTGTGTGTACATACAGAGAGAAAGATAGAGAGAGACACACAGAAAGAAAGAGAGGGACACAGAAGCACAGAGAGAGACAGACAGACAGACAGACAGACAGACAGATAGACAGACAGACAGACACAGAGAGAAAGAGAGAGACACAGAGGCACAGAGAGAGAGAGAGAGAGAGAGAGAGAGAGAGAGAGAGAGAGAGAGAGAGAGAGAGAGAGAGAGAGAGAGAGAGAGAGAGAGAGAGAGATTTGCAGTTCAGGTTTCCAGTCGTATCAGTGTACCACGGAACACAGCAAGACGATCATCTTGTGTAAAGTGCAGGTGTTTGCGAAGCAAAAACTTTTGTGAGAGATACAAAGCTTGTATAAACTTTACATGTCTGTCACCAATTTCCATAGCCATATAATTGTTGAAATAAAAATAAATTGTGTTCGAACAGTTTTAAATTTTTAGTAACCTAGAGATTATTAAAATAAAGAGATTCAATAGATTAAAGCTTTGCATTACCAAATCCTTTTTCCTTCATTGGGTTTTATTATCAAACTGTTGTTTTCTTTCCATACAAATTAATGGCCAAGCTTTCTTCTTTCAGAATAAGAACAATGAATCTTTTACATAATATAAAAAAAATAAAATCCCAGGAATAAGTATTTCAGCCTGTCAATTTTGGTGCCTAAAATGTATGTTAATGTATGAGCTTTTTTATCGAATAAAAACAGAGGCTGATTTTGTGTTGTTACTGCACAAAATAAAATGTGTTATTTATGTCTAGTGAAAATTGTTGATAACAGTTCGAAATAGTTTAGTCTAGGATAGACGGCGTTTAACGTGCTAATAATTTGCCTACTATTGTTTATATTTTTCTATTTTTTTAATCTTGTTTTTTTACTCCCTCCAATTTTTCCATGAATTTACTAAAAGTAGTGTGGCCAGGATGTCGTTAAATTTGTATTCCGTTATTTTCTACGATTTCGCCTACGCGGTATTCCATACATAGCATTGTTTGAATGCCTGCACCTTGACACAGATCTTGACACAATCGCACGTCAGTGTCACATTAGAGGAATTTATTTCTATTTTAGTTTACTTCTAAATTAGAATTTGTATCAAGCAAAAATAAATGTTTTAGTTGAAAATTTTTGTTGGACATAAAAAAAAATTAGAGTTAGATTTAGAATTAGAAGTTGATAAATAGGCCATTTGACACCAGGGAATGAATTCTAGATTGTTGTTGGATTGTATAGCGTTGCCTCGGAAGTTTTAAGCAACGTCAAAATGTAAATAGTGATGGTAAGGAAGATGTCATCGAGCAAGCTTCCCGCTTACATAGAATCAAATGGCGATGGTGTGGTTCACATGGGAATAGCGCTGACAAATTTATGTCACTTTGGTGCGATCTCAGTATAGAAATTCGATGTTTTTTTTTCCTTCTTAATCAACAAAGACAGTGTGAGCAACCAAGCAAGAGTTTAAATCTATCCTGGGTATTTTAATAAGCTCAAACACCTATTTGGACGAGAATGAAAACTCTCCCTCTTAGCTTTGTAGGAAATTAACAACAGTTTCATCAACCTTTGCCTCAACTCAATGCACTCAACAGAATTATCTTTGAAAAGGTTATGCGGATAGGAAGATAATTAAATGTTTTCTGTTCAGCATAGGGCTCAAATTGCGACATCTCTATTAGTTGCACACTGAGGACATCGATCGTTAATTTTTTTTTTCTCGGTAAGCAATGCTATCGATATTTTCAAAAGAGCAAGGCTGCATACAGGCAAAATTACTCTGCAAAAATCTCTCGGTTGCGCGCGCTCCTATCTCTTATTCCTAATCAGTAGGGAATAAATATATGCTTCATAACTTAACAACTATCTGCAGCTTTGAGAGGTTGTAAGATAATTTACAGATAAGTCAGATTGTGATCAAAGCAGTAAAGAAAGCTTTTTTACTATGGTAGCTTTCATCGTGCTAAAAGGAGAGTTTAGGCGAGCCAGGAAATCAAGATACACGAGAATAGTTAGATATAAGAAATTATACCAACCAAACAGTTTATTGTAAACAGTTTAAATATACACCATCAAAAATCTACGCGGAAATTTTGAAAAAAAGATAAAAAAAAAAAAGGTTTTCCTGCGCAAAGCATAACAGAGGGGAGGTAAAGAGGGCAGAACAGAAACACACACGTTCACAAATAAATAATATAACAAAGGTTACAACTGTTCATGGATAAGGAAAAGTATTCTTTATTTTTCAATTTACAAAAAGAATCAAACAGACATTTGTTTGTAGAAAGCTTATTGTTCTAAGGCATTGGAATTTTCTCAAATCCATGCCAAATAGAGCTTGTTCTGTATTTGTTTCAACAGATATGTAAGAATTTTTATTTAAAAAAAAGGAAGTTTGGTGAACCTTCATAAATGTCGATATTAATATTAATGACGATAATGAATATGTGTAAAATCTCTTAAAATATGCAAACGTTTCTACAAAGATTCCATAAAAAAATTATGTTGATTTATTCTTTAGTAATTCACGAAACGTAAATTACCTCTGTGATTTAAAGTCTGTTTTCTATGTTCATAAACCTTTATAATAGTAGTGATTGTATACATGTACAAAATAAATTTTAAAAGAATTGTATACCAATAAACGTTTTTGTCGTTTTTTTTTTTTAGATGATCCACTTGATGCCCTATAACCCCTGAAGACCTGAAGACACAATATTCCTCCACTTGATGACGGTAAACTTTTAGTTATTTTTTTTTGACATTGTTTAATAAGAAAATGTAAAGAAACGTTAGAAAAAAATACGTTGCAGGTTATTATTATTATTATTATTATTATTATTATTATTATTATTATTATTATTATTATTATTATTATTATCATCATCATCATTACTATTACTATTACTATTATTATTATTATTATTATTATTATTATTATTATTATTATTATTATTATTATTATTATTATTATTATTATTATTATTATTATTATTATTATTATTATTATTATTATTATTATTATTATTATTATTATTATTATTATTATTATTATTATTATTATTATTATTATTATTATTATTATTATTATTATTGTGATTATTATTCTATAATTTTTTTTTACTTTTGTTGTTGTTGTTACTTGCAACACTGATTTACCGATATCCTTAATTAACAGAAGAAGAAACTAAGTAATAATGTTATTTTTAAGTTTTCACTCTGTGGAAAGCACGAAAAGCGCTTAGTTTTTAATCGTTTTGTCATGCTAAGATGACGGGGAGCAGCCCTTCAAAGAAATTCATGAAATAGGTGTTACTTAATCTATATAAACGCTTATTTCCACGTATGAATCAGTTACGGGTATTTTACATACATTTCTGGTATATTTTTCTATAGCTTCCACGCAAAAAAATATTTGAGATTAAAAGACATAAACAGCTAATAGAAAGAAGCACTATTCTTTTTTTAATGAATTGATTTCGTGTTATTTTCATGTGCCATGTGCAATATCAAATCTCCGACCCTTATAATGAGTTCAATAAAGGAATTTTCAAATACTGTTCAGTATTAGTGAGTCTGGAAGAATGAAATTTTTTCTTGAGAACCATGTGCCTACTGATATGTTGCCCGACCGAGAAGTGAGAAGTTTAAAATTGGTTTGGAACCGTAACTGAAACTGATATTTTAGACGTTAAATGCAATTTAAATGCAAATATAGGAAAGAATGTACTTTTCTGGCCGTTATCTTTTCATTTATTACAGAGCTCCTCTAGCGGGATTCGAACTTTTAACAAGATATTTTGCTGTTTGTATTGGGTACCTATACCCACATGTACCTTTTATAGCTATGGGCTACACCTGTTATATCCTCTGGAGCGAATGACTACAGGACCGTGTTTCATAGAATCAATGTAATAAAAACGTTACTGTTCTTTTGAATTTAACTTGTGCTTATTTTGTCGAGATAGCTAGATTAATTAGAAGCGTTTAGAGTTAGAAAATATACATCCGTCTTGAGTTTTATCTTTGAAGTTCCTCTGTAGTTTCCTTAATCTGTGATAAGTATGGTCTACTCAGAATTACTATATGGAAATGAAAAAAAAATGTCCTATCATTATCGATCGCGAAACAGATATAAAAATAAAAGAATGCAGCTGACTGAAGTATAAAACTTCTGATATGGTTGAATTTGCTTTTGGTGTACTTGGAGAGGCACGAAATCTCAAATGTTTTGAGAATAAAGACAGAGATAGAGCAAAACGAGGATGTTCAACACACACTTCTCTCAAATCGATTCAGTTCTCACACAGCCAATGAGGATGGCATAGTGTTGACAATGCTGAAGACCTGTGAGGGGCTGAGACAAAACAATGCAAGAGGATTTCACAGCAAAGAATCTCCAACTAACTCTTGCGCACGTCAAGAAGATGGATCCTATTTAACAGGCGCAGGCCAAAGAGGGTGAGATGCTTGTCAATGGGGATGGCACTCCTGTGGGAATGGTCTGAAAGCCTCGATAAGATAATATAGCGACATCAGCTGCTTTCTAAGAAATTGACATCGATGGAATATTAATGTTTCTTCAGAATGACATTAAAAGATATCTCCGAGAACTAGTCACAATAACCTTTAGTTGTTAATGTTCTTTCTGAAAGCGGAATAACCTTATGCAATATGTTATTACCAAAGCTGCAAAATTTGTTCTGTCAGTCATTTGCGGAAATTATTTACTCTCGTAAACTTTTCCCCTTCACCTCTAAAATCAATTCCAGATCAGTATTTAAACCTGATTTTGCTAAATTAAAATATAGCTTAGTATTTGTGTTTGTCAAAAATCCCTAAGTCAATGTAAGAGTTGCTTACGGGAACGAAATACAGCTTCAACAATATTACAGCGTTTAGGTTTAAAGCTGGAAGATATAAATTAAAAATCATCCACATCTGCGTTCGGCTATTTTTCCTTTCCTGACATAGTTGACAGGTGTTATTCTTTCGGAGCTAAGCTATCTCGGTTTCCATAGATAGTAAATTTAGGATTTCTCCATCCGCTCTCTATTTCAGTGGGGACAAATATATCTCGTTTTTCCATGCACATGTGTACCGTTTTTCTTGTGGCTTATTCTACATGTCCTTCACTTATGTAAACAAGTCACGAAAAGTTTATCATATTTTGAGTGTAAGTTCCTCTTTGAGGAATTATTCATGTCCCAACCGGAAACACTACTTCTACCATCAGCCTTAGAAGAAGCTTCATGATTTTAAAATAAGGATATTTATGACAATGTTCCAGGTGCTCGGCACCCTCTCTCGGTTCTTTCTTATAATAAACAAATCCTTGTGGGTTATTTTTTTTCCTCCCGGCCAGATTCTTGCCAGAATTGAAAGCGATGTTTTTGTTGTTTTGTTTAATTTTGTTGTTTGTTTTATTTTTTGAGTTACGAATAGTAATGCGCGACGATATAAATGTGAGGTAATTTAAAGAAGTCGACGGTGATAGAGAAATTGTCTAAAAAGAGTAAGAAGGAAGTATTTCCGTGTGTTTGTTTTTTGTTATTTGATAAAGCGCATCCACAATAAAGTAGAACTCAGGCCTTTTTGCATACTGGCATCTCTAGCATTTGTCGGACAGGGTTAAACTGGAAAGTTGAGGCCGTAAACTCATCTATCAACGATATGCGGCTCGAACTCGTGGAGAATGACTCTGGATATCAGGGCAGATGCTTTACCCCACAGCCATCGGCCCTCCAGGCGGAGAGTACTGCATCGCCTAAACTCAACTTGCCAGTCTATGGGAAGATGTGCACATGTGCCCTGGCACACATTTAAACCCAACTGTAAGGTGGCCAAAATGTGACATTAAGAAAAGAGAATGGTCCCTTCCAACCATTAGATGGATTTAGACTGCTCAACTCCTGAAAATAACGCTACTCCTTTACTTTCTTCACACAAAAATGCATCCCCATTTCTTAAAATAGAGAAGACTGACAAAAAATTCGTTCTGCACTTAATAATAATTTATTTCTCTGAGCGTAATGATTTGGAAGGCATTATTAGCCAGGAAAGATTATCCTGTATTTAGGCCATTCCAGTATTTTTCTTAACGTTTTGAATGTCCTGTCTGTACTGGTAGCGCCAATCTACTTGTAAGGGATTCTCTAAGGTTTTGATCTGCCCGATTCCATGAGTAGCCATAGTTATTTTCTATAGTGAGATGAATATAATTATATATATATATATACATATATATATATATATATATATATATATATATATAGTTTGAAGATAAGTTGGAATAATTGATAAGAGTGCTCAATTTAAGGTAATATATATATATATATATATATATATATATATATATATATATATATATTATTAAAATTTAGTGCCAACTTTTAGAAAGTCTATCATTCAGTCTCTGCTAAACGGTTTGATTTGTTTATAACAAGTTTTAGGTTCAATATTTTTGTGTGTGTTGTTTTTCTTTATTATTGTAATAGGTTAGCTTGAGGCTTCTGCTCCTTTGAGTTTAGTGCAATCCTTGACGGATTCAGCAAAATGACATACAGAATAGATGGACATGGAGAGCGTAGTTGATAGATAGATCGATAAGGTATTCTGGTCTTCGGCTGACGGAGACTAATCTGCAAGAAAATCGATATAATCATAACATTACGCGTGAGTTACTGTTTAAGTTAATGTTTTTCTTGCATGTTCTTATGCTTGACATAAATAACATTATTCTTACCTCACAGTGTAAAGTTAATCTGACTTATATCATGAAACCTTGCATTACATCGATCATGAGAGATATATTATAGCCTTAGCTGAGTTAAGATTTTTTTTAAAGCAGTGGTGAATTCGCACTGAAAGACACAAGGCATAGAATGATGACTTCAGGAGAAACTTTTGTCCCTGCTTAATATGCTTCAGCCGCCCTCGCCAAATCTCTCTCTCTCTCTCTCTCTCTCTCTCTCTCTCTCTCTCTCTCTCTCTCTCTCTCTCTCTCTCTCTCTCTCTCTCTCTCTCTCTCTCTCTTTATCTATCTATCTATCTATCTATCTATCTATCTATCTATCTCTTTTTCTCATCTCTTTTTATCTCTCTTTGTCTCTCTTTCTCTCTGTCTCTCTCTGTATCTCTCTTTCTCTCGTTGTCTCTTTCTGTTTCTCTCTCTATCTCTCTCATATCTCTCTTTCTCTATCTGTTTCTCTGTCTGTCTATCTCTCTTTCTCTCTGTGTGTTTGTCTGCCTCTATTTATAAACATATCTTCTCTTGATATATATATATATATATATATATATATATATATATATATATATAATTTAATTTTTAAATTCATTTCCACATTATTATTTTTATCTCGGTCTTTGCCTTTTTGTATCCAAACTTCCTTCCCGTCGTTCACTCTAGCTCCCCCTTTCTTCTTGTTTACCCTCATGATTTATCTCTTAAAGGTCTTTTTCCTCTCTTTCTCTTGCTCTTTACCTATCTGCTTAGCCGTTTATTTTTGTTTTCATCTTTGTCTGAGCCTTTGTGTTAATCAAAATATATCATTTTGTCTCCGTCTTGTTCGCTATTTCTCTTACTTTCTCTAATCTGTCTCTGTCTTCGTGCCTCTTGGCTGTATCTATATATTGCTCCCCTCTCCACCAATTTCATTATCTTTTCCATATTAATTTTTTTTCTCGTTATCTCTCATTCTCTATCTTGTATCGCTTTATATCCGTACATCTATTTATTTCTCTTTCTGTCTTTGAATTTATGTAACTTTGATTCTGCACCTGTATGTGTCTCTGTCTCTTCTGCTCCCTCAATCCCTTTATCTTCCTCTCTTTATGTCTCTGTCTCAAATTCTTGTCCCTTTTGATCTGTCTGCCTCGCTATATTTGCCTGTAAATTGCTCTCTCTCTCTCTCTCTCTCTCTCTCTCTCTCTCTCTCTCTCTCTCTCTCTCTCTCTCTCTCTCTCTCTCTCTCTCTCTCTTTCTTTCAATTTTACTCTCACTCTTATTCTCTCTCTATTTACTTGTATTTGGTTTAAAGATTTGCATACGTGTACGGTACGTCGTTACTTTTAAATTAAGAAAAATTAAGTAATTCTTTGAGACGGCTTTGAGAGAAACAAATACATCTGTGTTAGACGCAGATTCTGAATATTTTGTTTTGCCAGTCTATTGGACCTAATGTGCTTAGAATCGCCTCTCAATATAGCGAAAGAGTCTTGGTGTCACTAACTCCTTTGTAGTAACTAATTGTATTTAACATTCCGTGCCTACACGTAGAGGAGAAAGCACTCGAAGAAATAGAGAAGGCAATTAGAATGGTAAAGAGAGGGCAAATACAGGATAGAGAAAGAGAAGATGGAAATAGAAATGAGCACTGAGAGACGTGCACTGACATAATTTTAAGATCACAAATAAAATCTAATTAACATAGTAGAGAAATACCAAACGCAGAAGAAAAATAGCAAATGTCATGATTTACGGTATCATGTGCTTGCTTTAGTCATTGATATGCATTTTTTTAATTCAAAGATATTCACGTGATGAGCAGGGAAGACTAATGTATTGATGATCAAGAAGATAACATTTAGAGTAATCTTCCAAAGCGAACACTGAAATGACAAGATAATGACTTAAAAGCAGTCATCTGACAAAACCCGTGCTTTTAATATCATAAGATCTTATCTTGTCAATATCCTGTTGGGGGCACTTAAAATTGTTATAAGAGTTTTTGTAAAAGGCCATGAATCTTTATTTTCAAAAAGGGTTAGGGAAATTAAATAAGGTCAAAATAAGATACCACGCTCTATCTTTACCTTTATCAATAAAGCAAAGTGTAAATAACATTTTGTTTTCCTAAAAATTGTGAAATCGAACGATAACATGACATTTATTAATGGTACAATTTGTTGAATAACATTACCCACAATGGCCTTATTCTTGTTTTAAAAGAAATAATAAATCTAAAGACGGAATGTTAAGATCGAATGTTTAGAAACTCATGTCATCGAGTATCAAGCAAAGATTCATTCCCCATGTTTAAAGATAATGGCGCTTTTGTAGGTGGCATATAATGCAATGACTATTTGAACTCTTTTTAAGTCGAAAAGCATCTTATCCCTGAATTTTTTCAATATCACGTGTGCACTAACAACTTTCTCAAAAGCCCCAAGTCGAAAAAATGTCCAATTGGCATGTAGAGCTTTATTTACCAAAGACATGGCAACCGTCCAAAATACTCAAAGAATAAAGAGTACATTTTGAAGAATAATGTCCTTTCCTTCTTTAGATGTGTTTTAGGAAGGTAGTCACCGACTCAAATTTGAATCTCAAAGCATTTTTGTTGCCGTTAATAAATTACTCCTACCAAAATGTGCTTTGTAATAGTAATTATTGTCTTTCACCTATAATTATTCCATTCTTAAACTTAGGGGAGCCTAAACATTATACAATTTCAACTTTTATCAGTTAAAATCAGCTTAAATGTATATGTTCTGTTTGACATGAAATAGAAAAGCACTTGGACCGATATGGAAATCAGTTCATTGACACTCAAGAGTGATCAAAATCAGATGTCGAGATAATATTTGTAACACAAAAATACTATAAAAGGGCGGAAAAGATCCATGAAATTTGTTTTTTCCTCATCAAGGGAATTGAATGAGCTTAACTGACGTAAGTACAAAGAGGCTGTGTTCTCTGTTTATAGAATTTAATTTCCGTATTTTTGGCTGCGGATTCGATCTTAACCAATAACCATCCTTTAATTTTTAAGTAAAAACAATAAATTTTTTTTTATTTACTAGTTGTAATAAGGTCTATTTTTTGGCTTTATGTTTTCTTAACTTCCTGAAATTGTGGAGATGGCTGAGTGAAGGAAGTTTTTTTCCGTAAGTCTAGGTTAGGGTACGATCCCTGTAGCTCCACTAGATCTTCCTGGCAAGGCATTCATTGACTGTAGGATTTTTTTTTTAGTCAGTTCAACACTATCAACTGAGCTACCTAGTGTCTTTATGTTAAATAAGTGAGCGATCACAGGCAATGCGTCGAATTAGCGCTAGTACCTAGCGCTTAACAGACAAGCATACTGCAGTGTCAAAACGACGATATATCAATTTTGATTTGTTATGATAGCTAAACTTAAGTCTATACAAAGTTTTACCCGCAAAGCTGAACCAAAAATCATATTAAAGAAAAGAGACCGACTGCAAATTTCTAAACTGGTTTTCTTATTCACTCCATGTTTTGAATATTATTATCTAATATAATTATGTTTAATGGAGAAGTTTGATTTGATATGTATTAACTCAGCGGATTTTTTCCCACAGATTTGCGCCTTTAAGTTTAAAAAAACATCGGGAATTTTGAAAATCGAAAGAAATGAAATAGGGGATAGCAAACAGTAAAGAAAAAACGGAAAACTTTTTAAAAACAATAAAAGGAATAGCGACATCAATAGTGATAAATATATCATGAATGTAATAATAATCGTTTAAAAAAATTAATACAGCGGTATTAAAGTAATAAATATATTAACAACAACAGGAGCAGCGGAAAAAAAGAAATAAATTAATTATTACTTTTGACATATTACGCAATTAGCCACAGTTGCAACAACCTAAAAACAAGTTTCAATTTTTTTTTTTTTTTTTTGAGAGAGAGAGGGAGAAAGAGAGAGAGAGAGAGAGAGAGAGAGAGAGAGAGAGAGAGAGAGAGAGAGAGAGAGAGAGAGAGAGAGAGAGAGAGAGAGAGAGGTAGAAAGCTGGTTTTATATTGGAATTTTAATCTAGTCTTGGTTTTTCTTCTTCTTCTTCTTCTTATTATTATTATTATTATTATTATTATTATTATTATTATTATTATTATTATTATTATTGTTGTTGTTGTTGTTGTTGCTGTTATTATTATTGCTATTATTATTATTATTATTATTATTATTATTATTATTATTATTATTATTATTATTATTATTATTATTATTATTATTATTATTATTATTATTATTATTATTATTATTATTATTGTTGTTATTGTTGTTGTTGTTATTGTGGCTATAATAATTTCACACATGCAAAGATTCTTCTAGGGCCGGTCTATCTTTAAGTATAATTATCGCTTTAAAAATATTTTAAGATATTTTTTAAAGAGATGTGGTTGTAGTTTATTTTTGGTTTGTTTGTTTTTTTTTATACCCGATTTAAATTTTGTGGTATTCTTTTTTTTTTTTTTATGATATATAAACGCATTTTCTGCCGTTGATTTCTAACGATCCAGTGCCTATTTTTTTTTTCCATTTTTCTTCACACAGTTAAGCTGAAAACATGACCATGCGGGTACTTCTAGCACTGATCGCCATCTTCGCGCTCGCCGCAGCTTCTCCGTTGAATCCTCTGAGTGACGCAGTCATCAACTACATCAACAATGTAGCCAAACCTGGCTGGACCGCCGGACGCAACTTTGACGAGCACGAGCTTCCTTTACTGAAAACGTTGGCGTGCGTGAATACAACGGCTAATGGCGAGTACATGAAGCAGAATATGCCTGTGAAAGACGGATTCTTCCGCAGTGATCTGCCCAAGGAGTTCGACGCCCGCAAGAAGTGGACCAAGTGTGCCAGTATTGGAGAGATCAGAGACCAGGGTGCATGTGGTTCGTGCTGGGCATTTGCCACGGCCGAGTCTATCACAGACCGCATCTGCATCAACGGCTTGGACAAGGTTCGTATCTCTTCGGAAGACATCCTCTCCTGTTGTGACTGGTGCGGCAGTGGCTGCGGCGGTGGATACCCGGCGAAGGCCTGGCAGTACTACGTCCAGACTGGAGTTGTCACAGGTGGTCCTTACGCCAGCAACCAAGGCTGCATGCCATACGAAATCGCACCTGCACCCGGCCACAGCCATTCCTTGATGTTCCCTCGTGAACCGACCCCACCTTGCACCAACAAATGCAGAAAGGGCTACGACAAGACTTACAACCAGGACAAGCACAAGGGGAAGAACTCCTATGCCGTGAAGGGCGTCAAGAAGGCCATGCAGGAGATAGTGGATAACGGCCCGGTCACCGCAGTATTCGACCTGTACCAGGATTTCTACAGCTATAAGTCTGGCGTCTACAGGCACACCACCGGCTTCCGCGTTGGCGGTCACGTAGTGAAACTCATCGGCTTTGGCAACGAAAACGGAGATGACTACTGGCTAGTTGCCAACTCCTGGAACAAAACATGGGGGGACCACGGTCTTTTCAAGATCCTCCGAGGCTCGAATGAGTGTGGTATTGAAGATTGGATTGCTGGAGGAGAACCTGTGGTGTGATTAATCACTGATATGTTGAAATAAATATAAATTGAGTGCAGCATCTTCTTTGTTTTAAAAGACAAATCAAAAGGAAACCAAAAATAAGTCTTTTTGTTTGAAACGAATGTAAATGAGACAGCAAGTAAACTACTTTAAGAACATTTTAGAATATGAAAATATACAAACAAAATAAATTAGGAAAAATTAAAATATTATTATTATTATCATTATTATTATTATTATTATTATTATTATTATTATTATTATTATTATTATTATTATTATTATTATTATTATTATTATTATTATTATTATTATATAAAACATTAACATTTTTTTTTTATTTAAGGCATAAATATTGGAGGATATATTTGTATTTGTTTTGTGAGGTCATTACCTTTTTTTTTTCAGTTCAACAGCCATAATAAAAAATGTCTAAAAATATAATCAGAATAAAGAAGAAATATCTGAAACGTACATTTGATCATGTATTGGTTATATTTATATCGTTTGTATTGTTACATATTTTTATTGAAAAAAAAAACATCAGCAACACAATTGTTTAACAGATCTTCCACCCCTTTTTTTTAATAGAAAACATCGGTTTACAAAAAAATAATACAAAAAAAACTGAGAGAGTTGGGAGGAGAGAGACATACAGAGATAAATGAGACAGAAGAGAGTCAAGGGAGAGAGGAACGCGGTAGACGATTAAGCAAGTAAAAAGACGGACTAACAGTAAGGGAAGAGATCCGTATACAAACATTCAAAACATAAGGGACAAAAAAAACGCAGAATGTAACGACAGTAAAAGGGATGAAGGTGAGACACAGAGATAAACAGCAACTGGAGATGTCACATGAGCCGTATAACATTTGGGGAGGACGTAAACGGATTGCTTCATGTCTTTTAAACAGGCAGAAGCCATTATCTCTAAAAATCGATAGACCGTCTGGTTTCGACTAATGAAGCTGTGGTCACGTTACTCTGGCTTTTCCTCATACCCTGAACCGAATATTCAAACTAAAAGAATGAACCAATATGCTTAAGGGGTTTTTTCCGCTCTTTAAAAAAAAACTACAGAGGTACTAATGAGGTCTTTCCTTGGCACAATAACATTTTTTATTGGGCTTCAGACGTCAACGCACTAAAAAAATAATCGCATTTAAAAATAATCTGATTCTTTCGTTTAAAAAAAAGGTTGACAAGGATATTGATAATAATGGTAAAAATTTCTGATTTATTTTTCAGGGTTATGAAGCTTTTTGATTTTCAAACCCTCTTTTTATGTAGAATATATAATTGGGTTTCAGTTTTTGACAATATAGGCATTAGGAAAAGAATAAAAGAAGTTTCTAGTGGCCCTATATTGGGGCTTGTATAATTCAACACTCCGCTGGTGTTTATAAAGACTCCGATGTTTACGAAGTTTATAAAAAAAAAGATGGAAGAATACAGAACAGCTGCAATGTTGAAGAAAAAGGATAAGGTGAGAAGAAACAATGATCTAAAGAAATGAAATCAAAAGCAGAGGAATATAGATCAGATGATTCCGCTAAAGGTCATTTGCTATTTCCATTTCAGGATGAAACAGAGAAAAAAAAATCTCATTTAAATTAGCAGGCATGGGCAGCTGCAACTTTCTGAAAGACTTAAACTCACATTCTTGTCTTGTGTTCTCATTAAACAAATGGGAAAAATTCATAAAATTCATATCTCGTGTAAGTCTTTTTTACAAAGCCTCCATTTTAAAATACTATCATAACTCAGAACCATAAAATTTTCCTTTCATGATTTTGTGGATTGTGGTAAGTAATCGATATCTTTAGGCACGTTTTTAAATATGCTAACATTATAAAAATAGACTATTTTATCAAACTTGTAGGGGCTAGGTTTATTTTGTAAATCATGGCTGAAAGAAGTCAGGATTCTGCTTTAAGTTTTTATTAATATTGAATAGATAAATATTTATTTCTTCTGCTAACTTACTGGCAAACTATGATTTTAAAGTTTAATCAGTAAAGCGCGCGCAAGACAATTTACTCAATCTCTAAGGCAAAAAGGATTTCAACCATGCTCACATCAATGTTATGATAATTATTATTATTATTATTATTATTATTATTATTATTATTATTATTATTATTATTATTATTATTATTATTACTACTACTACTACTACTACTACTACTACTACTACTACTACTACTACTACCGTTGCTGTTGTTGTTGTTGTTGTTGACTTTTTGACTTTTTCAGTTTGTCAAAATTACAATAGATAAAATGAATTAAAAAAAAAAAAACCTAGTGGCAGAGCGTGTTTGCTGTATCAACATAGCTTGAATGGCACTCAAATCTGGGTCCTATGCCAGCATTGAAGGCTCAGCTTTGTGAATCTTGAGTAAACTACATACAATTTTCAATCAGTCTACGTGTGAAAAAAAGATATGTACTTATAAGAAATGATGAAGATCACAAGAGAATCCAGCTCTTAGCCTTATAAATAAATATGTCGACCAATGGAGAATAGACTGAAAGCGGAAGAGAATATTTCTTTATTACATTCAGAAATACTAGAGGAGAAAATTAATTATCGTCTGAAACAGAGCCTAAGGATAATGTAGAAAATTTAACATAAGCAATTTTTTTTTAATCAGCCCATATAAGGGTGAACTTACAATAAACTATTTAACAGTAGTTAAAATAGCTTTAAGAAAGCTTGGATTTAATATTTTAAGATTCTACAAACTCAGCTCATGCTGAATCATTGCCCGATTTACGCAAATACACAACCATATTGCACAGCAGCATCTTCAGTTTTAAACCGTTCCAGCTTAATTTGATCATGTTAAGAATTATTCATCTCATCTTTATATTTTCTAGTTTCTTCATATTTGTTTTCATCTCCACATATGATTAAAATGAATAAAATTAGATCCCAAAATCAGAAAGCGTTTTTTTTCCTTTTCTTTTCACTTTTTTAAGAGGGGGAGAGGGGGGAGGGCAGAAAGGGCGCATGGGTTGTAAATAAGAATAAGGTACTAAAAACTAAATTTTTGTTCACATCACAACCAACGAATAGACGCGTGTTATTTCAAAGTTTTGAGGGAGGGGGTGGGGGCTTGAAATGTTGATGGAAGGTAGAAATCTTTCGAAAAAGCAAAGCACAAGAACAAGAAAGTGTTAGCAAAGAGTGAACCACTCAACTATTTTAGCGAATTTAAGACCAGATACGTCATTATTTTTAAACTTCCAGGTACGACAGTTTGAGCGTGGGTGCGCTTTACTGCTGTTTGTTTGCCGGAGAAGGTTAAAATAATAATGTATCATTGGAATGATAGAACAGGTTGACAGGTGTTTTAGCAATTTTTAAAAGCTAGAATTTTTAAATCAACTTCTAAAAAAGGGAAATTGATTGACGCAATAAAGGAAAAAGGTTATGAAATAATACTTGTCTAGGAGAAAGAGCGCGCGAGAGATATCAATAGAGAGACAAACAGAGACAGAGTAATGTGAGATAGACAGCCAGACAGACAGAGTAATGTGAGACAGACAGACAGACAGACAGACAGACAGACAGAGACAGAAACAGACAGACAGAGGGAGAAGGCTAATATGGAGAAGGGCATAAATATTAAAGAGATGAGAGAGGGCGGTAAGAGAAGACAGTCTGTAAAGATTGTCAGACACATAGATGTACACACGGAGACAGACGTAAGGCCCTCTCGAATGCAAAGAAATCGAAGGCAGGAGAAAGTTATTACAAGGACAGAAAATTCAAAAATGAGATTGTGTGGTGGCTTTAAGTATTTTTATTTTAAGACGAAGTAACTAATTATATTATCAGGGGCAAATCTAGTTTCTTTCTACCCTATCTGCTCCAAAACCAATCTATGTACAGTTGTGAAGTTTACTGAATTTTGATCTGCCAAGATCGGAGTCCCAAGCGGTAAAAGAAAAGAAGTAAAAAAAGAAGTTAAGTTTGCAGGCTAGAAAAATGCATTTGAATTTTTATCATATATTTATTGTAATTAATTTCATCAATTTTTATTTCCTGCCGAATTGAATGATGAATGAGATATTTAAAAAACTGTCCTCACTGTTTTCCAATTTTCAAATCGAATGAGTCTTTTCAAACAAATTACTATAATTTTTTTAAATATAAGTACATAAAAAATCTCATTTTACTTATGCGGTGTGAAAAAAACTGAAAAAAAAGTAAAAATTAAAGGAAACTTGACCTTCTCCAACTTAAAGACAAAAGCAGTTCCGTACAGGAAAGTAGTAGTGATTTGATTGGTCAGTATTTTAAGAACAAGTCTCATCGTCGCCTTTTTTTTTTCGGAGCGGCGGTTGTGTATGTAAATATCTGCTTCTTTTCCACGCGTTCCATACTTTTATACTGATTTGTAGTAAAAAAATATTGACTAAATCCACTAGTTTCACCAAGAAACTGTAGAAACATTCAAATTAATCCATTTTATTAACTGCCACTCCTACTTTGTCTAGCATGAGTTATACAAATTGTGACTAGATCTAGAATAACTATAAGCTTAAGCAATCCAGGGTAATCCAATAAATTTTTTAATATTCCGGAGCCTTTCAAGTTTTTTTTTTCCTTTGTAGTACTGCTTGAGAAGTTGCACGTTTTTATTTTGTATTGGAGAGCATTTTTCACCACATCAGGTCAAGCACTACATTGAATCTGTAATGGGCCATCAACACAACACCATGGTCATGATGGAAAGATAAACGGAAAAAGGGGCTGCTTAAAAGTTTGCACCAAAATTTATTTTTAGTTTATTGCTTACGATTTCCCCCTTTTTTTTTTTTTAATTTCTTCATGAAAAAGTGGTAAAAATACCCATATCTCAAGGTTATATATATTTTAGAACTGCACTATGTGTGACTCTGTAGGATGTGTATATAAATATTATATCTTATTGTTATAAGGCTTGCTTTTCTTCTATGTAGGTGTATGGCTGTCGAGGAGGTATATCTATTACTGTTGTAAAATTTCCTTTTTATTGTAGCAGTTTTCCCCACCTGTTCATTGTTGTAGAGTTTGCTTTTCTTTCGTGCAGTTGTATGGTTCAGAAGGGTATAAGTCTATTACTTTTTATGAAATTTGCACTTCTTCAATGTAGCTGTCTTCCCCACTTGTTCATTTGAGCGGGCAATCATGCTTGTAATTGCTACTTTTGTTTCACGTTCTCTCTCAAATGTTGAAACGGGCCAAGAGTTAATTATTCTTACTGCAAAGGGAACTTGAAAAAGCAAAAAGGAAGAGAGCACAACTTGCAAAGAACTTCGTAGCGGGTGGGTGTTTCGATTTAGAATCAGGTCAATCAATAAACTTTCATAACGGAAAAAAGGTGAGAACCATAAAGATAAAAGAGAGCTGGTAGACCCTACTTATTTTGAAGTTTTGCGGGTTTTTGTTTGTTGTTGTAGTTCAAGTCGAAGGAATATATAGAAATAGCTTTCCATGCTGCTTCATAAATCTGAATTTATGGTTAAATTTTTATAAAAAGAAAGGGCAAAAGTTTTCAAATTTGAGATGAAAGGAGGACGAATTTTTTTTAATCCTTAATTTGGGATTGGGTTGAAATGAAAGGGGGAGGGGAAGGATCCATAAAAATCAAAACCAGCGATGAAGTTTAGTAGAAAGAGAGTAATCAAGTAAAGACTGGATATAACGTCGACTTCAATAAATTAAAATGTAGTTATTCCCCTTTTTCTCCCATCGGCAGTTTGGCCGCATAATACGCTAGGAATAATTGTAATGGTGAAACTGATAAGTTATTTTGCAGCTACATTTGGTCCCAATTCATGACCTTTCTTTTCGAATAAGATTCTCTGAAAAATAAAGGGACTGAAATAACATAAAAATAGTTTATATGATATGTGTGTGTAAATACAGAAGTACATATTATATAATTACATCCACAATATGCTTCAACATCAGTGTCTATCTTTTTTGGCTAATTTTATAATGTAAATTGCCTCTAATGATAACGAGAGGATTAACAGCTTTTCTACGTATATAAAAATATCCCGTCAGGCAGTGCGAAAATGAAAAGATCATCTCTCAAACTCATCCAGTTTTCTCTATCGTTATGAGCGCAGACACTCTATCCCCACAACCACCCGCTCTCCTCACCAAAATGTAGAGAATAAAGTTTCCAAAAGTCTTAACGTTAGAATTAATCATTTTTTTAAATAACCAGAAGCTTGTTTGCAGGGCTTTTTTTTTTCTTTTAAAGAGTTTTCATCCTCTTTATCCATTTTGTTGGTATTTTTTTCTTTTTTTTTTTTAAATTTAAATTTGAATGGGTTCCTTCTAGCCAATGGTAACATGATTATAATTAGATTAGCATCAATATTTTTCAACGGTGTAGATTTTCCTGTTCAGAAGCTTAATTAGATAAAAAAAAGAAAGGAAAAAAGAAAAAAAAAACAGAGCTCATAATTATCTTCAAACAAGGTAGCCGTACTTTAAGAAATGGCGTCTTGATTCCTTTTGTATAAAAGATTGTTAAGTTACCTCTTCTGCAAGTCTTAACAGGGCAGTGAAGTTGTGGGGAGGAGAAAGCAAATTATCAGGCAGATTTAAAGAGTGGTAATCTTGCGGGTCTCCATTTTTATTCAAAGCACACGACTGCACCATAGACAAAAGAACTCTGCAAAATTATGCTTTAAACACGTAAAAGTTTATTGAATCGCAATTTCATGTTATTTTAAGGTCAGGTTACTTTCTACAAATACATAAACTGATTTCTTTACTTTTTGCTTTTTTTTCTACCTGAACTGTGTGATGAAATGGGAAACAGTGCGATAGGGATCGATTCTCGTCTTTTGGAATTTGCTCATTTTGGAGGCAGTTAAGATGAAATTCAACCATTTTTTTGTCAATTTAAAGCCCTGCCCTTGTAAAAAAAAATGGCTCACGTTATGAAGAATCGAAAATTCGTTGGTTAAAAAGTATGATCTGACAAATCTTATCCAGTTCTAATATTCCTTGAATATATATTATTTTAATACAAATCCAATAAATTTAATTTAGGATAAGTTTGATATTGTTCTTTCTATCCCTTCTTCTAGAAAGAATTAAGACATGTGAGATATATAAGTTAGGCACAGTGTATGTCAGTGATACATAAATTCCTAGGAGTTATTGTGAAAGAAATGGAGGAGAAGGACCAATGGCTATAGACACGGAAGGGGCTGAATGGATGGAAAGATAATCAGGAAGATGAGGCTGACAGGATGAATGAACAAGGCAGCGAGACAGACGGAAAGTATTGATTAGTTGATTGGATTTTTCCTGTCCAGCAAAGGTTTCAGGACTAATTGGGGGAGAGAGACACACACACATGCACACACGAGACAGAGAAACAGAGAGAGAGACAAAGACATTGAGAGAAACAGAGATAGATTATTTTAAATATAGAGAGATAATTGACAAGGTACAGGAGTTTAAAAGAAAAAAAGAAACATATGAAATAGGACAGGAGCGTAGTATGTAAGAATATAATTATGGGACATTGTGTATCTTTTTTCATTTTCTGTTGTGTGAAATTTCGAATCGTATTTTTTAAAATCCTTTTTAAAGTTCCACCATTTTCTCTGGTCTTTAGAGAAGTGATGCGTGCTTGTACATTAATGCTGAAACCGAAATTGTAAAGCTTTGTATCGGATCTTGTTTTGCATTACAAAAGATTGTCAATTATGTACTTTATTTACAACTGCAATAGCAGTGACAGTAGCTTTTACAACTACATTTAGGAGCATAAGTTTTAATCTTTAAAGCTTTCAACGCCAAGCTACATTTGTACGTCTTAAGGGCCTTGACAATTTAACGAAAATAGAAATGGAATGTTATTTTAAAAAACGTCTAAAAGCTGGCTAAACTCAATTTTGTAATAATGGGGATTACGTGTTTCAACTTCCTTAGTGTGGTTCCATTTATGCTTTTCAATTCTTTTTTTTTTTTACTCTTTATACTCGTTTCTTTTTTTTTTTCCTACTCGAACTTTCAAAGAACTTTGTTTCTCTTTTTTTTCATTTTGTTTTTCTCATTGACTCTATTTCCTTTTCTTTTCTTTCTTTTAGATCAATTCTTATCTTTTCACAAACTCACCTCTATCCTACACGACTGCTGCTTCTTGATACATTTATGCACCTAATTTGAATTTGCCATTTAGAGCAAATTTTTTTGAATGCTTAAACTTAACTTGATGTAACTATACAGTTTAACAACAATATCTCCTGTACGTCAATTGTGTTGACGTAGTTTTAGAATACTATCTGACCTTAAGCAAAGCAAAATAGCAGCGAGGAAAACGATCTCGTAGCTCATAAAATAATGTCGAGAAATTTTTTTTTTCAATTTTCTAGTTTACATTTTGTTCTGAGCTCATTTGCTCCTTCTGATCAAAATTCTTCGCAAAAAATGAGAGGGCGTAATAGCAATTGCGAAAATTTAATACGGATTTCTGTGCAATGTTAGACAAATGGCTAGAGAACATAAATGCATTAGCATCGTAATCTTTTTATCCTTAAAATAGCGTTCTTGCCAATTTTTACAAAACACGCACGGAGAAAATAATCATGGAAAATGAAAACCATGGTCTGGCAAAATCTAAAATGTCATTACCGTGCTGAGTCTGCTTCGTGAAGATGGGTTGGCAGGTAGGGTTGTTCAGGAGAATGGTGAGTGCTTAGCTGTCATTGACATGTACGAAAGATGAGTTTGATAACAGCTATTGCAACCCCATGTTGCTGTATTACGGACCTTGTATTACTTCCATTACCCGGGTCGCCAGATGACTAGAAGACGGAGCACTCGACCTAAGATACGAAGAGCCTTGGTTCGATTTTTGGATGATCCGTCTTGTATATCCTTAATCAGTCGTCTTCTTGGTTGAGCTACAACCAGCTTCTCACTTTAATGCTGTAGTAAAAAGTAAAGGAACAAATTTATTAAGACACGTCAATATCCTCTCTCCTCCACAGCCTGAAAATCAAAATGTGTTACTTGGCGACAATGAAGTCAAAGGAAAACCTTAGAGATTTTTGTTTTTGTTTTGTTTTTCAAGATAACCTAAAGTCAACAGGATATCGTCAATATTTGAGGCGTCAGTCACCATGCTAAAAAGAGTAATATCTTTTTCTTTTCCTCATGTCTCCTCGTTGACCTTTATTGCTCTCTGCTTAGCTGTTTTCAAGGTAGTTATATAATTTACCCAGCAGAAAGTAGCGGATAAAAAATAACGCGTTCAAAGATGAAACCAAGATAAATATTAGAGCTAAGAGGATGAATAGATCCAAACATGAAGACGATTTTTACATAATGAGTATTTAAAATAAGTTATTGCAACCATAAATGCTCAAATTTTTTTTTTTTAATGCTTGTTGGTTGTTATTTTTTCAAATTCAGTTACAGGGAAATAGGATATAGCATAGCATTTCTCTTAAGTATCTTTCCAAATGCTATCGAGTTAAAGCAGATTTAACGCTTGAATCTAAATAAGGTCCTGAAACCTATGTATTCTGTATACATGTATGGAGCCCAAGGTTTCAATAATTCTCAAATTTAGCAAGAAACTGTTGAAGCAAAAACTTATGTCAAGTTTTATTCAAGTGAGAGAATTCCCCCCCTCTCTCTCTCTCTCTCTCTCTCTCTCTCTCTCTCTCTCTCTCTCTCTCTCTCTCTCTCTCTCTCTCTCCACCTCACTCTTCCTCTCTCTCTTCTCTTGCTTTCCTGCCCCCGGCCTCTATTTTTATTCCTCGCTATTCTCTTTGTATAATTAATTATATACATATACTGTTCACTCTTATTCTGACTCAATATCTCTCTTTCCACTATCACCACCGCCATCCTCTCTCTCTCTCTCTCTCTCTCTCTCTCTCTCTCTCTCTCTCTCTCTCTCTCTCTCTCTCTATCTATCTATCTATCTATCTATCTATCTATCTATCTATCTATCTATTTATCTATCTATCTATCTCTTTCTCTCTCTCCCTCTCTCTCTCCCTTTTCTCTTTTTCTCCCTCTCTCTCTTTCTCTCTCAATCTCTCTCTAATCCACTCTTCTCTCTCTTATCTCTCTTGATCTCTCCTATTTTTATTTCTCTTTGCATCGTCTTAATTTAAATTGGTTGTGCAAAAAAACTTAATTGAAAAAAAAAAGTTAAAAAGCTCAGTTTATGATTATGATTTGCAGTACTAAATACAGCCGCCTTTAAATAACTTATTATGCGCAGCTGGAGCTTCCAAAGACAATAGCGACCAAGCTCTAGCTTTAACTCGGTTTCTCTTAATGTTTCTAAATGAGGACAATAATAATTATCTCTGCTTCAGAGGAGCTTCCCCGTACTAAGAAAGTGTGCAATCCATTATTGTGTTTCTTCGGTGCGAAATGCATCCTTCTCCCTTCGTCTTAATGAGAGTTGTTCGAGGAGCTACTTGCAGAGCATAGAAATTGGATAATTTCAGGGTATTCTACACGCAGTACTTGCTGACCTTGTTATTGCTGTTTATGCACCCACCGACTAGGTTAATACGTTGAGCTGCTTCTGCTGTCTATCTTTTTTTTTTCTGCTAGATCTATCGTCGTAAACATTCCCAGCAGACCGATTATTCCCCCCTAGTTTTAAAAAAAATCGGTTATTCTTTTTGTATGACCTTGAAGTGAGAATAACCAGATCATTTTACACATTGTACCAGGTGATGATAACTTCATAGAGAGCGGAACAGGGGTTATATGATGTTGGGAAATAGGTGTGCTGTGGTCTGCCCCATAAACGAGATGAGGGAATATTTCTTCATAATATGGATGAACTCATAGGGCACTCGATTTAAGAAAGGCATAAAGACAATGGTGTTCTATGGCAGCTTTATTTTTTTGGGGAAAGGTGGAAATGGGGGGAGGGGGGGGGGATTATTCCGTTCGCTGTTATTTCATTACCATAGGAACATGAGAGAGCAGGATATAAACTCAAAACCTCGAATATTTTGAAAAAAAAAAAGAATTAGAGCACACGTCGATAAACTCTTGATGCTGGTGAAACCCACATCAAGTCGTAGCAAAACCTGACAAAAGCCTGTCAGTTTGATTTGAAACTGAATAGATTATGTTTTATTCCTATAAAACTGAAGATTGTCAATGAGAGCTGTTGTAAAAATATTTTCAAAAATATTAAAAAGATGATACATCTAAAGTCGACTTTAGAACTCATATAAAACTCCCGGTGGGAATTCAAAGACACAATTTACGTTTAAAATTATCTGCTTTCCCGAATAATCTCAACTTTGTCTCTGAATATGATAAAAGGGCGTGCCCTTTATGTTTTATTTTTCCTTTAATTGTGCCTTTTTTTTTTAATTTATTTATCTATTATTGCTTGCTGATCAGGAATAATTATTATTCATACGCGATTTGGCGAATATTGAGTCGAGCAAATTAGTGAACCATCGCGTTCAAAGCTTTCGGTTTAAGCCTTTAAATTGGATACTTAATTATCACAGAATTCATTATATCGTGGAGCAATAACCTTTCCGCACCTTGGGCGTCATTCAGAATAAGCGTTTCATGTTATCCTTTCATTAATGAACTTAGAATCAATGAGGTTTACTTCACTTTGTGGTATGAAGTACAGAACGGATGTTTTGCAACTTCGTTTTCTCTGAAAAAAAAAAATACAAAGAAAAAAACCATTATCGTAGATCTAAATGAACGCAAACGTCAAATGATTCTATTCTTATACCTCAAGAAAGGAGACCGAATTTCTCAGCTCATTAGCGTTCGTCCTGGCACTGAAGAGGTTCTAGACGGTCGTTCTAAGATCAACATTAGGTCTCGAGGTTTTGATTGTCTAGTTATCTTTGGTTACAAAATAAGAAACGTCAATCCTCTGTTATTCAGAGATGTAATTTCCAATTTGCGATTCTAGATTGAAGTTCTTTATTAAATAGGAGTTAAAATCTATCACGCCAGGCTGTGAGGAGAGTCAACTTTACGATTCTCGCATATAGGAGACGATTTAAGCACTGAATGCAAAATGCTTATTGTAGACCCATTATCATCTCTAATCAGTTTCTGTTGTAATATCTTGAGCATGGCAGTAATGGGCAGAATTTGTACACACACATTTGAAAGATCGACAGTAACAGATGGGTCTAGTGGCAGTACAATTGTGATCTTAACATCTAGTTTCTAATTCTAGAATGTATTACTTAATCGTGGACAAGAGTTTCATAACACAGGATCTAGGAGGCGTAAGAGGAGATGAGCCAAAATCTCTTTCGCGGTGCTGTAGGGTACATGAGTCTAAATTATTGAATGGCATTATCTGTGCAATAATTACCTTCTTTCAAAAAAGTATTACGAGTGGAACCAAGTCCTGATGTTAGCATGAGTGATTTCTAAAGAGGCAACAATATTCCTTTGCTATTTTCTCATTGAAGCCATGTATGGCAGCTTTTTAAAACTGCACTGGTTGATGTTTAAGTCAGTAGACTTTTTGTTTCATACAAAAATTAAGTATAGGCCCCCTATTTACGAAACTTGAGAGCTCAAACGTTCTATTGTCTAAGTGCATCAATTGGTTCTAAATCTGCGAGCTCTTGCTTCGCGTCATGTAAGCATCTGAAATTATTTTTCTGATATTATAGGCGCCTGTCTAGACTAAAAATGTTTTACCTTGCTATTTACGAGAGTCCCAAAATATATTTGGTATAATTTTTACTGTTTTTGGTTTCCTTTCTATAATATGGAAGCTGAATATGCCCGTCTATTCTTATCAATTCCATAATTTAGAAGCCTGACCAGCATTTCACTAGATTCAACAACATTACTTTCGCTTTATCTTTTCTATTATCCAACATCAATGAATTGTCAAGGCTTTTATTGGAGAATCACTATCCATGACAAAACATCAGAAAATAGCTCGCTAGATCTATATCTTACACGCATGAAGACACTTCGAAAATGCGCAATACCGATAAAAGGGAAATAAAAGGGCTACTACCACTTAAAGTCTTTAGGGGAAAACGCCTACGAGAGTGGAAAAAATATTCAGAAATGTAATGAAAATGCGCCTCTTTTTTAATTAATGCCACGATTGATTTTTTTCAGTTCAAAGAGGGAAAAGACATACCTGTTTTAGTAGAACCTCTTTCAATTATTTTTTTTTCTTAAAGTGTGACTAATTTCGGACGTTGCGCATAACTAGCATGAGGCAAAGTTCACCCACACAAACCAAGTGAAGCGCGAATTCTAACACCTTTGACAGCTGACTGTTGCGTGGAAATTCGAATTAAAAAGACTATGTGAAAAAGCAGCTTAAAACCCGGTGCAGAATTAATCTAGAGCGCTCCCGGTCAATAATCTTCAAGGCTTATAAAAGCTTATTTAAATTGTACTAAAAATTGATCTTTAAGGGAATGCTTAAAGTCACTTTTTTACCTCCTAGCCTTATATTCGGACAGGATATTTATAAATATTTTGCTTTATCTAGAACAATTCTTTTAATGGTGGTTATCTTTAAGCTTTATGGGTTTTTTTTTCAAATGCGTTCCTTTATTTTTGAGTAATGTACCTGTAAAACATTTTGTGAAAGCTTGGTTAGGAAAAATCCGGGTGCTAGTATTTTGAAAGTCACACCTAGAGAACATCGCACTGAGGTCTCACAAGAACCATAATGCTGTTTCACAAAGTGTTGTGATGTCTAGTTAAAGCTAGTTTTCACACGGAGCTAGCTATATATATATATATATATATTTCAAGATTTAGCAGGTTGTTACCGTTAATAAATTGTATAGAAAATAACTGATTACGCACAGATACTTAAACAAAATGGGAGGATATAGAAAGGTGGTCAGAAGACTAAAGGATATGATCTAAGAGATCCACACAAAACAGCATGCGTCTAAAATATGAGGATTACAAATCAATGCTTGTTCAATGCAGTATATCTGATTATATAATGATAACAATATACAAGTGTTGGAAACGTCCTCTAGCTGCTCTACAGAACGATATAGAACATCTCGATAGCGGCGATGCTGATCAATCACCCAGACACTTATTCTGACGACGTTAACACTGAGGATGGCAATGAAGACAATTCCCAACGACGACGGCGATACATCGATAACAGCAATTATTCCCCGTTGTATCTAGTTTGCTCCAAGGTTTTCAGCGTTAACTCTCATTTACCGACAGCAATATCGGTAGAAACAGCAATAGAACCAGCAGCAGTCCCGAGAGTGATAATAGCATCTTAAAAGATGCAATTTGTAGCTAGCAACATCATTTCACAAAATGCTCTGACGTAACAGACTGCAATTCGTGTTCCTAGCGATTTGAGGAAGGCAGCAAATCTTCCAATTTTGTTTGTTAGGTTTAGACGAAACGATTTGCTGCAAGCCACAAAAATATTGTTCTTATGTGATCGGGGGTCAAAGCGCCCTTGAACAGCAATAAAACTATGGCGTCCTTAAGTGATCAGAATGAAGTTAGTATTATTTGCTAATAAAAGTATAGCACTATTCCCAACAATTGAAAACGGTGAAGCGAGAAAGGAAAAAAGATGTCTAGGTGAGTACTTGGTTACAAACATAGAACTGATGTTGGTGCATATACCAATTCAATTCGCAAGTTAGCCGCTGAGGCGATAAACTGTTTCCCTGTCGTCCAGCCTTCTGTCTTCCGATCTGTTTCAGTCGCTCGTAGCTTCAGATATTGCTAATGTTGTGATTATAAAGAAGACAGCCTTGATCGAAAAGTCGATACTGGGATCATAAAAATGTTAAGACAGACCAACATTTGGTGAATATCATCATCTCATTAAAAATGAAATGTGATGATGTGTGGTATACATGGAGTGAAGCACGTTTCAAAACCCTGTGAAGATGTCTGGGCCTCTCATCGAGAAAACGAATTTTAGAAAAACACTCTCGGCAAGAGAACGACTGGTTATCATGCTTTGATTAAGGACTGGTGTGCACGATTTTTATTCCACTCTGATGTTCTGAATAATCCCTCCAACCCAGGCCCCTCAGCCGATTTTTCAGATATCCCATTTACCTCCAAAACTTTCTTTTATTCCCAACTCAATTCGTTAAACTGAAGTAATTTTCAGAGTTTCATTTGTAGATGTTTCCATTTTGAAAAAAATGTAGGTTAAGTGGTCAGATACATTGATGTAAAATGAGCTCAAAGCATATTTCTTCCGGTCTGACACAGGGCGCTTGCTGAACGGGACATAGAAACACTGTGATGGGAGATCCCTGTGGCCGCGATAACTAGTTTTCATTGACCTACCGACTGCGGGACGCGAAGGGCTGGGCCGGGTGTTTACGGTGTGAGATAATGTTATTCTGGTGTGAAAACTCTAAAATCTACCCATCAAATCATCCAATCAACCAATCAATCTTATTTATTTTTTATTTCAGATTTTTGTTCCGGCTAAGCCTCTAAAATATGATCGACCCAGAGCTATTGTAGTCAGAGAATTGACTAATTAGGTATCTCTCATGTTAACTACAATGCCGTCTAGCGTAACCAGTTAAGGACGAAAAATGGTTTGTTTTCCCTTTTATCTTCTTAAGGCAAGAATTCACTTCGAGAGGAGGACAATCAATATTTAACAGTTTTTACGGTACCGGTATAAAGGAATCGCTTTGTTTTATTTTTGTATTATGGAGGAAAATACGAGGGAAGAGGAGGTGGAGAGCAGGTAGGGGCGGAAATGACCTTTAAAGAAAGTTGTTTGATGATTGATATAGCCGGTTCAAAACACGGTAATCTCAGATTTATTTGTACACTAACGTTTTAAGCCTTCGACGAGTAAGATCCTAAACTCACCTGATGACAGTATGAGTCTCGAACCCACGAAGAAGATCTCTGCGGATATCAGATTAGGAGCTCTAATCCTATAGCTAGAGTCACTCCTATATGACCAAGGGTTGTGAAGAGAACATATCGTTAAAGAGCGTATAACAAGTTCATAAGATTCGAATCGAAAAAATCAAAAACATGAAATGCTGAAGATAATCCTTAGTTTATCTTCTGTGGCTCTATTGAAACTTGCAATCTTTCCAGTATTTATTCTTACACTTGTGAGGTTTGGAAATACAACTACAACATCTACATATAATCTATCAAAAATCTTTTATTCTCATTAAAAAGGCCTGTCCGTAATAGGCCACAGCTTTCATTTTCATCTTCGTCGTATTTCTGTTTTGATGTTGATATTTAACTCCATGTTTTGCATATTTGGTCATCTGCCTAGTTATATTTGTATTGTACCTATACAGAATAAATGTTTTTAAAAAGTATTTCTTTGTAGTCTCAGGTCTGCTGATTACTTTTCTTCTTCTCAAATAGAAATTATTTGAGCTTTTCAAATATTATTTGAAATCTTCCAATTCAGAACATGAAATCTTTCTTCCAAAGTAGACTCTTCAGCCAGCATCCAACGGATTTCATTGCGATTATTCAAGAAGTAATCCTTGCTCCCTCAGATTGATGTTTCATGGATGGTGTCATTTTCTATGAACATGGTGATAATTTTCTTTTTTCCTTTCTAATGATTAGTTGCCGCGATCATGATTTGTTACAATCTCCCTTCTTCATTGTAAGGCTTCATCTCTCACCTCATTATTTTTTAACGTTCCCCCATACCGTTCGTCGATCGATCATATCTTTTTTTTTTTATAATAGTTCTCTTCCCTTCTGATAACCGGATGCCTTGAGGTACCTGCTTGGTCAAGGTCTTTACTTTTGTGGTAATGTATTTGGCCTTTCTGAAATGAAATATATTTTTGCTTAAAAAAAGGGGAAAAAAAGACCATTTTTTCTTAGACAACCCACATTTGGTGTTCAGCGACTCTCGTTGAATGCCAAAACGGAGCCAATAAAAATCTGCTTGGGCATAAACATCTGCGAAGAAAAACAAATTAAGAGCGGCTGTTTTGTTATAGCTGTGAGAGGCTGTTATGGCATGGCTGTGAGAGGCTGTTATGGCATAGCTATGAGAGGCTGTTATGGTATAGCTGTGAGAGGCTGTTATGGTATAGCTGTGAGAGGCTGTTATGGTATAGCTGTGAGAGGCTGTTATGGTATAGCTGTGACAGGCTGTTATGGCATAGCTGAGAGAGGCTGTTATGGTATAGCTGTGAGAGGCTGTTATGGTATAGCTGTGAGAGGCTGTTTTGGTTTAGCTGTGACAGGCTGTTATGGTATAGCTGTGAGAGGCTGTTATGGTATAGCTGTGAGAGGCTGTTATGGTATAGCTGTGAGGGTCTGTTATGGCATAGCTGTGAGAGGCTGTTATGGTATAGCTGTGAGAGGCTGTTTTGGTTTAGCTGTGACAGGCTGTTATGGTATAGCTGTGAGAGGCTGTTATGGTATAGCTGTGAGAGGCTGTTATGGTATAGCTGTGAGAGGCTGTTATGGTAAAGCTGTGAGGGTCTGTTATGGCATAGCTGTGAAGGCTGTTATGGTATAGCTGTGATAGGCTGTTAAGGTATACCTGTGACAGGCTGTTATGGTAAAGCTGTGAGAGGCTGTTATGGTATAGCTGTGATAGGCTGTTATGGTATAGCTGTGCTTCTTGAACTTTATCGAAGACCCATAATACTTTAAAAGCTGCGCTGGCTTTGTAAGAAGGCATTTTAGTGCTGTTTTAGTACACGTTGTTTCTATGGCTCTAATAACGAAGCGTTTTGTTTATAAAACTGAAGTTTGTTTTCTTTTTATTTAAACCATTTTATTTCTTCACTTGAGCCGTGTAATAATGTTTGTTTGTTTTTTCCTCCACGATGTTACTTTGAATCTGCGTTTTTTTAACGCCGCATTTGAGTTGGGGGGAGGGTTTTCAGGTTGGGAGTATATTTTTATTAGAGGTTTTTTTCATTTAATTAGTTTATTCATAAAAAGAAATATCATTATTTTACAGGCAGGAATTTGGAGAGATAGCGAGCTAGACCGTGAACGTTGGCGATGTATTTTTGTATTGTTTTTTTTTTCGATATAATTGATTTATCTTTAAAAAGAAATATATTTTTACGGGCAGGAACTTGGAGAGAGAGAGAGAGAGAGAGAGAGAGAGAGAGAGAGAGAGAGAGAGAGTGAGAGAGAGAGAGTGAGAGAGAGAGAGAGAGAGAGAGAGAGAGAGAGAGAGAGAGAGAGAGAGAGAGAGAGAGAGAGAGAGAGAGAGAGAGAGAGAGAGAGAGAGAGAGAGAGAGAGAGAGAGAGTGCTTTACCGTGACATTAGAAGTTTTGAAATCCATACAAAGATCATAACGATTATTTTTCCTTAAGAAGACTCTTAAGAAACCGGCGTGTCACTGTGTACTGTATCCACGAATATTCAATCCCGCAATTCGATAAGATATAGATTGAGACAAATAAAATTAACAAGATCAACAGGGCTTCCACTACTTCAACTCCACTGCGCTAAAAAAATGAGGACATAATTATGGGAGCAGGCAAAATAAATTAATGGAAGGGTATAATCCAGTTGTTGAAAATGGCTATAGATATACTGAGGAATCGCTTAGGTGGAATTGTGTTCTCTTGCCCCTTCGATGTACACAGGGATAGATAAATTTCAAAGATTTTAATAATCAGAACTTACTCTTGTTCAACATCGATATTACTCTAAGATCAATAAAAGATACGCACAGCACCAAAAAAGCGTTCTTGGTGTGTTTCGCGCACCAAAAATTTCTTAAGTCTTTCCTAAATTTCAGCATATTTTACTTACACCACTTTATATTGAAAAAAAAAACATATTATTTGCTTAATAGAATCTTTACCAAAAGTACCCATCTTCCCATCGTATGCCTTGCATGGGAGGCATTTTATTGGAAAAGAGATACCCAGCTGTGGGAAAAGAAGTAAAGGAAAAGGTAAAAAGAGGCAGGTGTTATGATTACAGGGGCACAGTATGATAAAGGCCATAGTGAGGGAAAGCAGCTCTATCTTCTCTATGTCACACAAGGCTGTGGGTATCATTCTTTGCAATCGTTCAAACGAGGGGCCTATTCTCACCCGGCGACTCATACCTAAAACAATGAAAACACCAACTGCAGCTTGATTTCAAATTGCGGGTTTGTAAAATCTTTCAGAACAGAAAAGTTAATAAAAACAAGTGTTTTGAGTGAACAGCCTTGATTTTTGAAATGCACAGAGGGTGCCCAGTACAATATTGAACAACTCCAATCAAAGTCATCTCCAATTTAAGTGATGCGATATTTAGTAGCTTCTGAAAACCAAAATCAATAGTATCTTTGCAAAAGTGTTCAAGTTTCAAAATCAATTATTTTCCAAAGTTTGTTTGTATTACTTGGTTAGTTATAGGGTTAAGCCATTGACATTAGTCTTTACTATATTTTGGTTACAAAAAAAGTTGGAACTCTCATAGGCGACGAAGAAGACGTTGAGAGGAGGAAACGACTATCCAATGCAGCACTGACAAAGCTTCTATATGTCTGGATCAAAGGAGATAAGATTAAAAGAAAGACCAAGCTGAAATTATACAAGTCGCTCGTAAAATCAATACTTGTCTACAACTGCGGCACCTGGGCACTGACAAAATCTGAAGAAGAAAAATTAAATGCATTTCATCGTAAACAGCTAAGGAAAGTTCTCAACATCAAATACCCCGTTAAAATCACAAATTCATCTCTTTACAACAAGTGCGAGGAACACCCCCTTTCTATTTATATACTTGAGAACAGGTGGCGCCTTTTCGGGCACATACTTAGAAGAAATATTGAAATACCTGCTAATAAATCAATGAACAGCTATTTCGCCACACACGGAAAAAAGTTTCGGGGCCGCCCTTTAACAACACTACCAGTCGTCCTCAACAAAGACCTATCAAGACTACAAGAAAACACACTACAACTCACAACTAGGGAAGACCTCGAACACCTAAGATGCATCGCCCAGAACAGACAGCAATGGAGAGAACTGTCGACGAGAATCCGAAAAGCTGCCGAAGCGCCCCCGTCGGACGACTGAGACGCGGAAGGCCCTAAGTCAGTAAGTCAAGTCATATTTTGGTTGAAATGTGTCTAAATATTTTAGAATGATGATTGCACGTACAACCACACAACCATTAATCAGTAAGCTTTCAAAAGTAAGTTACAATGATGGAAAATGAACCTAGCATAGCTGCAGCAAAAAAGAAAAGAATAAAAAGAAAAAGTCTTGAGATTCAAACAAAAAAAATTCACATTTTCAAGCTTGAAAACCGAATTCCTGACTTTAAAGTCTTTTTCTCCGTTTGCGCGAAGAATATTTTTCTTTCCTAAGTGCTCATGCTTTTGAACATTCTTTAGGCACCCCAGTCCAGACGTTTTTAACTCGATGCCATTCTGTGATAATTTTTTTATGAGGTTATGAATAGATCTAAAGAAGACGTTTTTTCTTTTGGTTTCTGTTCGATGAAGAAGCAAAATCCCAATTGGAATTGTTTGGGCTGTTCCGTGGTTTGAACCATTGACAGGTTTTCTCAATAAAGTCCAGTGTGAATGACAAACGTCCTTGATCAAAGCGGACATTGAACACTACAAAGTAAACTAATTTCAGGACAAAAAAAAAGGGGAAAAAAAACAAAAAACAAAAAAAAAACAACAGCGGATGCTCTTTGCTAGCTTGGAAGAAGTTTGCAGTGACGTAAATCGATCCGTGTGGGTGGCTAACATTACTTGACGAGAGCTAAGCATGCGCCGCCAAATCTATGGTCATCCAATAAAACTTTGCTACAGTTGAGGACGTCTCAAGATGTTTGTCTTCGGTTCTAATCTTTATCTGCAATTATTCTCTTGTCTCTTACATCTCTCTCAAGCATGCCTGATCATTTCATTTTGAATTGTTTAAAGAAGACGTTCACTCCACCTATTTCGGCTTTCAGTTCATTATTAATAACTAGATTTAAAAAAAAAATAATAATAAAATTTAATCCGTCTTTATCATTATTTTGCTGACATCTGTTATTAAGAAACAATTTAAACATAATGGCTGTTGCTCTCTCTTTCTAGACTTACAAAAAGCGCAGACTTCTTGTTTTGTTGCTCATGACAGACCAAGCGAGTTAAGAGGGAATCGATTTCATTAAAATCAAACTGTGACGCACACTGGAATGAAATATAGAAAAGTTTCCTTGTAAAAAAGTGTAAAAAAGCTGTGAAATCGAAACTGACATTTTCCAGGAGACGGAGACTCTTGTCTAATCTTAAGCCAGCTGTGATCTCCTCACAAGCTCAGATGTGATTCAAGATAAATCGGTTTTGTGCGCTTGCTGGCTCTCTCTCTCTCTCTCTCTCTCTCTCTCTCTCTCTCTCTCTCTCTCTCTCTCTCTCTCTCTCTCTCTCTCTCTCTCTCTCTCTCTCTCTCTCTCTCTCTCTCTCTCTCTCTCTCTCTCTCTCTCACTCTCTCACTCGCTCTGTCTGTCTGTCTGTCTGTCTGTCTCTGTCTCCCTTTTCCTCTCTGTCTGCCTGTCTATTTGTCTGTCTGTCTGTCTGTCTATTTGTCTGTCTGTCTCTCTCTCTCTCTCTCTCTCTCTCTCTCTCTCTCTCTCTCTCTCTCTCTCTCTCTCTCTCTCTCTTTATGAAAGCAACGTTTTTTCCTTTAAAAAAAAAAAAAAAAAAAAAAAAAATTAAATAAATAAAATGTTCTTTATCGCCACTTCGACACAATCCGTAATTTCGACTTCTCATCCTTCTTTTTCAACTCTTGATATTCCATTCTCCTTTTGCCTCACCTCGTCTTCTACATCGCCTCCTTTTCTTCTTCTTCTTCTTCTTCTTCTTCTTCTTCTTCTTCTTCTTCTTCTTCTTCTTCTTCTTCTTCTTCTTCTTCTTCTTCTTCTTCTTCTTCTTCTTCTTCTTCTTCTTCTTCTTCTTCTTCTTCTTCTTCTTCTTCTTCTTCTTCTTCTTCTTCTTTTTCTTCTTTTTCTTCTTCTTTTTCATCTTCCTTTTCTACTCCTCTCCCTCCTTTAACTACTCCTACTCCTTCCACCTCTGCCTTCTCCTTTTCTTCTTCATTTCTCTCCCCCCACCTCCCGCCCTTTTTTCATTCTTTTTTTTCTTTTCCTCCTTCCTCTTCATCCATCTCCTGTTCTTCTCCTATTCAATATTATTATAATTAGTTGTAGCTTTGGTAGTAGTAGTAGTAGTAGTAGTAGTAGTAGTAGTAGTAGTAGTAGTAGTAGTAGTAGTAGTAGTAGTAGTAGTAGTAGTAGTAGTAGTAGTAGTAGTAGTAGTAGTAGTAGTAGTAGTAGTAGTAGTAGTAGTAGTAGTAGTAGTAGTAGTAGTAGTAGTAGTAGTAGTAGTAGTAGTAGTAGTAGTAGTAGTAGTAGTAGTAGTAGTAGTAGTAGTAGTAGTAGTAGTAGTAGTAGTAGTAGTAGTAGCAATAGGGCTGTTGTTATTGTTGTTGTTGTTGTTGTTGCTCTTGTCATTATTGTTATTATCTTTGTTAGTGTTATTATTGTGGTTGAAAATACTGATGATGAGGATGGTTAGCATGTTGATGATATTGTTCTAGTTGTGGTTATCGCTGTTATTAACATCATCAATATCATCTTCCTTTTTCTTCCTTATTTACACTGACTGATCTGAGTGTGTTAAGAAGTCATGAGAATCACAAGGGTCTGTATCTTTGTATGCTGCAGGAGCACAAAATGCGCATCAGAACAACAACATAGAATATTGCCTTAAGTTCTTTGTTTTTTTCCTTTTCTTACCGATAAATTCTATTTCCAGATCTATTTTTGGCATCAATATACATTATAGCTCTCTTGTACGCCATAATGGACATAATTTCTTTAAGACTGAGGGAAGATGATTTTCCTTCATTTCTGTTGACAATAGAACTTTTCCAAGAATTTAACTAGATTTAAGAATGGTTATCCAGGCAGACACTTTAAGAACTGAATGTTAAAATCAAAAGAAGAGATTCATTTCTGTCCGTTTAGTTAAAATGAAGTCTTCATAGAAGACATAATATTTATCTCTTGCTTGGCTAAATTATCTTATGGATTCCTTACCAGCTATTTTGGAACAGAGGCTTCGATTATTTTCTTGGCTGATTAGTCGCCGGGATGAGTTTAAAGGCTTCCAAGAGATCAGGCGAGAGATCACAATAAGTCTAGTCCACTCGTACCATGACAAGAAAGATCAATGTAGGTTATGTTTGTCGCTGCAAGCGAGAGGCCTGGAGGTGAAGAACATTACCTCGTTTCTTTGGAAACGGATGTAGACACCTTGGTGAAAGATTAGGTATATGGATCGCAGGTATTGTCAAGGTAATGCGAAATTGATGAATTAGGCCTATTTTTCCGCTATGGATTTCTTATCCTATTTGAATGAACAAAATATACAGATCATTGCTCATGTAGGGAAATACAGTTTCGAAACAAATGTTGCCGACGTAAAGTAAAAAAAACAACAAACCGAACGGCACGTTTTAAAGATATTAGATGAGCGATCTGATTAATAATGAAAACAAAATTGGGAGGGAGGTGGGGGCCGCATCTTCAGATCACAATTATTTGTCTGCACAAGTTCAGGATAGCGTGATTTACCGAGAAGTTGCTCTGTGATAAAACTTACCAAAAGGGGCAGAATTATCTAAACAAACAAGGCAACATTTTCCTGTAAATATTCAACTTAATCGTAAGCGAAAGCTAAAGGCAGAGTAGATCGAGAAGTTTAAGCTAAATGGTCAAGGCTGATAGGTTCAGGGATGCATTTTGATCTCCGTCCATACCATTTTATTATTTTTTGTGATTTTACGTCTTTCGTCATATCTCTCGATCTCGAATTAGATTTAAGATTGTGATTGCTTCTGCTGTTCTGTAGTTCTAGTTTCAATTACTTGTAACTTTAAATTCTTAGGTCCGAGGGGTTTCACTCCCTTCTCTGTTACAAAAAAGTAGAAGTGACAGTAGCAGTATAAGTAAAAATTAAAAGAACTACAATTTTAGGTAGTGTTCAGCAGTGATTAGGGTAAGGCTTTTAAGTGAAAATGACCGAAAATGCTTGAATTGGTGGGGCTAGAGCCATCGATTTATAGACGCTTCGGCACTCATCGCCATGCCACTCAAAGACAACATAGCTTATACCAATAAGCCACTACGCTCCCTAAAGAGAGCGTTTCATGGCGAAAGTATTTACTAAGCATTCCTGAGTGACCTGCAATCTTGATTGGGAAAGCCAAAGTCGCACCAAAGACAACCACTTCTGAAGCACTACACTTGCCATTGGAAGCACAAACACCAAGGACGAACGATAACAAAATATATGCCTCAAATATATAGTAGTTTCAAATTTAAATCTAGAGGAGGCAAACCACTGGGTTGATTATAACTAACTCAAAAATGGTTAGTATAAGGCTTTAAATTAAAGAAAACAAAAAGTTTTGCTTATAACATTTTTTCCACTAATTTCTTTAAAAATAAATGATGTTTCAAATACTTTTTTAGCTTTCTAATGTGCCTATTTCCCAAATCCCAAATCCTTTTGAGAGCGGGTTACAGATACAAAAGGCGTATCTGAGGAAAGCTCAATCATCAAAAGATTTTAGGTTGATTCTTGGCGTTTGAAAGATCAATGAGTTAGCTGATGACACTGAAGCCCTCCTTGGTTGCAGAAGATTAACTCAATTTCTCTCAAGTATTGAGGTGCTGAATCAAGAACGCACTTGTCTCTTCACATAGCAGGGAACATCTATAATCAATGCCTTGAGCATCTGTAGCCAATGCAAATCCTTCAAAAGGTGAGCTATGCTGGTTCCCTTTTGAATTTTTTAAGATCAAGTTAGCTGCGTTTTTCTGCACTACCTGTAGTCAGAGAAAGAGAAAGAGAGATAGACTGAGAGACAGAGACAGAAAGAGAGAGAGAGAGAGAGAGAGAGAGAGAGAGAGAGAGAGAGAGACAGAGAGAGACAGAGAGAGAGACAGAGAGAGACAGAGAGAGACAGAGAGAGAGAGAGAGAGAGAGAGAGAGAGAGAGAGAGAGAGAGAGAGAGAGAGAGAGAGAGAGAGAGAGAGAGAGAGAGAGAGAGAAACATGAGGTTCTTGCGAACTGAGTATAACAGTAGACAAGTCTTGACAACACAAGGGAAGTAAACAATATATGTTGACTGTTTTTTTTTAATATTGAGATGGGAATTTCTGCAAACTGTTTGTGGAAAATGACAAGATAGATTGTTGTCAATAGTGAGGTCATTTTTTTTTCCTTTGCATCTACAGAAAAAGGATAAAGAAAATGGAAACCTCTATTTTATTTTATTTTTGTTTGTTTGTTTTTTTTTTCAATAAACTCCAAGCCAGAAGGTTTTAGGATTTAAAACTTTAAGAAGTAGATCAAGATTGCAAAAGAGGGCGAAACACTATACAATTGGGGTAATTAATAGGCTAACTAGCTTATCAAGAAATAAACTGAACCTGTAGGCTAGATAGCACAAGTTGCAAAAAAATTTAAATCAGTTCAAATGAGGCGTAGGGAATAAGGTTCTTGATATTGCACCTTCATCTTAATAGGTAAGAGTAATTTTTTTAAGAATTAAGAAATAATTTAAATATAGTATTACTTTTGCACTTAATTTCTTTTTTTTTCAATCTCTTTTTGTGTAAATATCTTGTAATGGTATATGAGCAAGAAGAGCAAGTTTTTTAATAACACGACATGTGGCAGTTATAATTTAGTGCTTGTGATGTTTTCCTCATTCTTTTTTTTTAAAATATATAAGCCACACATCGCTTTGAGTCGAGGGAGACATTCTGCTAAAATATCTATCTATACTCCCCTACTCATCGAAAGCAGATAATCCTCCATTACATTATACAACCACATGCACAACCACACAAACACACACACACACATATATATATATATATATATATATATATATATATATATATATATATATATATATATATATATATATATATATAATATGTATATTATATTTTATGTATTTATAAATATATCTATATATTCAATTGAGCGTTCTATAAGATTCCACTTACAATCGCATATCCATATCCATCTCAATATCAGATCTTTTCAAGATGTTATAACTAGTATTCTTTTGAGGCCTCTTATTAAGTTTTTTTCACAAAAGACTGAGCATGGTATATGCGGTCTTTTATAGGTTTTGTTATAGAAATGTAAGAGAGGTTGTTTTCTTAAAAAGATCTCATGTAGGGTATTCGCTCTTTATTTAGGAAAAACACGCCCAGATTTGATTGTCTAAAAAAACAACTTTTTGAGTTTAAAAAGCAAGTAGTATACATAAATGACTATTACAAGCTGGAAAACCAATTCTACGAACGGGGTCATGGTGTAAATTTGCCAGGGCTAAGACGCGTCTGTGTATTAAATAGGCTTAATTGTCTTGGCATGTATTCTTTTGCATAAATGATCCAGCTATAAATTATGCTTCCACCCAGCCATCCTTACCTAGATTCTAGATAGCTCGACAATTCTAATTCAAAACACAAAATTTAGGTAAAGAACTTAAATTTCTTTGGAATAAAGGTATTCTATACGTTCCCAATATGCTTTGAGATCCTTTTGAACGCTTTGAATTTTCGCATTAAGTGCATAAAAGAACACTACCTTGTGGAAATTCTTAGCCGCGAATTTATTTAAACCTTCTTAAAAGTTCTAAAAAATCTTTAAGCCTAAAAGGAAAATCTAGATTTTTTTAGTTGGAAATCTTAATCTTTTGATTTGAGTCTAGCTGCTCTAAATATCTAGACCCTAGACCTAGAATCTATGTCGAAGCAACCTTCTTAGATTCTTTACTTATATCTTACACTTTATCATGCAGTACTAGATCTAGATCTATTCCAAACGGTTTTAGATCTGCTGCCGCCTACATTGTATGCTTACTTTCAGTTTCATTTCTGCCATCTCTGCCCAGTTGTGCTTTCAGGAAATAGTTCGCACATTCGTCTTTTTCTTTTAAGAAAATAATAATCACATTTTTGCCTTTAATTTTCGACAAATACTATTTTGTCGAAAAATAAAATTCCCACTCCAATCTTTAGGGCAATTCACAACTTAATTTCAAATCTGACGTTCCTAGAATGATGGTCTAGAAATGCTCGGTTAGATGGTCCTCAATTTTTGTCTAGCACCATTATATACAAGCTGTAAACTTAAATTATCCAGATATATGCCTCCACCTAGCCAATTTTATCTAGAATTTAGATATCTCGATAAATCTCATTCTAAACACAAAATTTAGATAAAGGACTTAAATCCGTTTTGAATAAAGAAAATCGATACTTTCCCTAATGTTCTACTGCTCATAATGATAGATCGCTTTCTGCTACTGTCACGTTAAACAGAGTTGGATTACAAAGCTCAGAAATACGCTAAGTTTTGCTCAGCATACTTATAATGATTTTTACATTCACCAGGATTAGTTAAAGGCCTATCTTCATAAGAGAAGGAAGCAAATATCTATGGGCGTTGCTGTATTTTCAGATTTGTGTTTAAAATATGCCTTTGCAGAATAACAATTATGATTCACACAGAACTTAGATGTAAACGGATAAGACCGTTGAAAACTCAAATCGACCGTTAATTCCCATTTCTCAATGATGAATGACCATCCACTTCACTTTTTATAGTGAAGAGTTCCTCACATACAGACTTGCCAGATTGGTATTTGGAAACAATAAAACATCTTCCCTCACAAAAAGGGTGATCCCATGAAATGATTCGCTTGACTTAGAATAAAAGTCAATTGATAATTAAGAGAGCATAGGTGCGTCAAGTCTTAATGAGGATATCAGTCTTTAAAAGATTTAGTCTATTAGCTGGCTTTCTTGAAAGTTGAAACCGTCTGGTTGGGACAGCTGGGAAACATTTGTTGCTTCCAGTTGCTGCGATGATGGTGGGTGCGTTTGCGTCATCCTCAGCAGGTTCAGTGGTGAAATTCCAACAGCTGGATTCTTCGGGAAATTCTCCAGGGTCTGCGTTGCCATCACATCTGCTAAATCGCGGCTGCAGCTGCTCGATGTGTCGCCTCCACGTTGGCCCTGATGGACAGACTTTGACGTTGCAGGATCAAGTACCAAACACCTTGGTGATAACTGCTGGTGCCCATTTCGGAGATTTCTCAGATGTGGTATTAAACATTTTAGCATAGGACGGATCTCCTACTCTGAACTTGAAAGAATTCAGTGTTTGTTCCGAACTGTTTACCCTCTTTAATTCTTTATGAAGCATTATGTGTGGAACTGAAGGTTTGAGAATGTCGATCTTTGTTCGGATTAGACGACCGTTGAAGAGTTTACTCGCAGATAATCCACTCGGCAAAGGAGTTTGTCGATACTGAATCAGACGTTTCTAGAGTGCAGCTTTGGGTGGCAAAAAAGACTTCTTCAAGGATTTCTTGAAGCTTTGCACCATCCTTTCTGCTGCTCCATTTGTAGCTAGATGATATGGTGCTCAGGTGAGATGTATGATGCCCCTCTCTCTACAGAAAGACTGAAATTCATCGGAGATGAAAGACGTAGCGTCATCGCTGACAATTGTGTGGGGATAACCGATTGTGCGAAATTTTGTTCTAGCAGCTCAATGTTAGACCTTGTTGAGATTGACTGCATAGGGTGTATGCAAGGATACTTAGAAAACGCATCAACGATGATCAGCCAATTTGAATCCATAAAGTTGATTGCGTGATCGATATGGATTCGACCCCATGGTTTCTCCAGGAACATCCATGGATGCACAGGCGCTTTTAATGAGTTGTTCTGATGTTTACATCATGAATCATACGATTTGCAAGTATCATGATTTTCTTTGTCAATACCTGGCCAGTAGACTGCAGTTCCGACCAGCTGCTTCATTATTTCGATGCCAAAGTGACCAAGATGTAACAGTTTTAGTGTTTTTTCCCGAAGATATTGAGGTATGACGACACGGGAACCATACAGCAAACAACCATTTTCACTGCTAAGAGAGTCTTTGACTTTCTTAAAAGCGCTGATGTCACTTTGGATTTGTAGATCTGATGTTACTTGTGTTTTACGTGATGGTTTGGTTTCATATACAGGCCAACCCTCTTGACAATAGGGTTGTGCAGTAGAGAATTCAATATCTTTGCTGGTTTCTTTCCTCAGAACGTTGGGATTGTGTAGCTGGAGATGAGAACTGATGGATCTAATGGTGTCCGCTCCGTCTTCACCTATGTCGAACTTTTTGTCTGGTCCATTTGGAAGGTGGCTCAGTGCATCTGCATTTCCATGTTTCCTATAGTCGATGACGTAGTCATACTGACTGGAGGTTAAAGCCCACATCGCAAGACGATTAGCTGCAAGAGGTGGAGTAGCTTTAGTAGGGCTAAAAACACTTAGCAATGGTTTGTGATCTGTCACCAGAATGAAAGTTCTACCATAAAGAAAGAGATGAAACTTTGAATGCTTTCAATTTATTCACAAAATTAGGTTCTTGAATGTTGATGCTATCTTAAAACGACCCTGGGCTGTTTGAGATACAATGTATCAATACATGTCATTGTGTTATGGGATCTGCGACTGAGAAAGCCGCCGCACAAGATCACTGTCATTAAAGTTATGGTCTACATCAGCTACTCAGTTTGCTTTTTTTAAGTGAGTCACGGCATGTATATAAATTGCTCGACTGAAGAAACTGTAGTCAAATCAGTGATAAATGAATAACTTTCATTTGTCCATAAGAATTGTTATTGTGCCCCGCAATATATATAATACTCACTTGTATCAGCGGCCCAGATGGAAAAACAAGATTCCATAACACAACACTGTTCGAGTAAGATGGTTCTTTGAAAGCTCTTATTCATGTACATGCAAGCAACATGTGACAAAACGAAATCTCTCGATTTTTTTAAATTTTTCATATATATAATTTTCTTCTCAAAGCATTACTGTTATCTCGACCGCTTCTCCATTTAAAAATTGAAGCGAAATTTCACATAGGTCTAGATAATATTCTTTTTTAATCAACTCAAAGAACCAAGTGTTGCGTTATTAATGTGTGCGAGAAGAGTGCAGGGTTTTGAGAGGAAGGCAGCTCGCTGATGATTCAGAGTCTCAGCATAGAGTTTCAGACTCCGAGCATGTTCGTTTGAGAAACGGTTTCACTAGTTTTATCTTTAATTCGAGTGCACCTTTTCCTTCTCGCTCTCCAAAACTTCAAGCTCTTGACGAGCCACCACTCGTAAATATGTTATCTGTACAGCATATCGCTGATCGGAAACTTGCTAGACAAAAAAATACCTGTAGGAAGATTAGAGTGAATGATTTTAAATCAAAAGTGAATATTAAAGTTGTACTTCGGCTCCATCTGGCAAGATGTGGAGCGTTGACCTTTAAAAAAATGCTTGGGAAAATCGAAAACTGTAAGAGGAATGCACGGTGAAATTTAAAAATTAAATAATAATCAGGAAACTTGAGAGACGTTCTTATCACATAGGCACCTGCTCAAAATGAGGACTCCGCCTTTTTGTTACGTTAGTTGTTACGCTTGCGATAGCCTTTTACACGGAAAAGCATGCTTATTAAGTTCAGCATTTCTGCATGCAAAATATACATACATCTATATCTTTCAAAACATGTGATATAGGTCCAATTACTGTGCAAGCTTTGCCAACAGAAGACGTCTAGGGTTACCGCATCGATTTTATACAACAGAACAAGAAATCTGCTGTGAAATCTAAAGCACTGCATAACACTTTTAATTTATGAATCTGTATGAACCGATTAAAACACGAGATGGGTGTGCATGACAAGCTGAGTTAAATTCGCCTGGTGCGGTCATGTGTTCTGTACAAGACCAACGTAATTAACTTCGTCAATACACTGCCACTTTGTCATTTCAAGAAGGGGGAAAAAATTTGATGTTTCCTTTACAGCGATGATTTGTATGATCTTTTTCGACCTCAAAAAATGGTCTCGGAATTCGATCCACCAATAATGTCATCAAGTAGAGGTAGAGACCCAAGATCACAGATGGGCAGGTGAGATATGATATTTCAATAATTTGTTTTATCCATTATCCTCATTCCCCCTGTCTTCTTTTCTTTTCTTCCTTCACATATCTGTCTGACTATCTCTCTCTTTCTCTGTCTGTCTGACTCTCTCTCTCTCTGTCTCTCTCTCTGTCTCTGTCTCTGTCTCTCTGTCTGTCTCTCTGTCTGTCTCTCTCTCTCTCTCTCTCTCTCTCTCTCTCTCTCTCTCTCTCTCTCTCTCTCTCTCTCTCTCTCTCTCTCTTAGCCGTTCACTCACTTCCGTACGCAATCATCAAAAACGAATTGTCAAACAGGAACTTTTTCTTTCTACAGCATAAGTTATCATTTTCTTCTGTAAAAGATATACATACAGGATAACATTTAGATCAAGAGAGTTTAAAAGATAGGTCTAAAATATTATATTTAACACCCTTGATTCAAAACTCAAGTTCCAACTCCAATTTTCACAATTTCGGAAGAAATAAAACCTCTCGCGATCAAGTTATTTTGCAATGGCGATCATCTTATATGAAGCTAAAGGAGTGATGTTCAGGCCCCTATTAGTGTGCCTACAAATGTGATCAGCTGAGTAAGATCTCTCATGATCATTATTAACCCTTGCTCGCATATAAAAGGGAATGGATAAGTAACAAAATGGGCCATTCGCAATGTTTCTTTGGATATTGTCACTTTCCCTTAGTTTCCGAACAATGTAAGAGTGAGGACGACAAGATGATTCATGCAGGGATCCAACCTGTCCCTTTTTTTAAGGGTGTCATCTGAACTGGTTTCCTGGGTTGTCTACGTGTCGTCATATCAATTATCAAAGTGTACCAATCAAAAGAGGGACACGGCTTTTATAGGTAAATTTACATTTCTTAAGGAAAAATTAATCCCGGCGAGAAATGTTGTAATACCTGTATTTGCTTTTTTTAAACTATATTGACTGAGCCAACCTCTTTTCATCATCCAATAACATTCATTTTTCAGTCTGATTATCTGAACACCTGCCATGCCAAAAACGCTTCTCGATGATGACGGTGAAGAACCTCACCGAGAGATAGACTGATCTAGTATGCGGTACTCAAAGTTAGATCTAATAGAACCTGGATCTTGCCGGTAAATGTAAAACTAAAATAGCCTTAAAAAGTTGAAATTATCGATGTAAATCCTTTAAAAGTTTTTTCCAGTATAATGGCATAGGGGAAACCTTGGTTAGTTGAGATTCTGTACTTTTTCAATTTTATTTCGCCAGAAAACTGTGTTTCATCATTTATTCGTTTACCTGTACTTTAATTTAGACCTGGAATACATTACCTGAAACATAATTTGTATGAATTTTTTATTTTTATTTTTAAAGGCATTACTCGTGATTTTGTAATCACGGTCAAATGTGTCAACTTGTCCCAATGTTGGGATAAGTTGACATGACCACTGAAGTAAGGTGGCACAAGCTATGATTCTTTTAGACAATTGTACTATAAACAGCAAACAATACTTGCATTGGAAAATGAGTAAAAATATAATAGAAATACACACAAAAAAAAAAAAAAAAAAAAATGACAAGAGAGCTATATAGTCGCATCATTTGAGTCTTGGATCGAGCAAACAAAAGTATGGTAGTCCAGGTGTGCACCCCTCATGAGTCCGGCCTTTGCACTTCGTCCTCATCTGAGCTATCAGTCTCGCTCGGGGCTTTCTTCCGCCTGTGTCCCCCAACTTGTTGCAAGAATTTAAGCGATTTGTACTGCTTGTAGTTTTGCCTTTCCCCTTTCCTTTGGTCTTTGATTTTTTCTCATTAGTCGACCTCTTGACGGTCGAGTCAGTGAGGATTGCTGAGACACATTTTTTTTTTCTACTTCTTGTAGACTTTTTCCTTTGCAAGAGGCCTGATCTGTTCTGGGGTCAGACGCATGGGCAAGAAGTAGCAGAAGAGACGTGGCTTGGGCCAACGATTGCAGGAGGGACGAAACTTGGACCAGGGTTTGTAGGAAGGGCTTGGCTTGAACCAGGGGTGGCAAGAGGGGCTTGGCCTGGACCAGCGGTGGCAAGAGGGGCATGAATTACGAGAGGCAGCAAAAATGGTTCTTGGACACTCTGTGATGTAGCTGGGTGCAAAGTCGCTGTGAGAAAAGAAATCTCTTTTGAAGGGGAATATTGTTTGGCCCATACACAATAGCTGCAATTCGAGATTACAATGGGGTGGAAATGATAACATGACTATACCATTGTCTGAAGCAAAGTTAAGCCACTCAATGTTGAGATGGGAATCGTAGTTGTCCAAAAGAAGCAGGATTGGGGATTCTTTGGTGCACTTTACCTTGAGGGCAAGGTGTTTGAGAAACATCACCAATTGCTCCTCATACATCCAGCCTGATGGGTTCGCACCCCGTTGACTACCAGGTGGCCCACTTGTGAGGAAGTGAGGCTTCAAGTTGTTTTGGTTTTTTTTTCATGGGAAAACGAAAGAAGGAGGGATGCTGTTGCCAGCTGCATTCACGCAAAATGCTAGGGTAACAGAAGTCTCTCAGCTCTTGTAATTTTCCTCACAAGCTTCACGCCTTTTCTTGCCACCACCCTATGAGGGTACAGTGGTAATGCCAGTCTCATCTACATCGTCGATATGACATGGCTTGAATTTGAAGCGGCTCATAACTTGGTTGAGCTGGTCAACAATTTTTCCAATATTTTCTTAATTAAAGCAAGTGGCCCAGGACAAGCTAGTACCTTTGGGCAAGCTAGTAACTTCGGTTGATCTTACAGAAGTATTAGGATGGCGCTGGATAGGTGAATTAGTCTTCTCCAGCCATGCTGCACTCCTGCCACTGAGGGGGGCATGTCAAGGTCGTGAGACAGGGCCAATTGAAAGCACATCTTCAGTAATATTATTTCTTAGTGCTGAGGCAGAAATAAATGTCTTGCGCCCTCAGAATGTAGTCTCTCAATTGACACACTTGAATGAGGACTTGGCGGTGCTTGGTGTATCCACACTTTTAGTTCTCTAAACCTGTTTCATCTGCATTCTTCCAGTAGCGAGATAAAGACATCAGTGGAATTCCAATTTAACTTGGTTTCTTTGATGAAATTCATTGTGAAATGCGAATGCGAAGTACAAAGCCTTACTGCTTATTACATGTACTCTCATCGTAGCCTAGACGCCTGCTGCCTGGATTTTTACGGAATTATGCGTCAGGATATAAATATAAAAAAAATCACCTTGAAAGTCCATAACAAAAAGGAAGATATTCTTGCTAGTTTTTTTATACGAAATTCTCTAAATGAATAGTCAATAGTGCTTCATTATTGCTTTTTTTTAAACCATGAAAAGTCCTGACATCAAAATCTTCGGTGGAACTGGGCGGAAAAAAAAACTGTCGAATGATTCGTTATCCTTATGAACACCAAATGTCAACTAAGGCAAGAATTATTGCACATCGGATTTTTATTTTTAGACCTGTTCAGGTTTATATTGTGTTAGATTTAGTTTAGAAATAATTGCTTAAAGTCAAGATACAATATATATATATATATATATATATATATATATATATATATATTTTTTTTTTTTTTTTTCTTGTCAGAACAGTTGTCTCTGCATTAAAAGCTAATTCTACCTACTGTCGTTGCCAATGTTTTCAAGGGGTAATTCACTAAAATTTTTTTAGGGAAATCGTCTATTATCAAAATTATTATTCTTGGTATACATAAGGTTAAAACGCAACTAAACCTTCATTTTATCATGTCTGGAAACCACATTTCAAAAACATACTAATGCCTTTATGAATGCTTTATATTTCATAGAGATTTGTTATCATCAATGAAAAGAATTGGGCAATTTAGAAATGACCTCTCAACAAATCTAGGCACGGAAATTTAGGCCTAATTTTTCCTGTTAATTTTGCCCACGATTTTTCAGTTTTACAACTAGGCCTAGGCCTACCGAATTTTAAGTAAAACCAAAATTATCGATAAAAGCCTCCAAATTCGTTGTCCTTACTGCTGCAATCCCATTAGGGCCTACCCTAGCCCGTCATTTTTAAGGTCTTTGGCCAAATTATCCTTGGTGTACTTAATGTTAAATCGCAACTAAACCTTCATTTCATCATGGCTGAAAACCACCTTCCAAAATCATACTAACGTCGTTATAAATGCTTTTATTTCATAGAGATTTGTTATAAACAATGAAAAGAACTTGGCTATGTAGAAATGACCTCTCAACCAAAAAAATAAACAAATCTAGCAACGGAAATTTAGGCTTAATCTTTCCTGTTCATTTTGCCCACGATTTTTCCCAGTTTTACATCTAGGCCTAAAGGCCTACCTAATTTTAAGTCAAACCAAAATTAGCATATCGATAAAAGCCTCCAAATTTGTTGCCCTTACAGCTGCAACCCCAATGAGACCTACCCTAACCAGTTATTTTTAAGGTCTTTGGCCTAGGCTTAGCTACGAGGCCAATCGTCAATCTGGCTTTAAGCTTATATCTCACTGATTGCTGCTACTGCTGCTAGTGAGGTTAGGAATGTACACGGTGTAAGGCGGAGGCACAGATCCCTAGTGACCTAGAGAATCTACAAGACTAAGCATCATTCTGCTCGAAGCTGTGCCTATTCACTTTATTTTGGGATATATTCCACCCAATCTAATCTAGAGATCCAGATCTAGATATCAATATCTTGGAAATAAATGGATATTATAAGTTTTAGATCGAAATCGAAATGCAGACCAGATCAAGGTGAGGAGTTCTTTAAGAACATTTTCTAAGATACATTATAGATCTAGATCTAGATTAGATCTAAATCAAGATCTAGCCTAAATTAGCTCTAGTTTCTAGATTTATCATTCTAAAGATGTCGAGAAGATCTAGATCTAGATCTAGCTCGATAGCCAGAAATACCGAGATCTCACGATCAGTCTATTAGAGGCAGTTAAGCATTCTTTTATCATTTAACAGTTTCTTCAGTTAAGAGGTTAAACTTATTTTTAAACAATTTTAGTAGTGTATCTCATAACATACGCCTAGATCTAGATTAGGCCTTACAGGCGCACTGTAGAATAATTTAGAATTACAGCACATGCAGATTAATTTATTTATTTTCTATTTGCACCCTGCACTAATTTTTTTCTTGCCGAAATGGTATGGTAATTTAAGTGCTGCTTTTTTAAGTAGTCGAAATATCCAGATGGATCCTTATAGCTAATAGAAAAATCGTTTATGAGGGAATTTTTTTTCTAAAACATGTGCAACTATCTCGATGCCCTTGCCTTTCATATTGTGTTCACGTTGATAAAAAATTACTTGCTTGTAAAAGTTGTATACTATTTATAAGAATTTGAACAATCCAGTATCCATCAGAAATGTTCTTTGAGAACTATACATATATGTCTTCTTTTTCCTGAGAAATCTTAGATAAAGGGAAGAGATTTTTTCTTGTCTTTCTTTTTTTTTTTTGGGGGTGGGGGTGGGGGGGAGTTCAAGAAACGTCATAGGGGACGTATAATTTTCAGAGAGAACTAAATAAAGCACCCCTTTTGTTGTATGTCTTCTTAACTCTTAGTCTTTGAGAGCTCAAGCAATAAAAGGGACTACTTTTTGTGGCCTATAAATATAAAAATTACTCAAGTACATCACATATCATCTGAGACGAATCACATATCAGATTTTTATTTTAAGACCTCTTCAGGTTTAGATCATAATCCTAGATTCAATCTAGATCTGTTCATTGCTCAAGATCAAAATATTGTTGTTTCCAGTGTCTCAAGAGAGGTACTCTAACTGAAAATGCAATATATTAAGAACATTGTCTTTCTTCAAATTATTCAAATACAAACAAACAGACCTAAACTATTATTCCATCATTTTTGAAAACCACATTACAAATCGTAGTAAATGAATCAACAATATTACATCGTGATTCTCAATAAAAGGTTTTAACATTAAATTTTTTGTCCTGATTTTTAAATGAGCTGCATCATTAATCCCTTAAAAAAATTTTCTTGATCATCAATCAATCAATCACGTGCCCAGCTCTTTAGGCAATCATGATCTTCCATGCATCTCAATCCCTTGTCGTTTTGAGTGCATCTATCACTCATCTTACTGACCTACATTTAGTCCATCCAACATCTTTTCTCGTTGTTTTCCTCTGTAAGTTTTCCTTTGATCTTTCCATCTGTCACAGGATGTTCCATTTTCTCTTCTCATCACATTGCCAAAAAAGGTTGCCTGGTATTTTGCATATGATGTCTTGATCATACATAGAAAAAATCTAAACAAAAATTGAAATAGCACATTACTAGAATGAAGTTATAGACAGAAATGTGAAACAAAACAATGTGATTTCTTAGAGCTTAACAGATACAATCCATTTAACTTTGAGATCAGAGATCAAATAAATGAAATAATCTCTTTAGAAGTTAAAAAGCTGAATGGACTAGGAGATTTGCTTTTCCAACATTTCTTAAATGATTGAAGGGTTTTATAAAAGATAAAATTAAAATTCTCATGAGTTACGTTTTATCTTTCTTTCTTTGACACGCTAGGGCTTAGAGTTCAGTAACAGTTTTAAGTGCTTGTCTCAATAACATTTATCAAGGATTGTACTATTAGTAGAAATTTTTACCTATAAGATGATATTGAACAGATATTTTTTCCGAATGAAAATTGGTTGTGCTGTGTGATACCTGTGTAAGAAAAAGCAGCTTGACATTATGAGCGATTAAAATATTAAATACAGGGTTATTAGAACTACAGTTTAATTGTAACAGATTGACATATTTTTTACATGTCCTGTGTACGCCCAATGGAATTGAAAAAGATCTACTCCAAAGCTTTGGAATAAACTTTAGGGATTTTTTTTACATAGTTTAGTTTGGTATCATTTAGGCTGTTAAAAGTATTATTACTATTTTTTTCCTACTGAGATAGAGTATTAAGCAGTGAAATGCATTTACCATATTACCCTGGCTTTCTTTAAAGAAAAAAAAAAACTGTTTAGTTTCAATACCTAAAGTGATCTTGTGTGGACATGAAGTCTTTGTTATTATTAAAATCCAATTTTGAACAATCCATAGAGGCAACTTCATTGTATAGTAATAAGTATGCTTAAAAGTGGTTATGAAATGCAGTTTTGAAACATTATTTTAAATCAAGAAACAAACACCTATTGATAAAAGAATACTTTGCATCGTTAAGTCATTAATCAAAGTGAAATTTTGAGTTTATAAATGGTTTGCTCTCTATTCTCCTATCTTTGTCCAGATCCCCTTTCAATATAGCTAATGTTTCTTTGCTGGTGAGGCCAACCTCAGTTTGACTTTCAGATGTAAGTACAACAAATCTTCATTTGAGGGCTTGAAAGTAACCATAATGTGAAAATGGAGCAAATGATGTTCAACTACCAGAAACCAGAGGGCATAGCTATCATTACAATGATTGCTTTGGTTATATTCTGCATGAACCTTGTTTTGCGAACAAAATACTGATTCTAAGGGATTTGCTTGTACATAATTATTTTTATCTGTGTGATTCCACAACCATTATTCCAAACCCATGAAACGTGATCTCACACTCCAAGATTATGCTAAGATGTTGCTAAACTCATTTATTTGATGGTGGTCCTATAAGCATAGTATTAATAGTTAAGAATTAATTTCGTTGTTAAAAAATTGATTGCTTTTACATTGATGCAACTGTGTGTAATTTTGGGTGTGAGATTGCAGCGAACCAAGATAACACAGCAGCATGTTTTTTGTATTACTAGAGCAAAAAAAAAATGAAGTTGGAATAATATACTGTACTGCTCCAGATCTGTTCCAGTCCTTATAAGTACATCAAAAGATGTTGCTTTGCTCAGTACACTTTAAAACTTTAAGGGAAAAAAATCAAAATTCTGCGAAATAGTGTTATTTTTCACACAAAATAGACCTAAAAGGTTTAAGGACATGGTAATCAATAATCATTTGCTGGAATATTGTAAATAAAGTAATAAGTTATTAGTTTATGTAATTTTTAACATTCATAGACTAATATTGAAATTTTATTCAAAATTCATTCTTTACGGGATTGGGACATTAATGCTAATTTTAAACTTCTAGTACCCACCATAGGATCCATATATATAACATATTGTGAGTAATTTTTTACTACTAATTAAAAAAAATCTTATAACTTGTAAGTGCACGTGTAAGTATGATGATTATGACCAACAGTACTATCTAAATACTGGTATCATTGGATTTATTATTATTATTATTATTATTTTTTAAACTATTGCCATCGCTTTGAATTCGATTAATTAATAAAACGGCTATGTTTGCGGACATGTTAACATGCATGGTGGAAATCCCCACAGCCTCATGGCTTAAATTTGGCTTCAAGGGAGATTTTTTTTCCGAACTGTATCAATAAACATAAAATCGATGGGAAAAAAATTAATGAATTTCCAATGTTTGCTATCAACATACCTTAAATACTCAATCCGACTTAGAATTTAACATACTTTTCTTAAGTAACTCCTATGGTCGGTCTCAATGTTCTCAGTATTTACTCTATCATGACCCTACAAAATTAGTGCCATATCTGCAAATCTATCTTTGTTGTACAGATGCTTTTTAGATCATATTGTACAATGTGATCTAGTTTGTTTTGTTTTTAACCGAGTGTGCCAATTTTGATTGATTTGCCCTCTTTATCCACCTCATCTAAATTAGTACGACGAATCTTTGACCTAGGCCACAGTCTATGGGCTGGGATTTGATCATCGAAAGGGCCACATGGGGTTTGTTTGGGAAATGAATGAATCTAGAATCGAATTTGAACGTAATAGAGAACGCGATTTCTCAGAGTTATGCTAAGGCAGCAGATAAATCATTTACGTCTGTACTGAGTAGTGGAAACCGTTGGAAAGCACTGGCACTACCGGTACAAATCAGTGATCAAGAATGTGCCGATTCATATTAAAGAAAAAGAATAAAAAGAGATGTTATTTTCTGTTGGTAAACCTGCCAAAAGAGGACAAATTAAAGATGTAAGAGAAGCGGAGAAAGATACTCTACATATACAAGGACAGCAAAACAGTACGAGCACGGCTTGTACTGCTTCTCAATGTTGGGCAGAGTTAATGACTTTTCATTTGGTTTTTAATTAGTAAAGCCCTTCCTGAGACTGCATCTCAGATTTTAAAATCTCTTCTCATCTGCTCTAAAATAAGTGTCGTCTTGAAACGCTGGCACTTGGTTCCATAAAATCGAATGGGATGCAGCTCGTTCAAAATGTTCACACTATTTTTTACAAGAGCATGATCTCATCAGCACGTTTCCTGTTTAATCCAAAGATGGAAATAAAATGATCCGACCAGGGAATACTAGTGGGCACCGCTATTGCTGCTATCTGCAACGTAAATAAAAAAAAAATCATAGAAATGTATGAATAATCTTGAAATTGGCAATGACAATTTATTGATCACATGCCGTTTGCTGGAGATCCATGCCATGATGGGTGTTTCGTGCACGTGGCCTATTGTTTGCAACTGCTCTATCCTGACCGGCAGTGGACTGCTTTGCGCATTTCAGAAAAGGCTTGAAATCACTTTTTTGTGTAGGGCCAATATCAAGCAACCAACCAATTTAAAAATCTAACGCACTACCAAAACGATTTGCTGTTGATGACTCGAAGAGGTGCTTGTGGGATGCGACTTTTGCAACCTTCGGAGAAGCCATCTCCGCTGGCGCTAAAAGACAGAGGTCACTAAACCTAAATAAAAAAAAAAATGCTCGTAGTTGCGTTTTTTTGGGTGAAACCGTCGTTTCCAAAGGAAAAAAAATCGCTCACATTTAAAGTAAATTGAGTCATAAATCTTTGCGTTATTTACCTTTACATTTATAAGCTAAATTAATCATTAAAACATTTAATGAGTACGTCAAAGTGGTTTAGTTGTCGATTGTTTAATTTTTGTGTTAATTTCTCAGTACGTTTAAAACGCCGAGAACAATATGTCGGAAAAGATTTAATGATCTCGTGCTGTGCTGATTTTCTCTTGAGCATCCAAACTTAATGTCATGATAAGTTAAAAATGACTTAAGACAGTTAAATCCATTTTTATAAAAGGCTCGAACCTTAAAACTTTTAAATTACACCAAAGCAGGCTCTCATTTACAATAACATGCAGAAAACAAAGCTTTAGGTACATTTAATGCAGTAAAATGGGATTCTCAATAAGAACGCGTTAAATCATAGATATCCGAACTCCCGTAGGATAGACTACTGGTACCAATTGTGTACGACCTTGTGTCCATCATGTACCGCTCACAGCTATTGATAATACGCACTTTTATTTTCTTATGTGCCTTTTTGTAACATATAACACTAGATCTAGTATTATTTTGTGTCGTGTCGCTCAAATTCAATGCATCTGCTACAGTAGATTGATTGGCCGAGGGAGCCAAATTGAAAGTTGCCCGGGAAGCCATGGCTTGCCCAGCCGGAGCCCACCAGCTTGCGCCCTGCCGACTATTATCGAAGTTTTCTCCTCATTTAGCCACTCATGTGTACTCGGCGCTGTGTATTATGTAATTGCTGCACCTATTTGTGTTGTCCCTGCTAATTATTCTTTTTGAAAAAATTCTTTCCTCTTCTTTTTTTTTAAGATTTTTAACTTTTGCCTTCTAAATTTTTATGTAGATGGGATTGTCGAGATAGAGTAACGCCAAATTAAGCCTCTCTTTCCTTCGACACTCGGAGCGAGCTAATTTGTCCCTCATCATATATCTTCACACGTCATCTTCTGTGTCTCTGCTGCCTTTATTTTACATAAAAATTAGATTATTTGAATTCGGTCTGTGTTGCCAACCGCCTTGTCCTTAATCACCCTTTTGCTAGAAGTAAAGGCCGTTGAGTAAGCATATATATATTTATATGAATTTATGCATTTCGTATTATACAAAAAAAAGCGGACACCAGAAGCTGAATTTTGCCTGCATTTTGCACTTGCAAAGTCGAATATGCATACTTAATAAATATTATACTTAAAACTCTGTCTAGGTCTAAATTTCTAAAATAATTCTTTGCAAGACTCCCAGATGTAACGATCTAGCCAAGATCTGGATCTATGTCTTTTGCTCACTAAGTAAAACGGAATAGAAAAAATTTTTTCAAGTCATGTTCTGGTTTGCTTACACAGTAGATTGTACTGTAGGATAATTTTTAAGTATCGGAGACATGAAAAGAAGAGACTAGAAGTTACTCGTTCAGTTTAAGCAACAAAACCAGTTAATTTAGCCTAAGTCTAGCCACAATGTCCTCACTGTGTATGAGATCCGTTGAAAGACAGAGAGGGAGAAAGTAAAGATAGAGAGATTAGAGAGAAAGAGAGAGGACGACAGAGAGGAAGAAAGAGAGGAGAGAGAGAGACGGATAGGGAGAAAGAGAGGACAGAGAGAAGAGAGAGAGAGAGAGAGAGAGAGAGAGAGAGAGAGAGAGAGAGAGAGAGAGAGAGAGAGAGAGAGAGAGAGAGAGAGAGAGAGAGAGAGAGAGAGAGAGAGAAGGGAGAAAGAGGGGAAATAGACTAATAATTTTTTAATAAAAATTTTTACGTTTTTGACTTTATAATGTCTAGATTTAACCTAAATATTAATTGCTCGAAGATAAGGTAAAAATTGTTTTTATTATTTTTCGTCTCTTATTTCTACATTAAAATCTAACTATTCAGGTTCTACCAAGACTGTGTTTGTTAGTCGTTCAAGGAAGGTAACTCTTGCAGAAATTTATTAGGTTTATTGTGAGAAGTTTAGGCTTTACTCGTGAAAAAGAGGCGCCCTCGACACATTTTATCCAATTAATAACTTTCACTCTTTGTCTCTGTCTCTCTGTCTGTCTGTCTGTCTGTCTGTCTGTCTGTCTGTCTGTCTGTCTGTCTGTCTGTCTGTCTCTCTCTCTCTCTCTCTCTCTCTCTCTCTCTCTCTCTCTCTCTCTCTCTCTTTCTCTCTATCTATCTCTCTGTTTAAAGTTGGATATATGAACTTTTATAAAACGCACTTATCAGTCTTTGTACTTCTGGAAATCCCATTTAAAGTAAGTTATATCTTCGCAATATGATTGGTTGAGACCGTGAAGGCTGAATTTGTACGCGGCGCTAAGTTAGATGTTTAATAAAGAGTATGGATTCGGAGATTTAGTTTTTTTTTTTTTTTTTTTTTTTAAAGCTAGCATACTCTGAGCCATATTCTATCTGCACTAAGAAGGCAACAGTTAACGGCAATTGTAAGGTGGTGGAAACAAGTTATACAATTAAAAAAAATCAGCAAATGTACCACTTAAAATTACAAAAACTTTCAACTGATTCTTCCTTTTTACATCCTCGTTTATTTGTATGTAAACCCTTCTAACACCAATGTTTAATAAATAATAAATTGCTTTGCCAAAAAAAAAAAAAAATGTAAAAGATCAAAAATCATTTCGGGTCTCCCGAATGTTTGGCATGCGGGTTACATTAAATAGTTAGGGGGGAAAAATTGCTCCAAAAAATCAACTGAGGCAAGGAATTTGCACATTGCACCCAGAGATACAGTGTCAAACAGACGTCTTTCTAACGTCGATGCCTCTATAGTTTGCTACCTCGCTTGACACAGCTTCGTCGCGAGTAGGCCTATAAATTTATAATGCCTTTCCAAGCGATGAGTTATTCGGTTACTAAATTACGGGTTTTGTGGAACTTGATATCGAACGATACTCGATTTATGTCTAGAATATTAATCAACTCCGTGCGGCTGTTTGTAACCCTGAAAAGAAGTTTTGATATAGAAAAAAAAAGTCAATAGTCTGTATCAGTTCTCAATATGTTCGTAAATCCTTGAAAAAAATAATGATCATGTTACAAAGGGCATTATCTTCAGTATAATTTAGGTTTGGTTTTGTCGTCTTTTTTTTTTGTGGAGTGAAAAAAAAGAACCACTGCCAAGCCTAGATCAAAAACGGAAAAAGTAAGTGAAGTCCACGATTTCGATCGAGATTATATCTTCTATTAAAGCGGAAAAAACAATGCCTAAATCTGCTCTTTTTCATTCAATTGATTCGAAAATTCGTTTGTTAAAGCTAACAACGTTTGTTTGTAATAACTGTTTTAACGTAACAGCCTATTTATACATGCATACATAGCGAATCTAAGTTTCCACTTTGGTAGTCATTTCAGTTTCCAGAATTCTGAGGCCCATATTGATAAACATATGCATAAAACCTCTACGACGATCGTAACTTGAATCGAGTCTCTTGGCATGGCCTCTTCGCAGCTATTTTAAAAGCCTCATGCTTTTGAAAATGTGAGGACTGAAACGAGTGAATGTAATATGGTATTTAGAGTCAAAATTTAGTGATCTACAAATTGACATCGAAATTTTATTATTTATCGAATTAAGATGATACTCTCATAACGAGCCTAAGTTACATAAATCTAGTCGTGCAGCGATCACTCCATTTAATTAGTCGTAGAACAGTCTATGAATAAAACCCGGATGTTTTACGGCATACGCTCAAAACAACACTTATTAAATAAAAGCATGATTACCCGTTCAAATGAATATATATCTTTCCTCCAGAACCTCTCATAGTAGTTATGAAACATGAGAATTCTTCTCACGGTGTCATGAAGACATTCTTTAAATGAAGTAGAGATCCCGATCAACAGCGTTAACTAAATTTCGGTGCTATCTTTGAAGCAGGCCTCTTTTCAGTTTATCTCTCCACCGAGACATAATGTGGTGCCGATGACCCATATTCAATGTAGTGCTCGATCTGATGTGATGCAAAAGTGCCCTCTTATACAAAATAAAATCTTGCAACTGCCAAGACAATAATTACTTCAGATAATTAAAAATTAAGGCCCCGAATTTTTTAAGTTTATTGGATTTCCCTGAATTGCGAAAGCTAGTTATAATTATCCTAGGTCTAGTGACTATCTGCATAACTCATGCAAGACATTTAAGAGTGGCAAGTTAATAAAATGGCTTACATTGAATATTTCTACGGTTCCGTATTGATAATTAGTGGATCTGGTCGATATCTTAGATATAAAACAGTAGAGGAAAACGAAACGCGTGCAAAAGAAACAGGAGTGATGTTTACATTCTCAAACGCCGCTCTGGAAAAAAATGCAACGATGACAGTTGTTCTTAAAATACTGACCTGTCAAATCACTGCTACTTAATTATATAGAACGGCATATTTTCCATGACTCTTTTGTCTTTACGTTGGAGTAGGTCAAATTTTATTTAAGTTTTTTTTTTCAGTTTTCAATTTTTCACTTTATTAAACTAAAATAATGTGTTATATATATATATATATATATATATATATATATATATATATATATATATATATATGTTTATAAAATAACAATAATTAATTTTCGTTTTAAATGAGTCATTCAATTGGAAAGTTGGAAGACACTGCGAACAGTCTTTTAAACGTTATTTGATTCATCATAACAATTATGGCAATGATATTGTTGAAATTAATTGCAATAAATGTATGATGAATTTTCAAAGGCATTTTTTCAGCTTAATATATAACTTTTCTTCAATTTTCTTTTACCGCCTGGAACACTTATCTTGTCAAACCAAAATTCAACAAACTTCATTACTGTACATTGATCAGCTTTGGAGGCGATAGCGGGTAAAGAAATCGAAATAGTTTTTATAAGATAGTTAGATCCATGACTGTGATGTACCTTTTTTTTTTTATAAATGAGCTTTGTCTAACAACAGTCTCTTCTGTGCTCTTGTCAACATCGCTGCACATTTTAGCGGTCGCTGTAGAGCGTGGTGGTCTCGTTTAGTCACATTTACTTCGCATACAACCTAGTTTTCTTCACCCGACTAGATTGAGAATAAAGCTTAAAACTAAAATTTACATAAGTGGTTTCTTAGATTAAATTAGATGTCCATGTAGTTTGACAAGCCAGTAACATTCGTCTCTCTCTCTCTCTCTCTCTCTCTCTCTCTCTCTCTCTCTCTCTCTCTCTCTCTCTCTCTCTCTCTCTCTCTCTCTAATTCATCGTAATCGATATGTTGAGGGCTTTGCACTGAAACCGTTTAAAAAATTGTTCTTGAACTGAAAGGCATCATTTACATCCACCTACTCTAATTTGTAATTGAATTTTTTAACATACATAATTTGTATTACAATTCATATGAGAAGCACTTATTCGCAATCCACTTATAAGTTATAGACTTGCCGTTTAGGTGTAATTAATCATCAGCTTTACTGAGTATAGGAAAGGCGGGGAACGTATTCACGCAGAGATAAAAAAAAATCGATGCAAGTCTGCTTGTTTTAAACTCAACGCATGTGCATTTTTTTTAAGCAGGAGCAGTAGTAGTAGTAGTAGTAGTAGTAGTAGTAGTAGTAGTAGTAGTAGTAGTAGTAGTAGTAGTAGTAGTAGTAGTAGTAGTAGTAGTAGTAGTAGTAGTAGTAGTAGTAGTAGTAGTAGTACTAGCAGCAGCAGCAGTAGTAGAAGTTGTAGTAGTAGTAGTAGTAGTAGTAGTAGTAGTAGTAGTAGTAGTAGTAGTAGTAGTAGTAGTAGTAGTAGTAGTAGTAGTAGTAGTAGTAGTAGTAGTAGTAGTAGTAGTAGCAGCAGCAGCAGCAGCGGTGTTTTATTATTATTATTATTATCATCATCATTGACTATTTATTCCACAGATTTTTGTAAACATTACCAGGCTATGTCAGAATCACACGACCTCGTTGTTTGGATTACGCTTACCTAACCAACTTATTTTGATTGTTCCCAGCAAGACTTTAGGTAAGATAGTGAAGCGACAATTAGATCCTTGATTCTCCAAATTATTTTTTACTCCTTTTTTTATTTTGTTCTTGTTGATAAACTATGAGCTACGGGTCAGCTTGAAATACTTTTCAGTCATTGTTCTTTTTTCTTTCTTTTTTTTTTTTTTTTTTTTTAATTTTTATCATTCAAAATGTCAGAATTTATGAACAAAATGAAAACAATCGACCGAATGAATAAATGAATGAAATGTTTATACTTGGGGAATAAACCGCAGACCCATACGGTACCATACTACTTCTCTCTCTCTCTCTCTCTCTCTCTCTCTCTCTCTCTCTCTCTCTCTCTCTCTCTCTCTCTCTCTCCCTCTCTCTCTCTGAGATGAGACACCATTAACGAAAGGATTATCAGTTGAAGTACCATCCCAAGAGGACCATTTTTACTCTTTTTCTTAATAATTATTGACGGAACAAAACTGATAATTTTTTTATAATCTTGCGCGATTATATGTTACATATTTTTTAATGCATGTATTATACTTTGTTAGTGAAATTATAAAGTAGCACGGTAATAGCTAACTAGTTCCTATAAATCAGGGTCCAATTTTTTTTTTTTTAAAGCAGCGCTTTTTGACTTCAAGAGGCAGGAGTGTCAGTCTAGAGCTCAGTCTAGAGCTGACATAGGAAAGTAGCGTAGCAATTATTACCCAGGCCCACGTAGCTCAGTGGGGAAAATAATCTTAATGTTGATATGCAAGAGTGTCAGGTCAAAGAACAGATAGATGAAAAAGTTAGGCGTTGAGGCCTGTGCAATATGTTGGCAGGTTGTTTTTTTTTTTTTTTTTTTTTATTATTCAAGCTTAGTTATGACGCAAGTTAATATCGGTGGAGCAAATCTCAACTCATTCATCCAAAGCGAGTCACGCCAAGATTATGTCGAGTGTTGCAACAAGGACCACATTGTTTCCATTCTTTGTAATTGTGCCAGAGTCATACACCTTGTGCAACCATGCATGCTCCTTTGCACAGCCATATTCAGCTGCGTTAAAACTCGACTGCGTTTTGCGATTGCGTATTTCTTTTTCTTTTTTTTTTATTTTCTCTAACACATAGATAAAAATGTGTTGGTTTTTGCCAAGTTTATACCAAGTTTATACCTAGTATATCAGCAACGGCTGCATGTTCAGAGAGCCTACATCTAAAAATAGCTGCGAGGGACTCCGTGATGATACTGATTGTTCCTCGCTAAAAAAGTAATCTACGTCTTGTGTTATTGTTACCTTTTTTTAACGTGTACCAAGCAGTCTTTCTACCGCGTAAGATTTGAATTTTAGTTCGAATAGGTTAGGCGATCCAACTATAGGTTAATTACTACCAAACCCGCTCTTTTCCCATTTAAAATAAGGATGTAACTGTAAGTGAAGAAAAGCTTGAAAGTTTCACTTAGTTATTAGGGTGTAGCAGCTGTTGGGCTAGGGATTGGCTCATACATGAAGCTTGCAATCTCTTGTCCCAGTTTTCTTTAAAAAAAAAAGGCGAAGATAGCTTATAGTGTCCTGAAAAGGGGACATGATTTAAAACAAAAAGTGTGTCTATTCCTCATGTGCTTCGCCTATTAGTAATTATAATTACTTACGATATAGTGAAGCTGAAATGGTTGCGCGCACTAAGTCTAGACTCACGTTCATACAGGTCTACAGGTGTGCACTCGAAATGTGGATTTCTAGATTTTTTTAAATGCTGGTTCACTTTTTTCTTTTTTTCTTTTTTTTTTTATTCTAACAAGGTCAGCATACTTTGCAGCTGGCGCTATTAGTTGTTCGTAATATTCCGGTCGTCATCCGAGAGGCCTTTGATTTGTTTGATGTGTTTGGCGTGTGTATCCGGGGTGCTGCGATTATGCGCAATAGAACATGACGGAAAACTTTAGAGGGAAACCGTCAGCTATCCTACAGGAATCGACCACAGCACTAGAATTTTTTTTTTCTTTCTCATCTTCGTTTTACTCCCGCCCGCCTCGTACCTCTACAGATAAATGCCATAAATTAGCATTTTTTGTGTTTTTTGTTAAAAAAAAAAATAAAAAATTTCAGAGTTCATTTTTTTTTTGTATCAAGTCATTAGCCTTTCGAACTTTTCCTTCTTTTGAGGGTGACACCTCGCAGTACACGACAGTTCTGGCTGTCACAGGGGGAAAAAAGTCATTGGCACCTTTTGTTTTTTGTATTTCCACGCGTTGCACAAAAAAAAAAAAAAAAACAAAAACAAAAAAAAAAACACGTTATTTTGTCTTAATCATGGCTGTTTTCCTCCAAATGTTCTTATTATCAACGGCGATTTTGTTCAGTGATCTGTAAACAATTTCTTCGGAACCCGAAACCTGATCGCCAATAGATTTACGAGACCTTGCTGATAAATGCCTGTGGTTCTGCACAACCTCCTCTTATTAACGTTTGTTCCCGTCCAACCTCCAGATATGGCCTTATGGTCACTATTTTATCACTCGTGTAGCTCTAAGGCCAATGAAACAAATGTATTTCGTGAAGGGGAAAAACGAGAGGTGTTTGCGCTTAGGTTCAGTCACGTCTTAAAGATGGAAGAACGCCATCGTCGCGCTCAGAAAATTAACCATATGAAGTACAAGCTAGTCGTAATCAAAGTGTGCGCCATTTGTAACTCTCTAACTGAAAAATTAAAAACAGGTAAATGACACTCTTTGGTATCCTGCATGTAATCTGTTATCTTGTAATGCAACCTTTTTGCGTCAAATGCTTGCGGTTTTTTTTCGTCATGTAATATTGAAGATGCATGACTTTTGTGCTTTTATGATACTAAGGTATTGAACCGGAATTGATCAGCGTCAAGGGGGGGGGGAGGTTATTAATTCTTGCTTTCTTGCTTTTTTTTTTTTTCTGTTCCACAAAGTCGTGTTTTTTAAAACGACTATTGCTCAGCATAACCGTATGTCATTATGAACACTGCATGGGTGTTTTCTTCTTTTCGTCTTGG